>CM053771.1:552731661-552834552 GCA_028658325.1 Potorous gilbertii | reverse complement strand
CAAATGGGGAGAAAATTTTGGAACCCAAAATCTTGTGAAAATGAATGTAAAAAGTTAAATAAATTTATTTAATAAATAAAAGAAATTTGACTCAGTTTTCTATATATTTGTTAAATGAATCCTTTTTCAAAGAAATTTGCTTTATTTTCTCCCACAGTTATTAGTACTATGTGTGTATTTCCCTCCAACCTGTTTTTACCACTGTGTACTCTACTCTTTTTTTCTTTCAACCTGCCCATCCTCAAACTTCTTTTTGTTAGTTTCTGACTACCACCTTCTTCAAACTTCCCTCCTTTCTATCATCACCGATTTCTCTCATTCTATAGAGTATGATAGATTTCTACACGAAAATTAACGTGTATGTCATTCCCTCTTTAAGCCATTTCCAATGAGAGTAAAGTTCATATGTTCCTCCCCACTTCCTCATCTTTTCTTCCATTGTAAAATATCTTTCATGCCTCTTTTATCATTTACCCTATTCTACCTCCCTCTTTCTCCTTATGCTAATGCATTCCTCTTTATCACCCCGTAATTTTGTTTTTAAGACATTCATCATATTATATTCAACTCATACCCATGCTCTTTATTTATGTATAATCCTTCTAAATGTCTTACTAATAAAAAAGTTCTTATGAGTTACACTTATGATCTTCCCATGTAGGAATGCAAACAGTTTAACTTTATTGAATCCATAATTATTTCTCTTTCCTTTTTACCTTTTTATTTTTTTCTTAAGTCTTATATTTGAAAATCTAATTTTCTATTCAGCTTTCCTCTTTTCATCAGTAATACTTGGAAGTCCTCTATTTCACTGAATGCCCATTTTCCCCCCTAAAGGACTATACTCAATTTTTCTGCATAGGTAATTCTTGGTTGTAATCTCAGATCTTTTGATACCCAGAATGCATTTCAAGCCCTCTGATTTTTAATGTAAAAGTTGACAAATCTTGTGTGATCCTGTCCATGACTCCACGATACTTGAATCTTTACTTTTGGACGCATACAGCAATATCTCCTTGACCTGGGAGCTCTGCAGTTTCATTTTGGAGTTTCTTTCAGGAGGTGAGGAATGGATTCTTTCAATTTCTATTTTCCCTCTGGTTCCAGAATATCAGTCCATTTTTTTTCCTGAGAATTCTCAAGAGATGATTTTTTCATGGCTTTCAAGTAGTCCAATAATTTTTAAATTACCTCCTTTCAATTTATTGTTTAGGTTAGTTATTTATACAATGAGATATTTCACATTTTCTTCTATTTTTTATTCTTTTAATTTTGTTTTATTATTTCTTGAAGTCTCATGAAGTCATTAACTTCTACTTGCCCAGTTCTAATTTTTAAGGAATTCTTTTCTTCAGTGAGCTTTTATAAATCTTTTTTTTTTCAATTCTACTGGCCAATTCTACTTGTAAAAACTTCTTGTCTTCAGTGAATTTTCATGCCTTTTTTTTTTTTACATTTGGGGAATTCTATTTTTTGAGGAGTTCTCCTCATTGGATTTTGGTTCCTCTTTTATCTTTTGGCCTATTCTGGTTTATTTTTTAAGTGTTATTTTCTTGTGCCTCCTTTATTAATCTGTGATTTTTAAAAAAAATTTTTTTGCACCATTCTCATTTCTTTTCCCAGTTTTTTCTCTATCTTAGTTATTTGATTTTTAACATTATTTTTTGAGTTCTTCCATGGAGTGAAATCATTTCATAGTTTTCTTTGAGGTTTTGGATATTTCAGTGTTACTTTTTTAAAAAAATCTTCTTCTGAGTTTGGGTTTTGATCTTCCTGGTCACCCTTGTAACTATCTATGTTCAGGATCTTTTTTAATTGTTTGCTCATTTTAAGTATATTTCTTGACTTTTAACTCTATGATAAAATGAGGATCTGCTTCTGGGTTAGAAAAGATGCTGTCTCAAACTTCAGGTTTTTGGTGTAACTGTTTACAGAGATAATTTGGGGGACTTTCAAGCTTTCTGTTCTTCCAAGATTGTATGATCTAAAGAGAGATGTGTTTGCCATTCTCCTAGCCTGTGCTCTGCTTTGTGAGTAACCACAAGGACTCTTTTCAGCCCCGGAATTGTGAGCAGGGTCCCCATTCCCTGTGGTTGCAAACTTTAGTATGCTACTGCTCCCCCTCTTCCTGTGACTGAAACCCAAGTTTGCAATATAGATCCAAGTATGGGCAATGCAACAAAATCCTGACCCAGATATTAGCAAAGATATTCCTATAATTTTCTTCTGATCAGTTACCCAACCCTCTTACCTTCTGTGAACTGAGAAGTTCAGAAGCCACCGCTGTTGTCAATGATTCAGTCACTCTCAAAGCCTACATTAACTCAGTCACTACCAAAGCCTCCTACTTGTTTGGTGAATATGGTCTGAACTAGAGTAGTCTGCATTAGAGCATGTTTCACTCTTACCCTGATGTGACAGACCTTTCCTGTCAACTGTATAAGTTGTCTTGTGTGGGAAAATTGTTTCACCACGTTCTTTTGTGGTTCTGCCACTCCAGAATTTGTTTGTAGGTGTTACTTGAAGTAGTTTAGAGGGAAAATGAGGAGAGCTCAGGCAAGTCCCTGCCTTTTCTCCACTATGTTGGCTCTGTCACTAGATCCTATATGTTTGAGAAATGAGACCTTTATTATAGAAACTTTCTGTAGACCCAACCCCTCACCTTTCCTGCTTTCCTTGTAACCTTAGATGCATTGGTTTTGCTTTGCAAAACATTTTAAATTTAGTGTAATCAAAATTATCCATTTTATTTCCCATGATCCTTTTTATATTATTTGGTCACTTATTCTTCCCTTATCCACAGATCTGAAAGATAAAATTTTCATGACTCCTCTAATTTGCTTATGACATCATCCTTCACATCTAAAACATGTACTGATTTTGACCTTATCTTGTTACGCAGTGTGAGATGTTGATATATACTTGGTTCCTGCCAAACTGCTTTCCAGTTTTACCAGGATTTTTTAACAAATAAGGAGTTCTTGTTTTCACTGGATATTAAGTGATCATGGTCACTTAATCTTGTGTTCTGCATACTTAATCTATTCCACTGATCTACCCCTCCATTTTTTAGCCAATGCTAGATTGTTTTCAAGATTACCACTTTGTAATATAGTTTCAGATCTCATATTGCTAGGCTACAGTCCTTCATATTTTTCCCCTAGTAATTCAGCATAAATATTATTGATGTCAAGTTACAAATGAAATGTAAATGAGCTTGATAAAATTGTTCTTACACTATGAATCATCTATAAGGAGTTGAGTTTACTTTATGTAAGTCAAGGACATGTAGTGTAGGGTACAGTTTGACTTTAATCTCAACCCCAGTATCAGTAAAACACTGGACAAAAGTTGTAAACAATTATTAAATGCATGAGAAAATTTACACGCAGAAATTACCTTCCTCGCTCTAACCTGACTTAGGTTCTTTCTTTAGTTGTTCTTTTAAATGTCAGCTTTCTAAGTTGCTAATTTTCCAGTGTAAGTAAAAATAAATAAATAAATAAAAATAAAGGATGTGGGGTAAGGGAGATTTCTGTTATGCAAATTCAATTCATTGTAGCAAGCACTTACTAAGGCAATATAATTGCTCAATGATAGGAGAGTGTTAAATTATAGGATACTAATGAAATAAAAGCCTAAAATGCACTTACTACTAACAATTTGAAGAATATGTGAAAACATGGAGCAACCTTTGTGAAATATCATGTTACGACTATAAGCAGAGTCAGACAAAATGAATGACCACAGATTACAGTCATGTATTAGGGAAAGTGAATTTTTTAAAATGAATGAATAAGGATCACTTTTGGAGACTGAGTAATCCCTGAAAAGTTGGGTTGAAATTCATTTATTTGAATGAAAAAAAACTTCAAAATAAGTTGTTTACTTTTGTATCTTATTTTTGTTAAGCATTTATATAAGACTTTAATGCTTGCAAAATGTTTTACGAACACTAATTATATTCTCATTACAACTCTGTGAGTTAGATAATTTTATTATCCTCACATTTTACAGATGGTGAAACTGAGGCAGACAGAAGTTAAATGACTGGCTACATAACTGAGTACCTGATATGGGATTTGAACTCCTATCTTTTTGACTCTGGGCACAATGCTTTATTTACTGTAACACTTAACCACCTAGGTTGTTTTGATATTCAATTTGTTTATAGCCAATTTAAAGTAGTTCCTAAATTGTTGGTGTGCGTATTACTTTTTGCTTTGGGATTCCAGACACATCCTCCTCTTTATTTCTTGCACTCGTTCTAATTCTAAGCCATCAGGATAATGGCACACTCTCATAGCTGTCTTTAAGAATACTTGTTGTTCAGTTGTTTAGTCATGTCTGACTCTCCATGACCCCAATTGGGATTTTATTTGCAAAGATGCTAGAGTAGTTTGCCTTTTCCTTTTCAGCTCATTTTACAGAAGAGGAAACTGAGGCAGAGTGAAGTACTTGCTCAGTGTCACACAGCTAGTAGGTGTCTGAGGCTGAATTGCACTCAGGTCCTCCTGAATCCAGGGCTGGTGCTGTATCCACTTCACCACTCAACTGCCCCTCTCAAATGCTTAACTCACAGGAAATGAAGATAGAAATAGACATACTGATACTAATAATAGGGAGATAGTTACCAAGACACTTCCCTCTTTCCACTTGCCAAATTTCCCAGTATATTTCTCCATCCCAGTCCTCCTTATTCTCTCTAGTTTTTCATATTGATGAGTTTCATCAGCTCCCCAAACACAACCTCTTCTTATATATCTTTGCTTTATCTTTGTCTTGTCCTCTGCCTGAACACAAATGTAAGTATGCCCTAAGCTTTTGTCATTTTCCTTTCCTTTTCTTCATAGCCTTTGTAGTCTTGCCCATCTCTTGGCCCTCCATCAACTTGACTCTCATTATTGTATGGGAGACTCCCAGCTCAGTGTCTCCATGTTGGAACATGTCTGGGCTCTGATTCTTGATAGGCCTTCTGCATCTAGACAGCTCTCTGGCACCTCAAGCAAAGCCCAGTCTCATGAAGTTTATGTTGGTTTTTCCCAATGACTCATTGTGACTTCATTATATCTGTCAATCTCTCCTTACATCAGTAAACCTTACATCTAGTCAATCCTTTCATTTCACACATGAGTATATTGAAATTCCAAAACTTAGACGGTGTCATAGTGCACAGAGTACTGGGCTTGGTATCAGAGTTTAAATCTGGCCTCAGACACTTTCTAGCTATGTGAGCCTGGAGAACTCATTTAATACTGTTTCAGTCTCCTCCTGTAAAGTGATCTGGAGAAGAAAATAGCAAATCACTCCAGTATTTCTGCCAAGAAAACGCCGAATGAGGTCAGGAAGAGTTGCATATATGACTGAAATGACTAAGCAACAATGAAATATTGAGAACCCAACAGGCTATGTGACTTCTCCGTGGTCTTATCAGTAGTAAGTGCAAGAAACAGAATTTGAAATTGGATTCTTTGATTCCAGAATCATTGTTTTTCCCTACTCTACCAGATTGCCTCCTTGCTATTGTCTCTGACTTTTTTCACTCCCTTAACTTGCAATTAGCTCTTAATTCCTGCCACCTTTTCTTCTTTTTTTTGTTTTTTTAATTATTATTTTTTTGTTTTCAGTATTTTACAAGCACTTCCATATATCTTGGATTTTCCCCCTCCCTTCCCTCTCTTCCCCCCTTGCTCCTCTCTCCCTTCCTAGGTTCTACACATACATTCCTATTAAACACATTTTCACCTTAGTTTTGTTGCATAGAAGAATTAAAATGAATAGAAGAAATCATAAACAAAATAAAACACAATACAAAAGAAAATAAACTGCTTCATTCTGTGATAGAATTCCATAGTTCTTTCCCTGGATATGGAAGGCATTTGACCTTAAGAGACCACTAAGAATTTTTTAAGTCCTTGCATTGCAATAAAGTACTAAGTCTACCAGAAAAATTCCTCGCACACTGTGGCTGTTGCTGTATACAAAGTTCTCCTGGTTCTGCTCCTTTCACTCAGTATCAGTTCATATAAGTCTTTGCAGGCCTCTCTGAAGTCTTCCTGCTCATCATTTCTTATAGCAAAATAGTATTCCATTACATTCATATACCACAATTTATTCAGCTATTCCCCAATTGATGGGCATCCCCCTTGATTTCCAGTACAAAGAGAGTTGCTATAAATATTTTTGTACATGTAAGACCCTTTCCCATTTTTATGATCTCTTGGGGACAGTCCTAGAAGCAATATTGCTGGGTCAAAGGGAATGCATATTTTTGTAGCCCGTTGGACATGTTCCAAATTACTCTCCAGAATGGTTGGATCAGCTCACATCTCCACCAAAAATGAATTAGTCTTCCAACTCTCCCACATCTTCTCCAGTATTTATCATCATCCTGTTCTGTCATGTTAGACAATCTGATAGGCATGATGTGGTATCTCAGTGTTGTTTTGATTTGCATCTCCTAATCAATAGTGATTTAGAGCATTTTTTCATATGATTATAGATAGTTTTGATTTCTTCCTCTGAAAACTGCCTGTTCATATCCTTTGACCATTTATCAATTGGGAAATGACTTGTGTTCTTGTACGTTTGACACAGTTCTCTATACATTTTAGAAATGAGACCTTTATCACAGACACTAATTTCAAAAATTCTTTCCCAGTTTTTTGCTTCCCTCCTAAACTTGGTTGCATTGGGTTTGGTTGTGCAAAAAATTTACAATTTAATGTAATCAAAATTATCCATTTTGTCCTTCATAATGCTTTCTGTTTCTTGTTTAGCCAAAAATTCTTCCCTTTTTCATAAATCTGATAAATACACTATTCCTTGCTCCACTAATTTGTTTATAGTATCAATCTTTATACCTAGACCATTTACCCATTTGGACTTTATTCTTGTGTACAGTATCAGGTATTGGTCTACGCCTAGTTTCCACCACACTGTTATCCAGTTTTCCCTGCAATTTTTGTCGAACAACGAGTTCTTATCCCAGAAGCTGGGGTCCTTGGGTTTATCAAACAGTGGATTGCTATATTCATTAACTACTGTGTCTTGAGTAACTAACCTATTCCACTGGTCTACCCTTTTGTTCCTTAGCTAGTACCAAGTGGTTTTGATAATTGCTGCTTTATAATACCATTTAAGATCTGGTAGAGCTAGACCACCTTTCCTAGTATTTCTTTTCATTAGTTTCCTTGATATTCTGAACCTTATGTTCTTCCACATGAATTTTGATATTATTTTCTTCTAGCTCTAGAAAATAATTATCTGATAGTTTGATTGGGATGTCACTGAATAAGTAAATCTATTTAGGTAGAATTGTCATTTTTATTATGTTGGCTCGGCCTACCCACAAGCAACTGATGTTTTTCCACTTACTTAGATCTGACTTTATTTGTGAAAAAAATGTTTTGCAATTATGTTTATGCAGTCCCTGGATTGGTTTTGGCATGTTCCTCTTCTTCTCCATTTCAGGCTATCAGCTTCCTAGTGCATGCCTTCATTCCCCCCGCCTCGCCATGTGTCCAAGCTTCCTAGCATGTTTTCTTGCCCCCACTCTTTATTTCCACTCCAAACCCTGCATCATCTATAAATGGCATTTCTCTTCTTCTCAGCAGATCCTTTTTGCTTTTCAGATATATATTAAAAAAAATAAACCTTCTCTGGTCTTTCAGTGTCTTTTGAGATATGAAATCACTCTACCTTTCCACGTTTCTGATATTGTTCTGTTTCTGATATTGTTCTCCTTCAAATATGCTATATTTCTCCAAACTATACTATTCACTTTCTCTGTATCACTGCCCAACATTATTTTTTACTTTAGAACCAGAGATTCTGAGACTCAGAGTTGGTAGGTAGTACCACTGGGGTGGGGAACCTGTGGCCTTGAGACCACATGTGGGCTTCTATATCCTTGAGTGTGGCCTTTGAACTGAGTTCAAGTTTTATAGAATTTTTACTAAGATGGTTTGTTCTGTTAAGTTTGGATCCAGTTTAAGGACCATACTTGAGGACCTACAGAGCCACAAGAGGCCTTGAGGACACAGTTTTCCAGCCCTGGAGTGGCAAGTTTATGTAGCCTACCCCATCTCTGAAGTCCCTCCCCAAACATCCTCAACAAATTGTTGGCTGACATTTCTGTGAATACCAACAGTGCCCTGATCTCTTGGGGCAGACATTTTCATGTGGATTAATTTTTAGAAGAATTACTCAAATTCAGTCTTAATCAGCCAAACCCACCCTTTGAATCCAAGTGCATCTAATGTCTCTGAAGGTAAGAGATGCTCAGATATTCTTGTTGGGTCTGCAGTGCAGGCCATTCTTGTTCCTCTGTGGGTTAGAATAGATGCCTCCTGAGATTCCTTCCAGCTAAAATTCTGGGATGAATGGTGTGAAATTATCTGAGGAGAGTGAAACAAAGTCTCTTATCTAGCATAAGCATAGTACTAGTGCTACCATCCTACAGCTCAGTCTCAAGCCCCCTCACCTATCTCATCACCCACCTGTGGATACTCCCTAATTCATGAATATACTTCCTTTCGGACAGAGGACAGCATGGCTATCCCCTCCTTTACTCTGAACACTGTGCTTTTATTGATGCCATCTTGGATCTCATGAGCTATTTTTTTCTTGTGCGTTACATCATTAATTGATAATAATTTTATAATCTAATACATTCCCTCCGACTCCATCCCCAAAACTTTGTCTCATAAACCTTTATTTAGACATGTTTATTCGATTATATAGTTATGCTCTTCATTTCTTAAACCTGAGTGTCTGAATGCTGTATTTTACATAAACGGGAGGAATGTAGTATAAAAGTAGAAGAATTAAGAGAAGAGAAGAAAATCAGTTGATAGAAAAATTCAGAAGTAACACATAAAAGATGAATTGGAATAAGTTAAAATGAAGCTAGGAAGGTAGATTTAAACAAAATTTAAACAAACTTGAATCTCTTCAAAGACACTTATAAGACACTTTCCATGGAGGAGTTTGAATGACAGTAGTATGAAGGGCAGATCAGTGGCCCCAGGCACTAGAAATGGGATCAAATCTCGATTCTGCATCATATTCTCTATGTAACCAAGGGAATTTCACTTGGGCCCTCACCTGCCTCAAACTCCCCCCATCAGGAAAATGGAGGTGACAATATTTCTATGCCACCAGGATCACATGAAACAATGCATGTGATACTCTCAAAGCATTCTTTCATTAGAGCTATTTTGTATTATGACTTCAGAAAATACACACACACACACACACACACGGAA
Source organism: Potorous gilbertii (assembly GCA_028658325.1). Classification (NCBI taxonomy): domain Eukaryota; kingdom Metazoa; phylum Chordata; class Mammalia; order Diprotodontia; family Potoroidae; genus Potorous; species Potorous gilbertii. The sequence goes on along the minus strand of CM053771.1, from coordinate 552,825,283 downwards.
TTGAAACCTGTAGGAGCTGCAGTGTAGAGGCATCAGTCAAGCCTTAGCTCATCATTTTGCTATTTTTAGTATCCCTGAGGGGATATCAGAGGCCATGTACAATTCACTCTGTCTATAATTCAGTTACCTAGGTACTGATGATGGCGATGATAATGCAGAATATGGGAGAAGTGGACATGGGGCAGTAGTGATAGTCGGAATGATGATCTAAAATGTCAGTCAATCGATAAGCATTTATTAAGCTCTTGCTATGAGTTGGGTTCTGTGATAGTTCTGGGAATACAAAGAAAGTCCAAGGTAGTCCCTGAGCTTCAGGAATTGCAATGGGGTAGATTACACACAAGCAACTATGTACAGACACACACCACACACACACACACATACACACACAACAGAAGGAAAGCATTCAGGGGTATCAGGAAAGGCTTCTTGTAGAAGGTGGGGTTGTAACTGGGACTTGAAAGAAACCAGAGAATCCTAGAAGCCGAAATGTGAAAGAGAACATTCCTAGTACGGGGGGCAGCCAGCAAAAAATATTGGAGAGAAAAAATGAATGAAGTATCTTGTTCATGGAAAAAATAAGGGCCAGTGTCACAGGATCAAAGTCCATGTGAGGGGGTGAAGGAATACTAAAACACTGTGCAGGGGTAGGCCATGAATGCCAGAGAATTTTGTACTTGTTCCAAGAAGTGATTGTGATGAGGGCTGGAAGTGGGATGTGAGAGCCCCACAAAGACCAGAGTACCGTGGGCAGGTCATCTGGAGAAGAATTCATGGACTCAAGCATTATTGAGGTCAAGGTAAAGATTTATTATGCTTTTCAGTGGGCATGAGTTCTTAAGGAACCTGCAACCTTAAAGAGGTACAGGAAATTTAATATAGGATGTTCTATAGGAAACTTGTCAAATATACTAAGTGTTTTGGGATGAGATTAGGGAATGTTAAGGAGTGGTTAGTTCTTAAAGGAACATGCACTTTTGGTATCTACTACACAAGCATTTTACCCAGAATTCCTCGGGAATTAGCCCAAAGTGGGGCTACCTTGAGGTATGGTTTTAGGCCTGAAACATCATTAAGTCAACTAGCAGTCAGGACTGGCTCAGAAATACCAGGTTACTCTCATCCATGTATTGTTATACAAGATAAATATACGGGCGTATACGTGTGTCTAAGTCTAGGATACATATGATTGGTCGGTGAGTAGCAAATGTCATTATGACCAAGTGCACAGCCAGTTCAGTCAGTCCATAGCTGGTTCAATTAATGAGTTCTATAGGTGCAGCTGGCTAATATAGCAGGAAGGGAGATAATGGTTGTTCGGGCTGTGTTCCTAGACTGGGGAGAAATTGCCTGGGATAGTATTTTGAGACTAGGGAGAATGTGATTTTAGAATTGGGGCCCAAGTACATGTACCCAAGCCCCCCATCTTTAGGAAGCTACTGAAGTACATTGAGTAGAGGGGTGTGTGTGTGACATAACTGGACCTAAACTTTGGGGAAATCACTTTCATGACTGAATGGAGAACTGCATGAAAAAGGGAGAGATTAGAGGCAGGTAGCTCCACCAGCAGGCTCCAGCATGAGGACCGATGGTGGATGTTTCAGGGGAAACAAAGGGGATACATTTGAGAGATCCTACAAAAGTGAAATTGATAGGCCTTGGCACCATTTTGGATATGGGGATGAGATAAGATGATGGGTCCAACAGTCGTGCTGGTAGTGGTGACGAGAAGGATAACGGCCCTTAGATACACGTGTTCCTCATCTGATCTTGTGATTTCATCAGAATAGGCTCTGACTGTGGAAACTCCCTCCAATAATGCAGTTGGTAACGCCTAAGCACAGGACATTCTTAGAGCATTCCCTGAGGGCATGGAGGAATGAAATGGCTTGCCAAGGTCACACAAGATCCATGAAAAAGGTGATTCTCTATGAGCTAAATTTATTCCTTCAGGCAAAAGTCAAGATTCTAAAATTTCCAGATTTCCAAGACAGAGGGCATTTAGAGTTAGAATCTTGACATTCGGATCTGGGATAAAGTGGAGACAACAGTCTCAATGCCCAGATGGCCTTGGTTCTCATTCACAGCTGCTCTCTTACCTCTGCTCTTTGGACATTCACCCATTCTCCCTGGTTTTCAGTTTCCCCATTCAGAAAATGCTGCATGGGAAACTTCACTGCCATTCTCCTCTACCATGTGGAGACTTGATCACTTCTGTTCTTTGCATTGTAATACCAGCCCTGTGTGTTCCCAGGACAAATGACTCAAACTGCACTATAAGAAGAGGATGAGAATACCCTGGGATTGAGGAAATGATGAATTATGGGGAAGTCATTTAGATTTACAAAGTGCTATATGAATGCCTAAGGGTAGAACTTACTTGAAAAAAACGTTTGGGTGCTTAATTTGTCCTAAACATTCAGAATTCTTCAACTTTTGTGCTTTTCTCTGCTAGATAAATGTCAGGAGGAGAAAACTCCCTTCATCTCACTGGTCTTGCAGGATGTATGACCTGGTTGTAAGGGAGCAATCTTGCAAGTGAGGCTGTTTGTGGAATTTACTTGGTCTAATTATATTGATTTTTAGTGGTTTGAAGAAGCAGCTGACCTTTGAAAGATTTATTCTAACTGAATCCTTAGAGGGTTGTTCCATTGAGCTCAGTTTGAATCAATACCAAAATCCATCTCAGCTCCTTTTCTCTCTTCTCTCTTACTTGTTTCTAAAAGTGAGGACATGGGGAGGATGTTCACTTGGGGAAGTTGCTCCAATGCATATCTTGTTCTGATATTTTAAGTAGTTCTTTTTCCAGAGAAAGCTTCAGCCTTCCATGAGCTCTGTCAATGTCTTCTATTTTATGGTCTTTCAGAGAGGGTGTAACAGCTTCTAGAAACAAAATTTTAATTTGGTTAAGTCATCTTTCAGGTTGAGGAGAAGATTGTGGGTGATGGAGAAGGCTGGTCACCTCAAAGCTGTGACAGATTGGAGAGATTGCCTCTCACCCAGAGCACTGATTCAGTTTTCCTTTCTTCTGCATCACAAATGACTAACCAATAGATTCACTGAAAATTTTCATTCATGTAAAGGTGGAGGTAGAAGGAAAGATATTCAAGTTTTAATACTTGATAGATTAAAAACTAATAAGTGGACTGATTCATATAAACTTTTCAATGGATTGCTTTGTCAGGTAGACATGGACACGTATCTGCCACACAGATAAGACAAAACCATTTTATTAAAAAAGATACATCCAACTATACATACTACATAGCCAGAGCATAGGGAGAAAGTCATTTATCTCAAGTGTTGGAGAATGATAAAGAAATAGGACCCTTTTTTTTTTTAAATCACACCACCTGTTTGTGGAGCACTTAGTTCTAAGTCATTGATACATGGCAATTTTTTGGTGCGCTTAACCGTGTGGCAGAGCAGGTACCTTACAGAGATCTAATGGAATTCTCTATCTATATCTATCTATCTATTTATCTATCTGTCTGTCTGTCTATATCTCTATCAAAAACATTTGGATGCTCCACACATATGCATGTAATTATATGTATATAGGTACATACATGTAATGCTTTAAGGCTTACAAAATTGTTCATAAATATCTCATTTTACTCTTTCAACAATCCTGAGAGGTAGGTTATGCCATTACCTTCATGAACTCTCTGTTCATGCTCCTTGTCTGTCTATCTATCTGTCTGTCTGTCGGTCTATCATCTACCTAAAATATATGTCTATATATTTGTACAAATGTAAATATATAAGGAAGAAAAGGGAGGGGGATGTGCATTTCTACAGCACCTACTATGTGTCAGGCTTTAAACAGTTTCCAAATACAATCTTATCTGATCTTCACAGCAGACCTGCAAGGTAGATTCTGCTATTACCCCCATTTTATAGTTCTTGAAACTGAGGCTACATCGCCTCAGTTATAGGTAGCTTTTTTATACATAGCTGTATGTAACGTTTTTAGTAAGATATTTATTTATTAAAATAAAGTTTAAATGACTTGTCCAGAGTCCAAAAGCTAGAAAACATTTGATTGGATGGAATTTAGGTCTTTCTGACTTCAGATCTAGCACTTTATCTATTGTGCCACCATGCTACCTATTAGAACACATATCTATGATCATATTCATGTGCATGTAATATGTATATATTGCATGTGATGCACATGCACAGATATATACTTGCACATGTCAACATGTATATGGATCACATATTGTTTTGTTTATATGTGCATATGCATGACTTTAGAAAATAAAAACCAAATGGAATCAACAATAGCAGCCCCAAACAAAAACAGATTTTTTGAGACAAAACACTTCCCCAAAGTCTGTTCCCAATAGGGGAATGCCTGTGCAGTCAGAGATCTTCTTGCCTTCTTCCCATTCTTTATCCATGAACTTGGTGGATGATATTGCACCGACTGTTTTTAAAGCAGTGCAGGGTTGATGGGTAAGTGTAAAGAGTCTGTAGGTGGGTGGGGGTGAAATGACTGGTAGACAAGTAAAACCTGCCATTTGGGACATATTTCTGATCAGGAGCTGACAGATAGATACTTCAAGATGGCATCTAATCTATCTCTTTTATTAAAAGAAAAGAAAATTGAGGCTCAGACAAATTTTCACTGGTTCAGGGTTATGCAGCTTCTGAGTGGCAGCCTGCTCTCACCAAGCCAGATCTTCATAGGATCATATATCTAAGACTAGAGGGGAACTCAGTACTTGTCTAATACAGCTCCTCCTCTTTACTGAGGAAGAAAATGAGACCTAAAAAGTTCCATGCCTTTGCAAAGATAATTGGAAGAATGGATATATATCTCGGTAGAAATCAAGAGAATCTGTACTCCTTGTCAAACAGCTCAGCATGAGAGGCGGGGAGAGAGAGACAGAGACAGAGAGAGAGAGAGGGAGACAGACAGACAGACAGAGAGACAGAGAGAGACACAGAGAGAGGGAGAGACAAGAGAGAAAGACAGAGACTGACAGAGAAAGAGAGACAGAGAGAGGCAGACAGAGAGAGCTCCTGTCACATGGCATTTAGATCTGTTTGTTAAATTAAAAGATGTCATTAGTACAGCCTATCATTCTCCTCACCTACACTGAAGAAAAGATGTCATATGTTTGAGTTAGAAGTCCAGGTTTTATTTTATTTGGCTTATAATAAAACCAAGTTGGTTGTCATTCAAATGGACACATTGGACAGACAAGTGTATTTTGATAGCTGATAAGACAAATGTCTCCTTTGTTTGCCAAGAACTCTGAGCTCTTCCCTTCACTCTTCTTTTCCAGGATGTGTGTGTGTGTGTGTGTGTGTGTGTGTGTGTGTGTGTGTGTGGTGGCAATGATTAAATTAGGCAGGTATCTAAGGATTGAGATCACTCGACTCCCAAGAATATGAAATTTCCTAGAAATTTTAGGCATGGTTAAGTGAGATATAATGGTTGATTTGGGCTTCATCAAAGGCAGAGAAACAAAAATAGTAGCCCCAGGTTGCTAAAGGGTGCTGGTTCTTGGGATTATTGGGGTCCAGTCTACCTTGGAAACATAGAGAGATGAAAAGAGCTAATGGCTTCCTTGGGATAGCTCAACAGCCATGCATTTTAAGGTGTTAGCAAGAGAAAAAGTAAAAAAGAAAATTAGTTTATCCCTTTGCATCCTGTCTGGCCAGTTGCCCAGGCTTAAACAGAGGAAAACCATCTCTACTGTGCCCCAGCCTTTAGCATCTGTTATCATTTCTTATGCAGCATGGAAATGCAGATCAAGAGAATTTCTGCAAAGAGGGGCTGCTTTTTCCAGCAACAGACAGTTCCTTGAGCTAATTTCTCTGAACTTAGCTTCTGCTAGATGAAGGAGCAGATCCTCTTGTCTCTAAGAGCCATGGTCAGAACCCACATTTTGGGCAGGATAGGCAGAATTATTCTAGGGAGCAGATGTGAGAACCTTTGAAGTTTCTACCTGTCTGTTTATCCTTCAGCCAGATGTATTGGACACACCGGAAAATTTTGATAGCTGATGATACAAATGTGTTACTTTTAGGCCAAATATTCTCAGCTTCTCTTCTTCTCCAGACCTCCTGGGCATTTTATTAGGCCAACTTTCCAGGCAAGAAAGGAAGGAAGAAGGGAAGGGAGGGAGAGAGAGAGGGATGGAAGTAAAAAGGAAAGGAAAAAGGGAGGAAAGAAGGATGGGATTGGGAAGAAAATGGAAGTAGAGGGAAGGGAAAAGGGGGGAAGGAAGAGAAAAGGGAAAAGAGAAAAGGAGAGAGGGAAATGGAGAGGAGGGAAGGAGAGGGGACGAGAAGGAAGGCAAGAGGAGAGAGAAAGGATATGTGTTTGGGGGAGAAGGAAAGAGAGTTAGTTGGAAAGGAAGGACAACTTTGATGTTAACCCAACTTCTCTTAAATTTGAGAACAGTAAATGAAGAGCAGACACAGGCAATTCAAGCTTCAAATATTAATGTGTGTTAATCTACCAATTTCAAATGAAAGAAGAAACGAAAATCCTGCAATGTGATGAAGAAATATCACCAGTGTCCTGGTTGTAATAACAACCATGTCTTGATTCTGTCTGAATCTGTCCTGTCCATTCCTTCACTTATGCATTAGCAAGGTTGAAATGATATTGTCAGCAGATCTGTGCATCTTAAGACACTTGGATTTCTACCTCAGGTGCAGATCTCTCCTTTTGCAGCATTTCCAACAGCCACAAATACAATTCAATGGCCATATTTTTGAAGATCTCATCCCATGCTTTATGCTATGGTTTATGCCAAGTAGACAAAAACAAAAGGAAATGTAGTACCACCGTTGAAGAATTTTAAATAGCATATCCTATCACACATTTCCAACCTCCCAAAGGACATTTACACTGGTGAACCCCAGATTATTCATTTGTAAAATCTCATATACAATATGCCACAAAGGATTTAAAGAGGGAATATGATGTGTTATATATGTATGTATGTATGTATATCTGTACATCCTAATTGTATGTATTTATATTTAAATGTTTTTTTCTAATATTTTCTTTTTTTGTAGAAGAAAAGATTTGGAATGAAAAGGTTTCTGGGAATGACTGAGCAAACTGGAGGATATTATATTATATATTATACATATATATATATATAATTATATACTGTAATATAATTCTGTTTAGCCATAAAATATAATGAGAGCAACCTTTTCAGACAAACCTGAAAAGATACATTTATACTGAAGCAGAAGGATGGAGCACACATGACAACAGCAATGTAGCAACAAAACTTTGATCAAAGTCAAGAATTCTAAGCCACAGAATTACCAGGTGAACTGTCAGATTCCCAATAAGAAAAGGTGAACCATCCCTGAAAGTAAGGACATGGTCACAAGTTGTAGAAAGAAAAACACGTTCTGAATGTAACCACTGGGGGACTCTGTTCTGCTTGATTATGAATTTTGTTATAAATTTGTTTTTGTTGTTTTCTTTTTTGTTTAAACCTCCCCAGATTAGAAGTAAAGAAAATAAACGCTACTGGATTAAAAAAAAAAGCAGCACAAGTGGAGGGTAATGATATCACCGAATTGACTAGGTTGCCATGACATGAAATAAGATAATGCATATTAAGTGCTATTGAAACTATTGAAACTATGAGACATGTTTGATATTACTGCTAGTAGATTCACTTTCTTTACGCATTGATTCTGAGTCGTTTGCTCATACATTGTCAGTGGGATGCTCTTGACTACTAAACTCCTTTGCCCCATCGTTGGCGTCCCATGATGGGCTCCAGATTTATTTCGTGCAGTATCACTCGGTGCATTATTGTCTCCTTTCCATTTTTGAAACATGCAGTCTTGTACTTCCTCTACTCCTAGTCATGGTTCATTCACCTTTATGTGGCTAGACTCTTCCTTACACTCATGCTAAATCTTTATCTATTCTCTAGGAAACCTTTTTTGAAGTCATCTTTACTACCCTCTCCTCCAGTCAATAGATATACATAATCTATCCATTTATCTATCTATATCTATAGATTGACACACATATGCATATATTTGTATACACACATACACATAGATATGTATATATACATATACACATATATGTATGTGTATATGTACGTATATGTTTATGTATATATGCACACACATGTGTATCATCTTCCCCTACCCAACTGTAAGCATGTGATGCCAGAAACTATTTCTTATATAAATATTTCTTTTAAAATATTGAGCATACCTTAAAAGCCAAAATCTTGCTCTGCATACAAATTAAATTATAAGAACTTATCAATCAGAACCATGCAATACTATGGTTAGAAACTGCAGCTTTTCTAGTTCAACCAATACTTGAAAAAAAGAATTAGCAGACTGGATTCATTTTATAAATTTAAAGCTACCAGGGACTTGGTTTTGGTTTATTTAGACGTAGATATTTGAATTTTGATGATATTTCAATACTAACTCGTTTTCCTTCTCTTTGGAATGCTGAAGGCTTCATCTTCCATTAAAAATCAAAATTCAACATTGGTCTTTAAAGGATTCCTTGAAATCATACGCACTTTTGGAGAAATTCATGAGATCACCTATTTAAAACTGGGAGGGAACTTGCTAACTGAGTCTAGCTTTCTCACTAGTCAGTTTTCCATAGTGCTAGAAAACCAGCATAAGAGACAGAAAAAACTGTATTCAAGTCTGATTCTTACACATGCTGACTGTAGCAATTGAGGCATCCTTGAAATAGGAAGCAATATTCTCACTGTTCTCTTTCCTGGTCACACATGTGAGATCCTACATTCAATCCTGGGCAACATGTTGGAGGAAGGACATTGTAAGCTGAAGGACATACAGAGAAAGGTGACCACCTGGATGCATGACCTGGAACAATAATGTGGCTGATAAACCACAACTGACTGATAAAACCAAATCAACCACTAACTGGTTGATAAAACTGGGGCTTTGATAGCAATCTTAATGTACTCGAATGTTTGTCTTGTGTGAGATTACATTGGTTTTACTTGAGCTTCAAAGGCAAGGATATTGAAAAAAAATGGATGGAAACTGCTGAAATGTAGGCTGTGAAGTCAGAAAAGAGAAACAAGTCTAACAATTAGAACTGTCCAACATGGAATGGCCACCTTTGGAGATGTTCGTGCCTCTTTAATGAAGGGTTTCAAGTGGAGTTCCTAGTAAGTTCTTGTTGAGATTAGCCTAGATGACCATGGTGGCCTCTTCCTTCTCCGAGATTCGGGGATGTTGTGAACTTATAGCTGATCTTCCAGGTCCAGATTCAATGTTGCCTTTCAATTTTGAGTCTACTCTGCTCTTCAAACTTGCCCCCAGACCATGCCCCACAGTTTGAAGGAATCTCTATAGTCATCTGTGTAACCTGTGTCTGAATGAGAATATCTTCTTCATCTCATTGGGCCAGGACTCATCTAGGCATCATAGAAAGCAGTGGGAGGGCGACCAACTACTACCTCAGTCCTCTCCCCCCCATTTTGCCATAGATCCAGTCATTTTGCTTCTACCAGACCTGTTTATCTCTTCTAGCTTCAGCTCCTAGTAGCTGTGAGACTATCTCCCTTAAGACGGGAACAATGCCTTTAGCTTTCCTAACTCCAGTGAAGGTCATAACATATGACCCAAAGCATGTACTTAATTCATTAATTGATGGGTTGGCTTACTCCACATATGTTCCTAATTCCAACCTCTGGGGACTGAAGCAGAACAGATTACTTTCTACATGACAGCATTTCAAATGCTTAAAGAAAGAAATTATGTTACCACTGAATCTTATCTTTTCCATATAAACCATCTCACATTCCTTCAACTATCATTCAGATTCCACAGACAATAAGGCCACTCCCTAGTCTAATTGCCTTCTTTTGGGTGATATCTATCTGATCTATATTACTCTTATTGTGGTGACCAGAAGAGAATGAATGCGAGTTCTTTAAGGTCTGAACCAATATGAGACAATGCACTTCATCCACTGCAAACTGATTCTAATATGCACTTAAACATCACTCATGCTTCTATGATGTCCCCTATAACAAATTCTCCTGCTAATGGAGTGACATTTTATGGATAAAAATAAGCACATACTCATTTTCTTTCCCTACTAGGACCTTGTTTTTTCTACAGATGCAACATGGTTTGAGAGGAAGTGTACTGGATTTAGAAGATTGGATCTGGGCTCTGGGATGCTCTATGAGTTAGAATTGGAGGAAACTAATAGTCCTTTCCTAGAATTCCTTCTCTAGTAACAAGGTTGAAGCAAATGATCTCAAAAGTACCCTAAAGCCCTAAATCCAACAATTTCTTGTCTCATAAAAATATATTGAATGAAAGAAAACTAGACTTGCTGTTGCACAGATCAAAGTAAAAAAGCCCAAGAGGTCAGGACCATGCTCTTTAGATGATCAATGACAAAAATTGAATTTTTGCCTGTCTAATCCCACATTTCTTCCCTCTCTCAAACCCAGGTCAGAAAATTTCACATTGAACATCAATTTTTCCTAGGTTAATTCTAGAGTTTAATTTAAGACAAATGTCTAAGTATATAGACATACAATGTAGAACACATACATGTATACATGCAAGCATATACATGCAATCATGTGTTTGTATGCGTATATTCATATTTGTGTACATATACATATGTACATACATATATGCATATACATATATACACATACACATATATCTATATCTACCTATACACACAAAAATTTTTCTGCCTCTAGAAATAGATTTAGAGATAGACTAGAGATAGAGATATACACAGATACATACATAAACACATACATATATAGACATACATACATATATGTAGACAGATATATCTCTACATATCTCAAGATAGAAATAAAAATATTGACATATACACAAATAGACACACACACACAAAGACAGATATCTATCTGTCTACATATGGGTCTACAGAGATATACAGACACATATACAGATATCTGTAGATTCAGCTAGAGAGAGATATACACACAAAAATTCATTCTTCCTTGCTCTAGTATGGATTGGTCACTGTGCTGGGGATAGAAAAGTAAAAAAAAATAAAGAATTTCTCTCTTTCAAGGAATTTATTTACATTCAACCTGGAGAAATCACATGTACATCAACACATGCAAATTTATGCAAAAAATAAAGGCTTTTTGTGTGTGTGGAGAGGGCAGTCAGAGGGGTTCAGGAAAGGATTCATGTAGAAAGTGTCCTATGGGCAGAGTTTTTATGGAAATAAGGAACTCTAAGTGGTCAAGATGAGGTCAGAGCAGAAGGGCTAGAACTGTGAGATGGAATACGATGGATGAGGAAGAGCCCAAAGACCAATTTGCCCAAACTGTGAGGCACAAAAAGGAAGCATCAAAGGCTAGAAAGGAAGGATGACCCACATCATGAAGGGATTTAGAAAAGTAACTGAAGGGTTAGTAGTTGCTCATTGAGGCAATGGGGGAACATGCCTATTTACTTCTGGATTCCATTCTCCTCTTCAGCGACAGTCCTTGTTCGGTGTAGATTCTCCATCAGTGTTGACCACACACTCCCTCAGGATTTAGCAAACAGTTCTCTCTGGGTTGCTATGGACAAAGGACTCATTACCTTGGGGTCAAATTTCTGTGGCCATGGTGCTGAGACTTTATGCTTTTCCTCAGTTCATTCATGGACAGTAGGAATACAGTTTGTCTCTAGATCCATACTGGAAGGTACCTCTTGACTGATCCTACCAGAGATTTTCCTCCCTAGCCAAAGCCTTTGAGAATGAGAGTCACCTACTCCATGGGAAGACATGGGAGAAGGATGTTAGGAGAGTGTCTATACACACACACACACACACACACACACACACACACACACACACACACACAATATTAACCTTGTCTTTGTAATGGTACTCAGCTCAGTTTACATTCTAAATTGCAGGAAAGAAAGATAATACACATGTAAACCCTGTAAAAATGGCACACTGTTCCCAACCTGTTGTGGTCAGGTTGCACCATACTTAATCGCTAATAATGCCAACCAGCCCAGGTAACCTGGAGGTTCATCTTCTCCCATCTGGAAGCAGTTTAAACTTTCTGCTTGGTCTTTTCCAGGGTGATTCTGTTGCCTTGGCTCTGCTCTGCTCAAACAGCAGATACTACAGTTTGAAGACTGGAGGCTATGACACCCTGCATATAATTTTACAAGTTTCCTAATGAGGCAGAAGGCTCCACTGATTGGTTCCATCATTTGCCTTCGCTGACAGCCATGACAGATACACTAATGTGACTCTATCTGAATCAGAGGTGCAGAGAACCAGGGTTCTTCAAAGCACCTTAAATCCCTTGAACCAAGACTATGCTTGGCTGTTAAGATGATCTAAAGTCATTGCTGAATGGCTTTCTGGACTTCTCCCAAGGTTAGATCAGGGACTCAGGAAACACTGAGTCAATTCACTCCTTCTCAGTGAGCCAAAGGAAAGTCCTATGTGTATTGCCCTTCATAGGGTTCTCTTCTTAATTACTGGAATGGGAAGGAAAGATATGCTCCATTTGCATGAGCTCACAAAATAGGTAAATGATTGAAAGTACATGACAGTGAAAGACTTACAGGAAAAAAATGTCCTTCACTAAAATCCTATTTTGCTATTTGATCTCAGCTTATAGAGGCTTTGCCATGGGATAGAGGGCCTGGGAAATCCCAGCGAGCTCCAAGGGATTGGAGGACAGCCTAAAAAATGAAGTGTGTGTCTGCACCTCAGTACCACAGAGTTTCCCAATAAACTGTTCACTTCATTAAGCCCTTCCTATGGACCAGGAACTGTGGTTGATGCTAGAGATACAAAGAGAGAAGGGCAAATCACTGTCCACCAGAAGCTTATGTTATCCTGGAGAAGGCAAAATGTTCGCAGCTAAGGAAATGAAGACTACATAAAAAATCGTTACACAATGACTGTAGGGGAGATGGTAATGATGGAGAGGGGAATCAGGAAAGGCCTTTCTGAGCAGGTGGAATTTGAACTTTATATTTACCATCATATTTGCTCTGTGTAGTGATTAGAGTGCGGTGAGACGTCAAGGCACCAAAATCATCCACTGCATGCCGAGTCATTGCCAGTCACCTTACCTTTGTCCTGCCATTGAATTTGAATGACTCCAAGAGAGAACGTGAAGCAGATTTTGTAAAACTCCGCCCACTTCAATGCAATTTATGTGCAAGTCATCACCTGTGATGTCACTGGTCCTCTTTGAAAAAGGAGAAACAAGAAGTATATTCCTCACTACTACTCTGTGAGGTAAATAAGGATGAGGCACAAGGATGAGACTTAGAATTTTTGTGACATAAAAAACTCCCAGGTGAAGAAATTCCTTTTACCAATGTAGATAAGCACCTGGACAATAAATAGGCATTATTCATCCATTTTCCTCTGGTGTATTGCTCAGCTTTTGAATAGCTACAGATCCTATTGAGAATGCCTTTCAGTGTTATAAAGCTTCATGTAACCATCAAGTATCATACACATATGTTCATGCATGTGCTCATGCAACCACATACACGCACAAACACCATAAACTGGAAAATTTCGATTCATTTCAGCAAACATGCATTAAGCAAGACAGGGTAACAAGCACTTGTTCAACACACACCTGCTATGTACAAGGCTGGACTGGAGGTACAAATTCAAAAATAAAACTATTCTCAGACTCGAGGAGTTTCTTTTTCTCTGATATTTTACAGATAACTCCTCTCCTCTGCATTTTTCACTGAACTTCCTTCACAACATAGACAAAGAACTCTATTAGGACATACAGCCCTATCTATAACACAGCTGATATCAACACTCAGAATTAATGAACAAAGTGTTCTATTGGACCTATCACTAGACCAAGGATGATGCTGACATGTGCATGGGTGAAACACATTTGGTGAAGAGACTACTAGTCTGCATTTGGCTGGGCTTGGCCAAAGGTTGTGGTGTATATTTTGTTGTTATCATAAAAAACAATAAAGATAATTTGACCAGAAATTTTCTGCCTCAGTTAATTGTGACTGAATATATGGCCTGATTTAGAAAAATGTTGGAGAAGAAAACTTATTTCCCTGAGTGCTTATAAGGATGGGAGAGACAGAGAGACAGATGGAGAGAAAGACTCAGACATACACAGAGAAACAGAGACAGTGATAGAGAGACAGAGATACACAAAGAGAAAGAGAAAGACAAACACATAAACACTGAGACAGATAGAGATGGAGAGACAGAGACAGAGAGAGAAACAGAAACAGAAAAGGAGAAGGAGAAGGAAAAGGAGGAGAAGAGAGAAAAAAGAAGAAGATTAATGAGTGGAATTACAGTTTTTAAAATTAGAAAATCAACAAATTAATAGACCCAAAATAAGCATTGGCAATACCTAAAATAATAAGGAAAATTAACAAAATTGCAAGACAAATCACAATTGTTAATTTAAATAACAAAACATTAATGTGCTTAAACAATAAAGTCAACAAACCGTAACCATCTGCCCTCTTTAATTATTATCCATTGTTATATTTAAAGCAAAAATAATAAAACATCTGCCACGTACAAAAAAAAACATTTCTTCACAAAAATGAATATGGAAATGTAAATTATACATATTAATGACAAAAGGGAAAGCAAGATGATGAATGGGGAAATAAAGTATTAGAAAATATTCTGCACAATTATATGAGAACAAACCTAAGAAATTGAATGAAATGCATGAATATCCACAAAAATATAAAATGTCAAAATTGAGAAAAGTAAAACAAATAACTAGAACTAGCTCAGACTCCGTGAGAGAAGAAAACAATGAAATGAAAAGGCCGTCAGTTATGATGTGCTCAGAGCTACAGAACCAGAGGGATGTGCAATCAAATTCTAGCAAATATGTTAAGAACAATCATGACCGTATCTATTTAGACATTCTTTTGTGCTAATACATTTTCTTGGTAAGATTCATGTGCCCCTGATCTCCCAAACAGGATTCCTTAAGGTTTCCGTAATTTAATCTCAGCTTGAGTCTTTCTACAGCACTACTACTTTTCCCCTCATTCTTTTGAGCATTTCCCGCACCAGGGTATTCCAAACTTTCTCTTCTCTCCTCAAGTTCCCACACCTCCACACCATCTTCCATTCAGTAGAACACCTTGTTTTAGAGTTTACTATGACACATTCGTTGGGGGATGCCTGCTACCTCCTTTTCCACTTCTCAGAAAGACTTGATATCATTCCCTGGATTTATCTTTCTCCCTTCCTCAATTGCATTCTCTGAATTGGTGATATGACTGTACACCACATCTTGGTCAACCTATCCATATGTGCCCTTGATACTACACTCTTCCATCTCCTTTGGCACATGACTCCCTAAACTATTGCTTCTCTATGATCTCCAGTCTCTCATCTCTGTCTATATTGGTGCATTTCCTGTTTTGTGCAGACATGCTCAATTCTCGCTTATTCTTTTTTTAAAAAAGATACGTATATAATGTATATATAATATACATACATATATACACATTATATAAACATATATACATATATGTTTGTGTGTGTACACACATATATATATATATATGCATATGCAAAGCACTATGCTAAGAACCAGGGAGATATATATATATATATATATATATATATATATATAAATGTAAGACAGTGCCTGCTCTCAAGAAGTTCATACTCTAAGGAGAGAGACAATACATCCGGAGAGTTTGAGCTGCCCATCAGATGGAAAATTTCTATGCTATTTGGAGTACAGCAGCAAAGAAGATACTAAATACCTCTTGTTTCATGTCAATTCCACTCTTCTAGTCCAATCATCAATTTCTGATGTTGAATCATTGGACAGGATCAAGGACTTTAGTAACAAGAGTGTATCTTCCTGAGTCACTGGTAAGTGTGACCATAACCATCTGCAGAAGTAGTGGCCAGGATCCCATCTTCCCAGAATGGTGGCTGTGGGCTCTGGACTAAAATCGTTGCTCTTCCCAAGGCTCTTGGGTTCAGGCTTTTGGGTCATCTCCATTAAGGTATTAGAAGATATGTTGGTCAAATTTGCGGTGGTAAACGGACTTCCTGGCACATGTTACCTCCTGTCTCTCCTCCAAAGTGCTAGTCTGTCTTAGCTAAGCTCACTTGCCTGCCTTGTACATAGCAATCAATTGACAGCTGTTAGGGATGACTGGCTCCTTCTTCATGAGAGATACCTTTCCAGATGATGGTTGTGAGACTTTGCAAGGAAGTGGGATCAGTGATTTCAGGGATCCTTCTTCTTCCCAGTTTCATTTGCTTATCTCCTTTTTTGTGACAGTTGGTGAGGAGTGAAGTGGACCCCATCATGATTTCTTTCCTTGACGTAGTAGGGGCTGGGCTAAAAAAGTTCTAATGATTCGGGGGACACCTCTACTCCCAAAGCACTTGGGCTCAAAGTTCTGGGTTTCTGTCCAAATTAACTGGCTCCCTTTTGTCTTCTCTCACATACATTTCACCCCTTTACAACTTGACTTCTAACCTCATTACTTGACTCAATTCTCTTCAGCGTTGTGGATGACCTCCCAATTTCTAAATCTGATGGGCTTTTCTCAAGACTTATTTCTCAGCTTCACGGAATCATTTCACACTGCTGAGCATTCTCTGCTCCTAAATATTCCTTCTTTTCTGGATTTCATTTGGCTGTTTCTCAATCCTCATTTTCCTTGACTTCTCTGCAGCCTTTGACACGGTTGGTCACTGTCTCCTTGTTGATGCTCTCTTGTCTCTAGGTTTTCAGGATACTGCTCTTTTCTGGTTTTCTTCCTCCCTCTCTAACCAGTCATCTCTTTCCCTTTTGCTAGCTCCTCCTCCTGATCAGACTTTCTAGCTGTGGGTATCCTTCAGGGTTCTGTCCTCAGTCTCCTTATCTTCTATTTCTATACTATGTCACTTTGTGATTTCCTCAGCTCCAATGGATTTAAATACAAACTACGCTTATAACTCTCAAATGTACCTTTCCTACCCTATCTCTCTGCTGATCTCCATCCTTGCATCTCCAGTTGCCTTTCAAATATCTTGAACTGAATGTCCAGGAGACATCTTAAACTGAGTATGCCCAAAACAGAATTCATTACCCCCCTTCTTACCTTTACTATTTCAATAGAGGGCAGTACCATCCCCCAAGTCCCTCAGATTTGAAACCTAGTAGTCATTCAGGATTTCTCACTATCTCTCACCATCTCTGTCCAAGCTGTTGCCAAGTCCTTCAATTTAACCTTTACAACATCTCTTGAATAGTCTCCTTTCTTTCATCTGACCCTGTCTGCCCTCTAGGGCAGACTATCATCACCTCATGCCTTGATTACTGCAATAACCTGCTGGTGGGTTTGCTTGCCTCAAATCTTTTCCCATTACAGTTCATTGTCTAAGAATGGGCATTACCCCACTTTAAGTGAGTACCTGAAAAGGCCTTAGCCTAAAAGGTCAAAGACTCCCATTGCATCTTGGGCCATCTCCAGTCCTCCTGATGAATATCTGGTCACTGGATCCAGATGGTTCTGGAGGACAAAGTGAGACTGGTGCCCTTGCACAGCCCTCCCTCACTCAAATAGAAGTGAACTGCAAGTCATGTCATAATTTCCCTGATGTCATGGTCCTCTTCAAAAATGAAGGACAAACACGGCCACAATCAGCCACCAAAGTGGAGACAGAAAATGTCAACCACATCCAGAAAATTAACTATGGAGTCTGATGCAGATTGAAGTAGACTATTTTCACTTTTTTCTTTCTTATGATTTTTTCCTTTTTTCTGATTCTTCTTTCAGAACATGACTAATGGGGAAATATGTTTAACATGATTGTACATGTATAACCTATATCAAATTGCTTGCTGTTTGGGGTGGGGAAAGGAAGGGAGGCAGGGAGGAAAACTTTAACTCAAAATTTTACAAAAATGAATGTTGAAAACTATATGCAATTAGAAAAATACTATTAAGGAAAAAAGAAATATATGCTTCTATATGCTTGCTATATATGTAAATATATACATATATGTGTGTATTGTTTTCAATATAGATATCTATGTATCTATGCAGACACTGGACAGGGGTCACATTTCAAAGAAATTAATGAGAAATGAATTTCATTTAGGCAATTGAATACTATTTTGTAGCCACCTCAAGTTGCTGCTTCTACTACTGCTACCACTACTACTACTACTACTACTACTACCACTACTATTACTACTACTGCTGCTACTACTACTACTATACCCACAAACATCCATAGTACTATTTTTAAGGTAAGTATTCTTCCATTTATAATATACGTACTCCAATTTTGCAATACTGCCATCTCTAATGAATTGAACCTGCCGTTGACCCAAAAGACAATGGAGAGATTCACGGTGGATGTACATAGAGTGGCGCACATGTAACGATTACAGTGAATGCACCAAAACTGAAGGACTGCTCCAATTGGAGAAGTACGTGATCTGGTTTTGTAGCCAGACCATGTTGTTGTTATTATGGTTAAGGTTAGAGCAGAGGTAGAGCCTCGGTTGTGCATCGGTATCTGTACAATGTCAAAAGGCCTACAGGAAGACCTCCAGAATATTGGTTAAGTCTTCTAAGGACAACTTCTGAGAACACATCATGTTGATCTTTGGAAGAACAGTCAGTTGGTATTAGTCAACTAATATATATTAAATGCCTACTGTGTGCCAGTTGTTGAGGATACAAGAAAAGTAAAAAAACACAGGACATAGGAATGATTCTTACACATCCTGAGAACCAACACAGAGATTTAATTGCTAATTAATTAATGGAGCTTTTAATTGAATAACGGAATTGGATGTCAATGGGCTCTCTCTGGGATGAGTTAGGGCAGGCACAACTGATTCTGTCCTGAAATAATCTTGTATATATCTCTATAGAGCTATTTTATCCCTCCAGCCAAATAGGGGCTCCTGGAAGCTTTGGTTTTCCCTTGTATCCTCAGTCCCTAACATAATTTTTTAACTCAGATGTTTGATAAATATTTGATGGATTGAAAGAGGCCCAAATCATCATATACTTAAAAAAATACAAACAAGAACACCAAAAACATGACCTTTGAACTTTGCTGGGTTTGCCAAAGGGGTATTGATAGAGTTCACAGATGTGGAATTGGAATCTGTGAACCTCTTTGTTGAGATCTGCTAGGATAAAGACTCTGAGCCCTGTCAGATGTTAAAAGGGAGGGAGAGCCAATGACAGGGCCACTTCTTGGTCCCTTCCTCCCCCAAGCAGCTGCTCTGACATCAAAGAAACTCCAATTTGGCACCTACGACCATGGTGGCCTTTAACTGTTCAGGAGAGAGTCCCAGATGTCTCCGAGCCAGTTCTGAACTGAGTTGGTGCTTGGCACAAACGAGGGAAGACATTCATAGATGGTCGTGGCAAGCCTTCTCTCTTGGTTAGCTCGGCTTTGTACCAATTATGTTATCTATGTGTCTCTGAATCCTCTCATACTAAAATGAAAGAAAAAACACTACAGTCATTTCCCTTTTTCCTAGACCAAAAAGAATCAGCAGCAAAATACAATCTATATTTTTTTAAAGAGGAAAAACCTGAGCCTCTTTGAGAACAGAAGTTCTGTAGTAAAATACTCATGTCTTTGCTTTGTCTTCTTTATTTGCTGACATAGAAATGTCATTACTGCTCTTTTCTAGACATAGCTGTGCAAATGGAAGTGTGCCCAGGAATGCCCTGATGCCTCAGAAGTTGTCATTGTTAATATTATAGTATTATTCAATAAGCAACTTATTGTACAACATAAGCAGTATATAAATGCACAGAAAGCCTCATGTGGTTGTTCATGTGTGGCTCCATTCCTCTGGAACTCCATTTTTACTGGCCTTCTCCTTTTCCAAATATGATTCTCAGAAAATCAGCCCTTTCAGACAAGACCAGCATAATGTCTATGTGTTGTGTAATGTCTGTGTTCATCCTTCATTGCCAAAGAAGACCATGCCATTGGAGAAATGATGATAGGACTTGCACTTGACTCTGTTTTGAGTGAGGGAGGGCTGCGCAGGTCACCAGCCTCACTTCTCCTCCAGAGCCATCTGAATTCAGTGAACAAATATTCATCAGGATGACTGGAAATGACCCAGGATAGGGCAATTAGGGTTAAGTGACTTGCTCAAGGTCACACAGCTAATGAGAGTCAAGGGTCTGAAGTGAGATTTGAACTCAGGTCCTCTTGATTCCTGCACTGGTGCTCTATCCATTGCACCACCTAACTGCCCACATGTGTAATATGTGATGTGTGAATGCTATTGTGTCTGTTTCCTCTGGTCTAAATAAGGGAAACAATTGGATGAGAATGATAAACAGAGAGTGGCTAGCGTGAAAACCCCTTGCTGCCCTGGAGAAATCCACCTCATGTGACCAAGTGTAATGTTAATTGGAGTTAGAGATCTTCCCCGTCCATTAATAGGTCTCACCTGGAGCCCACTAAAGGGAACTGGATTAGGGGGTGCTTGTTTTGTAGGAAGGCCCAAACCTTTGTTAATTAATAAGGGATTGAGTCATGAGGGTCATGGCCTCCAGCTCTAAAAAGTGTATATATACTCTAAGATGAGGTTTTGCTTTGGGGACTTGGAACAAGGTTCTTATAGCAGGTGAGATTCTGGGTAGCCATGCCCACCCTGGCTTTGAAAACTTAGAAGTTGTTGCTTCTCTCTCTGGTAACCATGTATGTTATGTAATGGTCAGACAGTTGGATCTGCCTGTTGATCTATGATGTATGTACTTCCTATGGTCAGACAGTTAGAAGCCCTATCTGTTGGTCTTTATGTCTCTCCTTGTATTTTCTCTTTTGGTGAATGTAATTAAAGTAGATTGTTGATGCCTCAAAAATTGCTTTCCTTTTAGAAAAGTAAGTCTAAGAACCTGTGCAGCAGCCCTCGTGTGTGTGCTAGGGTGCTTCCTGCTACGCTAAGATGGCTTCTATCCTCAGGTCCAGAAAGGATAAGTCAAGGTCATAATTAAGCCACTCTCAGTGCCATTTAAAAGACCATAGAAATTGGCAAAGTGCCACCACATCAAGATGAGGCAAACCTCATCCAAATGATCAGAAGGGAGATGAAGCAAAGCTTTCCAGTTATTTGTCAGTGAGCTTAACTTGAATTTCTGCTCAGATTCTGGGCCTAACTTCACAGAGATAGTTGTAGAATGTGTAGAACGGCAAGCAGTGGGTTCAAGAGTCAGTGTGAATTCACCAAGAATAGGTCTCAGCAAATGAATCACCTCCTGCTTTAAATGATGCTTTAAAATAATGACTCCCATACTGTGAGAAGAGGAGAAATGCCGCGGACAGACTCCACCTCTCCCTTAGGGGAGCGTCCATAGCGTGGCTTAGACCCTTCTCGCGGAGAAGCTTCATCCCTCTCGTGAGATTTCTCTGCTCTTTACTTGTTTCAATTACGTCTGACTTTCATGACCCCATTTAGAGTTGTCTTGGTAGAGATACTGGAGTGGTTTATCATTTCCTTCTTCACATCATTTTATAGATGAGGAAACTGAGGCAAATAGGGTTAAAAATTCTCCCCAGGATCACACAGATACTAAGAGTCTGAGGTCAGATTTGAGTTCAGGTCTTCCTGACTTCAGGCCCCCATTGTCATAATTAGCCAGATATTCAAATAGCATTTATTAAACACCTACTATGTGCCAGGCACTGTACTATGTACTGGGTGCAGAGTACTGTTAATAGTTAAGGACTCAAAGTCAGTGTGACAGAAAGATTACCTTGGAGTAACTCAGATATAAGGGCTCAGTCTCGTGCTACCACACATCTGTCAAAAACTTGCTTAAAAGCAGATGTGATTTATACATACATTTCTTCTGGACAATAAATCTAAAATGCCTCAGAATCCAAGGAGATTTCTAACAGGATAGATCTCTGGACTGAATCATTTAAGAGGAAATTCAATCAGTATAAATATAAAATTTTATGTATGGGTACAAAAGGAAAATTCATTTCAGAAGCACAAGATTGGTAAGGTACGCTTAAAAGGAAATGGATCTATTTTTAATGAATATGACAATAAGATGAATTATCAAAGTAATAAGAAAGGGCCTCCAAGAATAAGAAGTGCTAACACAGTGGTGTTCAACCCTCACTGGACATCAACTGTATTACTGTGGTGAGTGCTATGTGGAAAGCTGAAGGATATTGGTGAGCTAGAAAGTAACCAGTGTTGGGCCATCAGGAGAGTGGAAGACCTTAAGTCCTTGTTATCTTAGCACCAGTTGAAGGATCTGAGCCTGAAGAAGAAAACACTTAGAGGCAGGGGTGGGAGGGGCACCACAACATGGTCGCCAAGTCAAAATGGTTGAAGAGCTTCGTGGAAGAGAACTTAAAGGTGGTGCATCTGACTCCAAAAGTCAGAAAGAAAAACGAGTCAAAGAGACTATAAGTTCCATACAAAACAAAAAAGAAAAAGAATTTTCTAATGATAAGAGCTCTCTCAAAATAGAATGGGCTGGCTCAAGAGGGACTAGCTTCCTCTCCACGCAGAGGGTGACTACAAATATCTGTATGTGAATATACATATATATATAATATATATCTGCATATACACATGTATTTACGTATACGTATATGGAACTCCTTCGCTCTACTGGTGGGGTCAGATAGATGACTACTGAATTCCTTCACAACTCTCAAATTTTCTGAGACGAGTGAAATATCCTAAGAATCCAAAACGTCACAATTACATTTGATTGTATGATTCTCTTTCATTTTAAAGCATTCATCCTTCATCAAGATAATAAATATTCCAATTTCCCAATAGTAATTCACACACTTTGAACTCCTCAGCTAAGAAATTATATGAAGATCATTAATGGATCAACAAGGATTTATTGAACCCCGGCTGTGTGACTGGCATTGGCATTGTCTTACACTTTCTACAGAAACAAAAAGGAAATGGTCCCCCTTTTCAATGACCATAAATTCTCACAGGAAGATGATATACATAAATATGAGTATTGCAGAATCTCTGTGGCCTGGCATGCCGCAAGTCATACTGCACCTAATCATGAGATGAATGTTGTAGGAATCTGTCTGTCTTTCTATTTATCTATCTGTCATCTGACTGTTAGCAAGAAAAAGAATGAAGAGGCTAGAGGATCTTGGGAAAAATCTTGACATTGATAGCCCATTCATTTTGGTTTGTTCTGAATTTATATTTTTGACATTTCTTTTAAAAATAGTTCCAAATTCTCCTTCCTTCCCACTCCTCCCCCACCCATTGAGAAAGCAAACAATCTATCAATTATATATTTAAAATCATGCAAAACATTTCCATATTAGTCATGTTGGAAAAAAATAAGGAAAATAAAGTGAAAAAAATATGCTTCAATTTGTATTTATACATCATCAATTCTTTTCCTG
Organism: Potorous gilbertii; assembly: GCA_028658325.1. NCBI lineage: Eukaryota > Metazoa > Chordata > Mammalia > Diprotodontia > Potoroidae > Potorous > Potorous gilbertii. The sequence continues at coordinate 552,801,867 of CM053771.1, read as the reverse complement.
GAGGTGAATAACATTTTTCACCTCAAGTCCTTTGGAATTGTCTTGGATCATAGTATTGATCAGAAAACTATGTCATTGGCCATTTGCATCATACAATATTGTTTCTGTGTACAATGTTCTCCTGGTTCTGCTTGCTTTATTTTGCATTAGGTCATGTAAGTCTTCCCAGATTTTTCTGAAACCACACTGCTCATTATTTCTTATAGCTCAATAATGTTCCATTCCAATCATATATCATGACTTGTTCAACCATTCTCCAATTGGTAGGCATCCATTCAATTTCCAATTCTTTGCCACCACAAAAAGAGTTGAGTCCATTCTCATAAAAGAACAGTCTTTCCAGGCCACACTCGCCATAACGTGGACTGGACTAGAATGGGTCAAGTTAATCTAGTCTGAGAAAAGTGGATTGGGGGTGCAGAGATACATGGAGAGACAGAGTAGGGTGGACCCCCATCATGGAAAGAGCCACAGCACTGCTGTGGGGCAGCATCATAGACTGAGCAGAGAAGTTAGGCTTGAACAGGTAGCTTCTGCTCTAGAAAAAGAAATCCAACCCAGACTGCTTGTGAAGATGGAATGGAGGAGCTCTCTCAAGTGTGAGGAAACTGGAGAGCTTTCATTTGGTTTGGTTTTCTCTCTCCCTCTCTCTTTGCCTTATTGAAAGCCATTCTCATCAGATTGGTGTTTTGTTTTCCCTTAAATTGTGTTTGTATGCTGATTTGGACCATCTTCTTACATAAACTATGGTGACCATGACAAGTGTGTATTAACTGTTTGTACTTTGTTGGGATAAAGAATAGGCCAGCAGAATGCAAGAGCAGCTACGGAAAATTCAAACAGGACTTAAGATAAATAGAGATTCCTATTTCTAGTTAATAGGAATTATTTGTCTCTTTCATTGTCGGTTTCAGGTTCTATGTGATTTATTTTTACTAATTAATAGATAAACTTCCCTCCCAAAAAAGGAGAACTTTCAACTCAATCTGAGGCATTAATAGATACTGGCCAACTGATTGAATTTCTGTGCCTGGTCTAAGTTCATCGCTGTTGGAAGGCAAAGCAGGTAACCTTGCACACAGGTTTCTGGGGTAGGGAAATGCCTACTTCTCAGTCTCCAGAGGAGAATGTAACCAGAGAGGAAAGTTTCACGCAAAACCTAGTTCTGCAGGCAGAAGTAACTATGGTCTTGGAAGATAACTTCCACAACCATCTCTTCTTTTAAAGGAATAGGATATAGACAGCCTTGATTTCTGGTTAGCCTCCTTTGCTGTAGTCAGTGCCACCTGCTGGTTATAAATTGTAGAGTAAATATATATATATATATATTTTAGATGCAAGGCAATTGGGGATTAGTGAAGTCATTATCACCAAGGAAGAACCAGAAAGAAGGAGTCACTGGGACTCAGATTGGAAGATGTCCCAGGATTCCATGGGGCTGGGATCTGGAAAATGAACTCTCCTAGAAGGGGGGGAGCCTACATAAATGCAATCAAATAGGATATGGGGTAGAATATGGAAGGAACAGTTAAAAAAGATAGTCTATTTGAAATATAGAGAATATGGAAGGGAGCACTTTACTATGCCTCTTGGGAGGATGAGATTGGGGGGTTTTAAATTTCAAACAAACGCATCCTTATTGGATACTAGGGGGGGATGCAAGCCACAAGATTTGATGACATGAACAACTGGAAGTATAGGAAATTTGTATGTTGAGACTTGAAGGTTAGTAAAATCATATTGATGATTGCGTAGTGAGTGGATTGGAGAGAGAAGGGCATTCCAAGAGTCCAGTGAAAGATAATGGTGACACCAGTCGACCGAGTCATGAGCTAATAAAATGACTTTGTCAAAGTTTCAGTCAATTTCCTCAGTTCTTCCAGTTGGTAGAACTACATTTGGAGAGTGGTGAATTTTGTGTATATGTTTACATGGGGAAAATACATTTTATTCAAGGATCTGGGTTTGAGATAAAAGAAGGTTTGGGGTTTTTCAAGCACATGGTAATTATAGGACAAGAGAGTAAACACACAAGGGTAGAAGAGAGTAAATTTGAATGCGTCAACCCCAGTGTTGAGACTGTGAAGGGAGAAAAGCAAGGTCTGAACTGGGATCATGGAACACTTCCTTGAGAGCAGAAGTTAGGTCATTGCTTTGCATATGTGTACTTAGCATATAGCACAGTGTTTGAAATATAGCAGACAATTAGTATTTAATGACTGATAGATTGAAGAGGGATTAGTGTGGATGGGGAATATTAGTATGAAGGTAACAAATGTATTTAGGGGCAGTGAATCCAAGGGAGATATGGAAACATATAAGAAAGGGAAATTTTGAAATTCAGAATCATGAAGGTAACAGCAATGGATGATGGACAATCATGGACAATCACACCATGCAAGTGGAGGCCATTTGTATGTATGCCTGAGGTGCAATGAAGATAGAAGCCATAGAAGATGAGGATGATGATGGAGTGAGAATTGAGAGTATTCCACAGGAATATTGAAGTATTCTGAATCCTCTGAATGAGAGGGCTGGAATTAGAATGTAAAGGAAGCCTGGGCTGCCCATAGATGCTTTGAGGATCCTTATTCCAACTCTTACCCACTTTTATAGCGTCTTGGATTCCAGAGCAAGCATTTATATTTCCTCTCTGAGGAGTTGGGGAGTTGTGGCTCTCTAAATTCTTTAGTTCCAAATTCCAGGGCTAAGATTTCCTCCAAAAGAATCAGTTGAAAATATTTTTAGTCAAACAAACTCTCATACAAGAAGAAACAGGTTACAGGAAAAAAAATGGGTTGAAGATTAGTTAGCACCTGTGGCAACAAACAGATCACATCTGGTAACTGGAGGCAAGTTTAGTTCATTTTTCTTTCACTTTTGTGTTCAAGAAGTTCTCCTGAAACATAGTGAATTTGCTTTCAGTCTGGCCTTGGATTTTCATGAAGACAGTGCCCTGAGCCACTCCTGATGAATGGTGTCCTTGTGGGTCTGTCCTAGGATACTCATGAAAGATGCAAAGACCCACATCTTTTAAACTTGCAAGGTTCTTATGCTAAAATGCTTGCCTTTTTTTCCCATCTTCATCCCATAGAGACCATGCTTAAGTGACCTAGCTAAAATGCTCTCTCCTCACGTGATATTTCATACAATCTCGATTCCCAAATCTAGCTAGCTTCTGCTTTTTCATACAGCATTTATATGTCGCCACCAGGGCCCTCAGCCAGTTGGACTAGATTTCCTGTGTGGCATCCTCCAGTATCTTTTAATGATTTTCAAATTAAGCCTAAATCCTCTGATGCAGACTGATTGCTTGATTGATCATCTTAGTGAGGCAGGAACACTTGACTGAGCAGATATCCATCAACTCCTTACTTACATCTGAATTCCACTGGAGAGTCAGGAGAGAGCAATTCTAACTATGTCCAGAAGAGGAATTCACTTGGGTGAGGAGGCCGAGGGAGAGTTTTAGTACAACCCCACCCCCATGTTCACTGACCAGAAGAGGACTTTGCTTACTTAGAATGATTGAAAGATTTGAACATCTCGGGGGTTGTCCCAACCTGGGGATCCAGTGATTAGAGGACACACTCACCACCCTGAGGAAAGATAGTTTTGAGACCAGCAGAATGATACACTACACATAAAACGAACATATTGAGGACACCAACCCAAGGACTTCCAAGAGTTTAAAAAAATCAGGGTTTGGACTTCTCGCTGGTCCTCACTGTGTCCCCAAACAATCTGCTGCTGTGTCTGTATCACTCCAAAATTGTCACTGGACAAGTATTTCAAGATTAGGGTTTTAAGAACTCAATGTGTATAAATAGTCTAAAATCCGTATGATTCTTAGCACTCTCTGCCCCCTTCTCCACTTCCCACAATTGCTACAGAACTAGAAACATGTAGATATCACACAAGACTAAGGAAAAGGAAAAAGAAAAAAAAATCTACTATAAGTCAGGCACTGTACTAAACCCTCTACAAATATTGTCTTATTGGGTCCTTACAGCAACTCTGTGAGAGAAGTGCTACTGTTATCTCCTCTTTACAGATAAGATAATGAGGCAGAGGGACACAGTAATTCTGTGGGCTGTATTTGAACTTGTTTTCCTGATTTCACATGCATTTCTCTACTGACTGAGTAACCAAGGGGCTAGCCTAAGAACCATTTAGCATTTCTCCATTAGTGGCCAAAGAATATATCACTGATAAATCATTTGAGAGTGGTTTAACCTCCCCTCTGTGCCCAGATACTTAGCTAGACTAGTCATTTAATAAAACACTTACATATAGCCAAGTTCCATTACAGCCTTCCTAGGATGATAAACCACTTGCAAGCATCTGCTTTACTGGGATAGTCTTCAGGCACTACCATTCCATGATGCAGTCTCGTGCTAGGCCAGGCTGGGGCCTTGGGCTCCTTTATAGTTAATGACATGATATAGACTACTACTATGTCTGCCCTTGGTCCAAGGATCCAGGGGACTGCTTGGAAATGGCATTTTCAAATGCCAAATGATGATGACAACAAGAGTTCTATCTTGGTTTGCTTTTCCTTCTTCTTCCCTCCCTCCCTTCCTTTCTTCCTTCCTCCTTCTCTTCCTTTCTTTTCTTCAATAGAATTGTTCAATATATATCAACCAATGATTCCACTCATTGTTCTTGCTACCAGAGCAGATGGTAAATCCAGGCATCTTTTCTTAGGTAGAGCTACTCTATCTTTGGAATTCTTTCTGTTTAGGTTTGGTTAATAAATTTCACTCAAACTTCTTATTGCAACAACAGAAAAATCATTTACATAAAACAACAAACACTATATACTCTCAAAAAAATGTTGAAGGTTAAATTTCCCCAATTTTGGTCACCAAAGGCTTTGTCCCAGAGCATCAGCCTGTAGTAGGCCTACCCCATGGACATCTATTCCCTGGAATACTAGCGAAAGACAAGGGCAGAGAAACTTGCCACAAATGGCCACTTGCATGACACAGACTATGTTTTGCTTTCAGTTACCCCTACTTCTCCTATAACAAATGGTTGTGAGTTTTCACATCCAACTGCTGTGCGGTCTCTACTGGAAGCAAACAACCAAAATATAATCCCTGTGGAGTCCGTGCCATGGCTGAGGGACAGTTTTTCTGCCTGGACCAGTTTATTTCGTCAGTTATGTGGTTCTGAAAGGGAAAGGGGCAACAAAGTTATCATCAATGTTCTGAAACAGTTGTTCCCTCCCTATTGCTTCTAGTTGGAGCCTTTCTCCTCTAGAGGCATGGTCAGGCAACAATGAATATTACTAATGACAGTACCCAGTCCACTGAGCTGGTTGAGGGAGGAGGAGGCAGCTTGGGACATGACTGCTGTCTTCTAGGGCTGTTGTGAGAGGGAATACGGATTGGAATTGTTCTGTTTGACTCCAGAGGGCAGAATGGGAATCTCTGTATGGAAGTCAGAGAGAAAGAGATTCAGGCTTAACCCAAAGAAAAACTTTCTAATAATTAGAGTTAACCCAAAATATCATGAGTTGCCTTGGTAGGTGATGGGCTATTTTTCACTGTCAGTTTCCAATGGGATCCTTGATGACCACTTAAGTGAAAATGCCTTATAAGCTATCTAGACATTGGATGAGCTAGCTGCTAAGCAGATTCTAAGATGACTTTTGTCTCTGGTATGCTATGATTTACTCTAAATTTTATCTTATAACAAAAATAAAATCTGATATGGGGGGAGTTGGGGGGGAGTTGTTTACTAATAGCATTCCACTTATGTCAGTTGACTACATAACATCACTATAGTGAAAATATGCTCAATAGGAAAGTATATGTCGAACCTATACAGAATTGTATGCTGTCATGGGGAGGGAGGGGGGTAGGGGGGGAAGGTGTGGGGGTATAAAATCTTAATTTTAAGGAAGTGATTGTAGAACATTTATAAATAAATAAAATAAAAAAGAAAAAAAAGAAAAAGAAAAAAAATAGAAATTCTTAGCTGCTGAAAAATGAACCAGTGCCTATTTCTCTAAATAGCGAGTGCCCTGATCCTCAGCATTTAAATGATTATGTACAGATCATTAACTACTTGACAGTAATGCTAGAGAACAGAACAGCTTCAAGCAGCAGTAACAAGAGCTGTTGCCTTTTGCAGATCAATCAGAAATGGGGCTGAAGCCTGCCAGGGCACATAAAGGAAGTAAATTGGAAAATCTTTCTAAATTGATTAAACCTGAATTCCAATGTAATCAGCACATATTGATTAAATGTCTACTAAATCATGTTTTGCAAATGAGCTTGTCCCCTAAACCAATGTTGCCCTTGACTGTCTTGTCTCTCTGCTTGTCAATAAGATCAGAGTTTATTGACTTAAGTGTTTCTGGCCTTTGTTGGCCTCCTAGTTGTGGTGATTGTTTTATGTGGGTTAAACCTCTCTAAGGGAGTGGTGATACCGAGATCTAGGATCTACTTTGATCCACGTTCCTATCGTTTTGTTTGTTTTCTTTCATTTTTCTTTGTTTTGTTTTTCCCAGAGTCAGTACCTTTTTAAACCAGACAAGACCGGAGCTATTGTAATTTTATGATGAGAATTCAATGGCATGAAAATTGGCTATGCTATATATCTGGAATTGATTGTCTTGGGAACATCTTAAACTCAACATGTCCAAAACAGAACGTACTCTCTTCATCTTCAAAATCGCTTCTCTTCTGCATTTTCCCTTTACAATTAGAAGTACTATTATTTCCCCAATCACTCACGAGAAACTCCCAACCTCTGGTCCAACCTGGATTTCTCATTTGCACTGGCATTATACATCCAGTCTGGTGACTAGTCTTCTCTAGTATATATTCCCTTCTTCTCATTACTGTAGCCACCACCCTGATGTAGGTGCTCATTACTTTCCTAAGGTTTCATTTCAAAGTCTGTTGGTTTTTCTTCCTCCCTCAAATCCCTCCTTACTATATAGTCCATCTTCCACACAGCTGTCAGAAGTTACCTTCCTAAAATATAGTTTAGACTATAACTCTAACTCCCATGGCTACCCATTATCTTTCAGGATCAAATACAAAATCCTCTAACTGGCTGTTAAAGCCCTTTATGGTATAGCCTCTTGTTAACTTTTTAATCTTATACCCCTGTATTCATTCTATAGCCCAGTGACATCTATATACCTTCTGTTCCTCCAAAGGAAGCTACATCTTCTGTCTCTATGCCATTTCACTGGCTCTGTGACCCCTGCTTGAAATGCTCTAAATCTCAACTCTGTTTATTAATGTCTCTGGCCTTCTTCAAGATTTGGGTCATAGTCAACGTTCTGCAGGGTGCCTTTCCCCAACTCCTATTCCTCCAACCTGTGCTTTTCTTCTGAGATGACTACCCAGTTAAACTGTGTATGTCTTGTCTTTACTTATTTAATTTCATGCTGTTTCCTGTTTAGAATGCGATCTTCTTAAGTGTAGGAATCATTTTTGTTGCTTTTGTTTACCTTTCTTTGCCACCCCAGCACTTATCAAAGTACTTGGCACATAGTAAGCACTTAATAAATCAGCATTGATGATTAGAATTTACTAGATTGCATGGGAGAAACTGTCAAGAATTTTCAAGAATTACAAACTTCTCCCCTTTCACCCCAATAAAACTATATTCTTCATTAGTGATACACTTCCAGTGATGCTATTTCTCTGGAATGCACAAGATAGAAAAGTCTCCAAAGATTTCAAATTGTAGATGGCCCAAAGATTAATGGAGAGACTTGCAGTGTATATAAATAGGCTAGAACTTATCACAAAAGACCATTTGGAAACAAAAAAAGTGGCAAACCAAACTTAGAATTACAGACTCATAGAATAGTAGAAGCCATTTAGTCTGACTCCAGAAAAATAATCCCCTATACAATATCTATGTTTATTTAGTCTCTTCTTGAAAAAAATATATACTTTGATCATGGACATGCATGTCTAATCATAAAGAGATGGAAAACAATACAGCTAGATAAAGAATACCCAACTTGTGATGTATTGATATCCCTGATTAAGATCCAAAGGAATTTCTGCAGCACATTGAGTAGATTTGCTACGAAGATCAATTACAAGAAATGAAGAGACAAAATTCAAGGTGGGAAGATGTCATAGGCTGCAATCTCTACTGATGGAGGGAAGAATCCTTTTGAAGAATGGAGACATGAGCTTGAATTCCCCAACACGGTTGTTCTTTCTGTAGAGAATATAGACACAAAATTCTTGAACCCTGCCCCTTACTAGGGAACTTCCAGAAAAGTCTTAGCTTTCTTTTTGTTGAGAGAATGCTAGGTAACACTATGATTACAATGGAATAACGAGTTACCATCTATCTGCTTGAAATGAGGGAAGTGCTTGTCCATTAAAATGATAGAATACTTCTCCCCAAAGTGCGTATTAACCTGAATTATGTGTCTGGATGTCACAAGAATTCAGTCACAATTGCTCCAATATATGGTTAGGAATATTTCTAATATTCAGGCAAATGGGCTTGCTGCTGGATTTTCCAATTATATTTACCACTAGTTAACTACTAGTGTATTTATAGCTGAGATAGAATTTGGTTACTAGAAATGTTTAGGAAATGGAAAAGTGGATTATACTATGGCATGTTTTGGACAGATATACGCTGGAAAAGGAAATTAGGAAGAGAATTAAGCTTTTCTTGGGACTTCCCTTAGCCTGAGTCTTCTGCTTTGAGGTACTTGGAAAGCTGATAGCTCCTTGGGTCTAGCTGAAAGCCATTGTTAATCAAATCTCCCAAATGAACATGGTTCTAATTAACTTGATATAGTCAACCTTCCTTGGCCTATCTGAAAGCAACTCTTGAGCAACACAACTGAAATGAAAAGGGACTTTTCCTCACTTACTCTGAGGTTAAGGATTGATTGTGTATCTTGATACTTACTTTAGAAGGACTGAGTTGAGTGACTCAGTCATTCCCATCCTTACAAATATGATCCCATACATCTGCTTGGAAATGAAGCTCCATGTACTCCTTGTCTTCCATTAACCCAAGAAAAGCATAGTTGCCTTTAGTTGTATCCATGGTTCATGCTGATATATGTTTTCATGTATAATATTAGTTGAGTGCTGAACAATGAATTTAATAACCAAATAAACAATTTAGGTCAATTTATTTAATTGGCCTTACTGTTAAAATGAGAATAATCATCCAATGTTCACATCATTGAAATAATCCACTGCAGAGAGACAATGTTAGGGTTGATACTACTCAAAAACTACATTCATTGGGGAATATGGAAACTGACATCTGGTTTGAGGGCTGAAGGGGAACTCTTGGCCCAGACAATCTTTCTATTTCTTCTGGTAGTAAATTCCATGAGCTTTTATTAAATTCCTCCTATATGCCAAGTGCCTTATTAGGTTCTGATCATGAAAAGATGAGAGAGACAGAGAGACAAAGGGAGAGAGAAAGAAACATACAGAGATAAAGACAAAAATAGACAAATGTTTGGAGAGGCAGACCCTCAGAGACAGATATACAGACACAGACACACAGAGATGGATGAAGAAGAAGAAGAAAGGAGGGAGGAATGAAGGAACAGTCCCTGTACAATTTCTGGTATAATAGAAAACTGTCCTGGTCTGAAGTTCAATTAAGTTCAATAGAAATAATTAAGCATCTACTATGTGTAAAGTACTCTACTAGGCCTTGTATGTACAAAGACAGCAAAGAAGTGATTTTGTTCTCAAGAAGGTACATAGCTTAGTTGTACATAAATAAAATGATTTCAAGGTGTTGAGACTAGTGACAGTGGGGTGGGGAACAGGGGAAAGGACAGAGATGCACTGGATTGTGGTGTCTTCACTTTGTACAATCACTCCATGAAAATGGCCAAGGGTGGTCTGTGACCCATCTATTACTGTCCATTTTTTTGACGGTTGTCTAGATTTTAAAAAGTAAAGTAGCCAAGTAACTAACATGCAAGATTTAATCCAGATCTTCTTTTATCCAAGTACTCTTCATAATAAAGGCAATATAATGTGCAGTATGGATTGCTCTTCTTGTAGAGTGAAGATTAAATCCCATCTCCAACACATATAGAATGTGTTAGCTTGGGCAATGAGGACATCTGACCTCTCAGTTCTCCTTGGCATCTTTCTTTGATCAGAGTTTGAAGAAAATTTGTTACTTGTATTAGTGTGGGGAGTCTCCTTACCTCAGAGGTCTCTATACAAACAATATCTTGGGTCAACCAATTTCTCTCCCTATTCTTGCTAACTAGATGAGGAACTAGAATGAGCATTACTAACTCCTTAAAAATTAAGGAATGTGAAGCAAAGTTCCTGTTGCTTTACCCTTCATATGCATCTAAGCATCACCAGTTTTTAAGATATGTTTGGTTTATGCTGCAGAGATCATGACTCTGCTCTATCAAAGTAGCAAATCTTCTTAGAGTAAGCTCTGAAAGGCTCTTAGTGGACCTCTAGTCCAACTCCTCTCAGTTTACAGATGAGACAATTAAAACCCAAAGAGAAGTTATCTGAAGGAAGGACTAGGAATTGTCCCAGTGAAAAGTAAGAAATCCCACATGTGGAAAATCTACCTACCAATGTTGATAGCATCTTCTCTGCAACTTATAAAGTTAGAGAATTGCCTAGAACACTAAGACATTAAGTGACTTAGCCAGGATTACCATAGCCAATATAAATTTGGAGCCAGCTTTTGATTTATTATGGCAAGCTTACTCTAGAGGAATACAAAATGCTACCAAACTCATTATATGTTTTATAAAATCAATTTGATAAAGTCCTGCTCTTTTAATTTACCACTTGTAATTACTGGAACTTTTTTTAATTTTGTGAAGAATACATTACAATCACCTTAATTAGAATTCTAATTTAGACTCTCAGTAATTTTGCCAAAATGTTCAAAATTTCTTTCTGAATTACTTCAACATTTTTTCAATTAAATGCTCATTTATAAGTATAAAAATGATGTAACTGTATTTTTTCTTCTAAAACCTCCTTCTAATTGATTTCCTTAAACAGAATATATTTTATTGAAACCTAAGAGTTTAAACTTGTATCTCTATTTGTGTCTCCTGTCAGGGTACAAAAAATCAAAAGGACCCCTTCCCTTAAGGATCTTATAGCCTAAGTGTCATCTGAAGAAACAGGTACATACAAAATTTGTCAAGTAGCTGGAAAAATGGTCTTAATAGGGAAGGACAATGGAAATGGGGGTGAATAGGACAGAAATAGGCTTTCTACAAAGCACAGATTTGAGAAAATACTAAAGGAAGTCATGACCATAAGAGGTAGAGTTGTGGAAGAAGAGGATTCTAGGCATAGACAGTGTCACGTTTGGAGATGGGCAATGGACTGCCATCTGTGAGGAAAGGCAAATGGCCCAGTGTACCTGTGCTGTAGACCATATGGGTGGGAGGACCATTCAGGAAGAGCAGAAACAAAAGAAGGCACCTGCTTGAAGAGGTAAATGTCAAACATTATATTTTTTCTGGGTTAAAAAAAATTTATTGGAATTTATTGAGAAAGTGGTGACATGTCTGACCTATGCTCTCAGAACATTTCTTTGACAGTTGATCATAGGGGAATGAAACATGAATGAATGAATGAAAAAGGGATTTATTAAGCACTTGCAATGTGTCAGGCCAAACACTGTACTAAGTACTGGACTTACAAAAGAAAGCAAGATAGTGCCTGAGCTCAAGGAAGTGCCATCTCATTGGGGAAGATAAGTAAATGACAACTAGAAATCAGCAGAGTACATGTGTGTGGTCAGATTTGGAGAGATGTAGGCAATGATATATGATTAATGGCCTACTAACCTCTTAGAGCCTCGCCCCCAGGGATGCAATGTCTGAGTTCTACTGTAAGTGGGGTAAGAAGGCAGGCCCAGTGTAAACAGCATGATTTGGAAATCAACAGAATGACATGACACAGAGAGTAAAGAGAAGGCTATTAAAAGATTCCATGTGAGAAATTATGAGATCCCAAACTAATTTCATGACTAAGAGAATGAACAAAAGGGGATGTATATGACAGATGTAGTGAAGGTAAATATTAAAAGTTGTGTCAAGTGCTTAGCTATTTTGGGTGAGAGGGAGAATGAGGATGACACCAAGATTGTAAATCCTGCATGAATGGAAGGACAGAAGGCAGTAGCAGAAGAGTGATTTTCTTTTTGGAGTGAGGAGGAGAATAATACATTATCACTTGGAAAGTTCAATTTGACATGTCCCTGGAACATCCAGTTTGAGATGTCTAATAGTCAGTAGCTGGTGTGGGAGAGGAGCTCTGGAAACAGACTAGGGCTAAACACATAGTCTTGAAAATCATCTTCATGGAGGTGATAATTGAACATCAAATGACATCATTAAACAAGATAGCTTTAGTAAGGAAAGAAGTGAAGATCTAGGACAGAGACTTCAGGGATACTCATATTTAGTCAACATGACATGAATACAGAATCAGCCAAGTTGATGGAGGATCAGAGAAAGGATGAAGGAGAACCAAGAAAATGTAGTGTCCCTAAGGCCTACAGAGGTGAACAACAGAGCTAAATGGTGCAGAAACATCAAGAAAGATGAAGATTGGTAAAAAAAAAAAAAGCTGTTTGATTTTCCTCCTACAGTTCTAGGGCCATGATCTTAACCTGACACTATTTGCACACCACATATTTCTCTATTATAGTGGAAATCTTTTTTTTCAGCAAGAATATTCCAGATCAGTGAACTACTCTTGGAATGACTATAGTTATGGCCAACCTTACTGGGGTCAAATTTGACATATGCTTCTGTGCTGGTGCAAATGCCCCATAATTCAGCAGCATTTCCCTCCTAGTGTCTTTAAGTCTTTATTTTTGAAGCCAGCTAGCCTTTGTAGCAATTTTATGATTGCCTGATCCCTCCCATCTAGCCATCATGATGAATACAGCTTTCATTTGATAGAGGACAGAGGAGACTGAAGAAGTGGGATGGTTTCCAAAAGAGAAGTAACATTGAAAATGGCCACTTTCCCTTCAGCAGTTTTCTTCTTGTTCTGAAGAACTTACTTCGTGTAGCTTCTTGAGTGCTTTCATTTGGTGAGCTGGGTTTTACTTTTGGTTTCTCCTTCCACATACAAAGATGTTTTTCTCTGCAGACTTGTTTTTCCCCCTCCATTACTTTTGTGAAGTCCCAATTCTGTAAGCCGACCCCAGTCCTACTCTGTACAGTTGGTCATGTACATGTGTAGCCTTCAGTAACCTTTTCCTTGGATGTCATGGCTCTCTGCTTTATAAGGAGACCATGTAGAGTTGTAGAATAGAGAGCTTCCTAGGCTTGGCCTCCTAATTGTCCTAGTAACTGATTAAATACTGAATTAATTGCTTTATGCAATGTTGATAATCAGAGTTATTGTCTTTTCTTCTGTCATTCATTTCTAATTTTTCAGAATAAATATCTTGTCTACCTATATTAGGATTGAGTCTATAGAATTCTTTGAAGTGATATCTCAACCTTATGTTGTCTTCAAGATTGTTGTTGTTTTGGAACTTTGTTGTGATGAGTTGATGTTCTGAGCCAGTGAAGAAACAAGTCCCATGTCATAAACTAATTGGTTCTTCCCCATCAGGATATATTAAACAAACAAATTAATGAATGAATGAATTAGTGAATGAATAAATGAAACAGAACTAATTAAGCATTGACTACACGCAAGACTCTGCATTATGAAACATTTCCTGCCATCAAAGAACACATAGCAATAAAATCTAGCTTCCAAAAGTGCAAATGTGACTATATTACCCATTGCACCCCCAATTTTGGAGGTCCCCTATTACCCTCAGGACAAAGTATAAAAATCTCTGTTTGGCTTTGAAATCCTTTCACTTTTTTCTGTCCCTTCCCACATTACCATCCCTTTAATACTTTACTTTCTTGCATATGTTCCATGATCATGTGACACTGGCCTCCTAGCTTCTCTTTGCCTTCTTCATTTCCTGATACAATCCACTCTCATTCGCTATTTCTCCTGACTTTAACTCTTTCTTTCCTTCCTTATCTGTTCTAATCAGACATCTCTATAGTCCAAGTGCTCTTTTCTTAGGTCAGTCTGCTTCATTTGAATGTGTCATTGTTGCAAACACTTGATACTCTACACTCCAATGTAGGGAGGGGAATGCACCATTTATGCTTCTTAACCACCAGGGATATGGTCGGGGATGGGAAATGTTTTATAAACCCTGTGCCCACAGTCTGGAGACCCTTTTAACCAAATTGATAATCAAATAACTAGGAGTTTCAGTTAGTACAAGCATTTGGGCCTCTGTTTGAAATAGTTGACAAAGCAACTAAGCGTATCCCTGATTAATTCAAAGATGAAGCATCTCCTTTTCACAAGGTAATGCATTTAACGAATCCTACTTCGATTGTATAATCTGTGTTTCTTCACTGAGATTCATTAATTTGAGAAAATGCTGAGGAACCTGTGGAGACTTTAAATAGGAAGAATGTGGATTGCTGTCAGAATTTTAACTTTCAGGTCTGAAAGAATTTGAAGGATTGGGAAAAGTCATATTGAAAAGAAAATTATTAGAAAACATTTCAAAAATCATTCTGAGTCATGTCCCCTAGAATCAATGCTTCTCAGTATTGAAGCCAACTGTCTATTGATTACATCTAACTAAATCCATCTACATCATGTTTGCATGTAATAGATTGCATATTATCTCCCTTACTACCCTGAGCTATTTGTGAAGAGGAAATGTTTTGGTTTTTTTTTTTTATACTTTGGTTTGGTTTGGTTTTCTTTCTTTCTATCCTCATTTCATACTCCAGGGCCTGTCACATGAATGCTTTATGACTGACTGACTAAGGAGTCCAATCCATACTCGAAAAAGAATCCCATGTCCTCCAATCATACCCCACAGGTTGCCACCCAGCCTTTGACTGAATGTCTCAGACAAAGGAGGAAAACATTACATTTTAGGCAATCCATTCCACACTGCAGTGACTCCAACTCCAGAAGGTTCTTTCTTTGCCAAGCTGAAATTAATCTCTTTGAAGGCAGATTTCTAAAACGTTGCTCCCAGAATTGTCCTTTGGGGCAAAGAACAAAATAAGTCTCTCTTCCATCTGAAAGAATTTCAAGTATTTGATGAAAGCTATCATGTCATCTCAACCCTCCTACCTGCCCACTCATCACAACCCCCCCCATACAGGGACACACACAGATACGCACACACACACACACACACACACACACACACACGCACATGCACTTGCATGCACACAGAGGAAAAGACACTTGAACACATGTATGCATCCTTTTGCTTCAAGCTCTAGTCCCTTTAACCAAGGCTGATATGAGCTGGAATCTTATCTCTTTTGGATCCTAGTGACCCTCCTCTGTACCTTCCTTATCTTTCCAGGGTCCTTTCTAAAATGTTACAGTTGGGGGGGCAGAGCCAAAAAAGTGGAGTAGAAAGACACATATACTCTAGTGCTTCCTCCACAGCCCACAAAATACCTGTAAAAAATGACTCTCAACAAATTCTAGAGCAGCAGAGGTCACAGAATGACAGAGTGAAAGTGATAGCCAAAGGTAACCTGGAAGGCTGGCAGGAAAGATCTATCTCACAGGACGTGGAGCAGGGTGGAGCTCAGCCCTGGCCACGCAGTACAGGGAGCAACAGGACCAGAACAGGCCTCTAGGGCAGAATCCCCAGCAGGGAAGATCCCAGATCCCTCAAACTTCAGAGTTCCCAGATCAAGGAGAAAATATTGCAAGCAGCCAGAAAGAAACAATTCAAGTATAGTGGAATTACAATGAGGATAACACAGGATCTGGAAGCTTCTACATTAAGGGACTGAAGGGTTTGGAATAGGATATTTCAGAAGTCAAAGGAACTGGGATTAAAATCAAGAATCACCTACCCAGCAAAACTGAGTACAATACTTCAAGGGAAAAAATGGTCATTCAATGATATAGAGGACTTTCAAGCATTCATGATGAAAAGACCAGAGCTGAATAGAAAATTTGACTTTCAAACACAAGAATCAAGAGAAGCATTGAAAAGCAAATAGGAAAGAGAAAACATAAAGGACTTTCTAAAGCTGAACTGTTTACATTCCTACATGGAAAGATAAGATTTGTAACTCTTGAGACTTTTTTCAGTATTTGGGCAGGTGGAGGGATTATACACATACACACATACACACACACACACACACACACACACACACACTTAGAGAATACAGATTGAGTTAAATCAAAAGAGATATCTATAAAAAATAAAATAAAATTAAGGGCTGAGAGAAGAAAATATTGGGAGGAGAAAAGGAATGGGGTAGACTATCACTCATAAAAGAGATAAGAAAAATCTTTTTCATTGCAGGAGAAAAGGGAGGAGGTGAGAGGGGAAAAGTGAAGCTTACTCTCTTCATATATGGCTTAAGGAGGAAATAATATGCTCACTAAATTTGGTATGAAAATCTATCTTACACTACAGAGAAGTAGGGGAGAAGGGGACAAATGGAGTGAGGAAGATGATAGAAAGGAGGGAAAATGGGAGAAGAGAGTAACTAGAAGTAAACACCTTTAGGAAGGGACAAGGTCAAATGAGAGAATAGAAAATAAAAGGGGGGACAGGGTGGAGTGGAGGGCAATATAGTCCTATACAACATGACTATTATGGAAGTCTTTTGCAAAATGTCACATATATAGCCTGTTTTGAATTACTTGCCTTCTCAGTCAGGATGGATGGGGAGGGAGGAAGGGAGAGAAGTTGGAATTCAAAGTACTAGAAAAGAACGTTGAGAATTGCTATTGCATATAACTGGGAAATAAAAAATACAAGTAATGGAGTATAGAAATTTATCTTGCCCTATAAGAAAAGAGAGAAGATGGGGAGAAGGGAAGGGTGAGGTGTGATAGAAAGGAAGGCTCATTGAGGGAAGGGGTAATCAGAATGCAAGGTGTTATGGAGTGGGGGGAGGGAAGAGATGGGGAGAAAAATTGGAACTCAAATTTTGTGGAAATGAATGGCAAAATCTAAAAATAAATGAATAAAACTATAAAAATAATAAAGTATCCCAGTCAGAACTGTGGCCTTATCTGAATCTGGCACAATGAGATGAACACCTTCTTAGATCTTGGCGTCCTCACTCTGTCCTGCAGCAAGATAGTCACATTTTCCTTTGTTTCCAAAACTTCTCATGTGGAGTTTGTATCTAATTCAGTCATCACAATTACCTTGTGGAGCCTTGAGTAAGTGACTGACCTTCCTACCCTGCAGTTTCCTCCTTGATCAAATGACAGACTTGGACTGATTGACCTTTGGTATTTTTTCTATTCCTAGCCACAGGATCCCCTGTTACTCCTCTACTTTCCATACTGAAAGCCTTGCTTCTTCTTCTACTAAGAGCAGTCTCAAAATAAGAGACACTCCAAAGTTGAAATGGCATGAGAAAAGGAGCAATTATTTTTAGACCTCAGGGGATGGACTGAATGAAGAAATGGTAATTTCTGTCTCAGATTCTTATTTCTGTAAACTCACAAAGGATGTGCAGAATTGGGGAATAAACACTCTCTAGGGATATGTTCTTCAAGTGTTGCATAAGATAAGAATCTGGCATGTTATTTTTGTAATTTAATTCATTCTTCATCAGCACATTAGTATATTAGTTGTGGGTGGAAAATTAAGACAGACAACACATTGAGAATGATTAAACATGGGTGATTAAGAATATATGGGATATGTTCTATTCCCAGAAGTCCTTCCAGTGGCTCTTTAAACTCTGTGCTTGTCTGTAGTCAAATGTTTTACTAGGTAGGGATAATTCCCAAGGGTATTCAGGAAAATTCCTGACTTTATCACAGAGAAGATCAAAGGTTTGGTTCTACCATTATTGGACTCACTGATAATTGAAAATGAGGAGAAATAAACCACTCAAGTATGCCAATGTTCTTTGGAGATTTCAAGGGTAGAATAACAGCAATGGTTTTTATTTTTGGAGAAGGTACATATATAATTTTATTGTTATTGAAAATTTGATAGGGAAGAATCCTTCTAACAGTGCAGGACTACCTGATATCTGCTCCACATAATTCCTGTCACCTCAAAGAGTTCCCTGAGCCAATAGGAATGGCTGAAGGGCCATGCAGCTAGGCTCTGTCAGAAATAGGACTAGAACAAAGTTCTTCTTGATTTGCAGAACAAATTCTCTCTCTATTATAGGAGGGTATTTCTTTAATCCATAAACACATTCACAAGAAATATTTTATATATTTATAAAAGATTTTTATCTCCTTTTTGGAAAAGTTTTCTGCCATTTTTTAATGTAATTTGATTTACTGATTTCAATTTTTTTCTACTTAATTGCTCAGGACACTCCAGAAAGATGGCAAAAAGCATTTAAGGGGACCACTGTAGAGCCAGTGAGAGAAGCCCCAAAGCCCAATGCCATATAACTTGGAGGGAGTAGAAGACAAAGAACTGCCAAGAGTAAATAATGCATCTAATTAATGATCTCTTTGTTGAACCTCCATTAGAAGCTCTGAACATTATGTATGCCTGTGGTTGTGCAAAACTGATTTTACAGGATGACTTGACTAGCTTAATTCTTCATGAGTTTTGGATTTTGTATTTTTCCTTTGTAAGTGAAATACCCTAAAAAAAAATGGAAACCTGAAAAAGTGGTTGCTGTTTTTTTCATTTTCCAATACATATTTGAGTCAAAACTAGTCCGGTGACTCTTGTTTTTCCTTCATTTTTGTGATGACCTGAGATCTCCATAAGATTTTTTGGGACAGTTACTTTGTGCTGGCAATGAGTCAGGAATGCTGATAAAGGGGAAAGAAAGTGGGGAGTGGGGGAAAAGTTGCATTTTTGGAAATCAGAAAGCATTTTCAATGTTCCTGTTATAGTTCTTAAAACAAAATAAGCACATTTTTGATGCTAGAGTTGTATCCTTCAAATAACACAAAGCAAAAAGAAATTCAAATTGATCATATTATTGAAACAAACAAAATTGTAAATGATCCAAATAAAAATAGAGAGCAATGTGTTTGGCATTAGTAAGATGAAACAGATCAGCAACCACGGAATTTAGTCTTGAAGTAACAGAGTTAAGTGAGTAGACCACAGTCAGACAGTTGGCATGTGTCAGTGGCTGGACTTGAATCTCTTTCTCAATGATCAGTCAGCACTGCATTACTTCTGACATTTCCTTTTGGCATACAATAGGGTGTCTAGGAAATTTTTTTTAAAAAGACCAAAAAAGGAGCTTGAGGGGTCATGTGACTGTGATCTCCATGAAGTTTTCAAAGAACTAGTATGACCTGTCACATATTTCATCTAGAAGATGTGTGAGATCACTTGACAGAAATGATACAAGATCAGATGCCATTGTTGGGTAGTTACCAATGTCTGTTCAGTGAGTACCCACACTGATGAGCTTGAGGATTCATTACAGTGATAAAAAGTCAAAACAAAAATTAACCTTAAACTCCCTTAAGGAAAATATCATAGTTCCCTAGTCTAATCAGATATTTAAACTATGTGAAATGGACCTAAGGTAATTGACAATATGACTTTACATTATATTGTACACTTTATATAACTACAAACCTAATGTAAATAAGATTATTAGAGAATATAATTTTTCCAATTAAAGTAGTACACAAGAGAAATACAGATGACCTTTGTTATAGATGTGATATAGAGGGAAAAAAGAGAGGTGAAATTTATAGGAACTGGTCTTTGAATCACAGAATATTAGAGTTGGAAGCCATATCATCCCACATACTCTAATTGGTATATAAAGTAGAATCTCACTGAGAAGACATTTGACAAATGGCCATCTACCCTCTGAGGAAAGAATTTCAGGAAAGAGAATCTTGCTTCAACCAACAGTAACTCATTCCACTTTGGGACAACTCTATTTGTTAGAAATATTGCACCAATTTCAAGACTAAACTAGTCTTTTTGCAACTCTGACCCATAGTTCTATATTCTGCCATCTGGGAACAAATGGAACAAGGCAAAATCATCTTCCACATGGCAATCTTCCAACTGCTCAAAGCTCTGCAGCTCCCATGATCCCCCTAGGTTTTCTCTCTTCCATTCTATATGCTTTAATTTCCTGTAGCTCATGATTGGTACTCAAGGCAACACACTTGCTCATCCTATATACTGTCCTCTGATAATCTTTCTCAAAAGATGATACCTACAGTTAACAAACTGGAAAATTTGAGGAAGTACATCTCACCTATATGTATGTACCCAGCATCTGGTACATACACAGATCCCTATGAAGAATCTGGGAAACTCAGCTTCTGTGGAGCTTATGTAAATATTCTATAATTGATTCTGGGCTGATAATGAGCTAGTTTGGAAGATAATATTTCTCCCCATTTTCTGTGTAGCCATAACAAGGACATCTTTATAAAGTTCTGAGTGTTTTTGCAACCATTCCATAATTTTTGTCTTTATGTAGCAAGGATTGACCTTTAGGAATGGTCTTCATGAATGATCTTCAGGAGCAACCATTAGGTGACTTTTTGGACTAAGACTATTGCAAGGTAAGAAGACTCATTTTGAAGTCATGCTCAATATGGACATGTATTCATTGAGACTAATGGAGGTAGAAACTGAGACCTTTGGAACCCACTCTCACCAATGGCAAAGAAGGTGAAGGGCAGAGTTTGGCCTCAAGATGTTGAAAGGAAATATTCACACTTGTAAAAATCTTTGTAGTAAACATCCCCTTGTAAAATCTGATTGATGCAAAGTAGTTAAATGGAACAGGGATTCTAGCCACTGTTAACTAGAAGTGGAGGGGGACTCATTGGTGACCATTAAGGTTTGATGGTGGAGGAGAGACCAGGGCTCTAGTCCTGCTTTTGACATTTACTGACTATGGGACCCTTGATGAGACATTTACCCTCTCTCTGTATCACATAACTCTCTAAGACTTTACGTTGTAGAACAGTTGCTTATCTGTATATAAAACAGAGTGATGGATAGAATTCTAGGCTAACAACTAGGGAGACTTAGATTGAAATTTTATTTCTTTGTTTTGTCAATGAAGCAATCCATGGGAAATCATCCACCCTCTATGAGTGTTAGGCAAAACCTAGGATTTAACAGTTAAGTCATAGATAATGGAAGATTCAGTCTGAAACTGCCTCTTATGACCTGTTACAACAACCACACTGGCATACCCAGGGTTACTGCTAGCACAGGTTCTTAGATCTACTTTACTAGGAAAGATAGCTGTTAAAGGGGTCAACAATCTTTTTTTAATTACATTTACTAATTCAAAAGAAAAGTCAGTACCCTGAACTTCAGAGACAAAACAAACAGAGAAAATATAAGCAGAGAAATAAATACCAACACATAGGACTCTCCGCCTGAATCAAAGCAATATTGCTATTCACCTTACATACATCCCTGGACTGAGAGAGCCTTTGCATCTGAGCAGTTGGGGAGCCCTGAACATACGACCACTCAGAATCTCAACCAGAGAATCACAAAGTCCTTCTCATAAGCAAGTCCCCAAAGGAAAATACCAACTCGGAGTATATATACACTTCTCAGAGCCAGAAGGCATCACAACCCACCTGATTCAGTGCCTAATTAGAAATCAGCCTTCCTACAAGCAAGCGTCCCCTAAGCAAGTTTCCCTTAATGGGTTCTACATGAGGTCTATTAATGGGTGGGGTAGATCTTAAATCCCATTAATATTACATGCTCACATTTTCAAGGAATAAAGATTTTAGTTTTTCAAAATATCCATCCTTTTCCCAACTACTCTTTTCCTATGCTTGCCAAGGAACCAAACACTCTGATTCCTTCTTTTGCCTAGATGTTTTCTGTATCACAAGTTTTTCTCCAAACACAAAGAGGTCAGAAATTAGCTGCTAATATAACA
This sequence comes from Potorous gilbertii, assembly GCA_028658325.1. Lineage (NCBI taxonomy): Eukaryota > Metazoa > Chordata > Mammalia > Diprotodontia > Potoroidae > Potorous > Potorous gilbertii. The sequence continues at coordinate 552,779,957 of CM053771.1, read as the reverse complement.
CCAACATTTAATTAGATTAAAGGGCCAACTTTCATTCCAAAGAGTTCCTGACTGTGAATTAGGAACAAGTGCAATTGTTAATAATTTTCATCTGATATAAACTCCATAAAACAAAGGGCCTACATTAATGTAAAGGCTATTGTATTTCCATGAGTATGTACATCATTGCTGTAAGATGTGGCTGAGTAAATCTCCAGAGAGAAAGAGACTAGGGAAGAGATACAATGGCCAAAAAATAAACTCTAGACCAACAGCACCATCAAAGAAAGTGATAAGAAAGGCCTGGAAGATTTCAGCTCTGTCTCTATCCAGCATGGAAAAAAAATGCAATAGTTAAGTTCTGGTTGGCTAGTTATGTCCTCCACAGTTATAGTCAATCTATCCATAGAATGCAATGGCAGCCCCTAGCATGTCGGGCAAGATCCTGGTTGTGAACTTAATAGATGACATGAATAAAAGTTGCAGTGTGGCCCATCAAGGATCTGTGGTGATCTTCACTACCCATTTTCCTAAAGATACGTACTAGACAGAAACAGAAGATGCTCCCTAAGGAGGTCCTGAATTTCCCTTACCTGGATTTCTTCTTGCAAAATCTGGAACTATGTTGGGTGAGTTGTCATGTGGAGCCTTTCCCATGTAAGGCATGAAGAAGAAGACTCAGAAGCCCTTTCTAACTCACAAATTTTGTGATTCTGTGAATCCTTCTGATATTCTCATGTTCCTATTTTCTTACATTCCACAAATATTGTAATGAGCAGAAAACAGAATTTCAGTGTGGGAAAAATCTTTAGAAGTCTTATAGTTAAACTTGTATTTGAAAATAAAATAATAATATCAAAAACCTAATTGACTTTTGGTTATCCATCCTGTGCTTAAAGCCCTCCAGTGAGGGTTGCCTATTACCTTGTGAGGAACTTTATTCCACTTTTAAATTGCTCTAATTATTTAGAAATATTTTCCTTGAAAAATCTAATTCATGAATCAACTAAGGACAGATTGACCATGTTTCCACAATGAGAACATCTCTTTACTAACTGGCATATCATTTGTTTCTAGGTCAGAGATTCTCAACACAGTTTGACTGCCAAAGAAATTCATGATAAAAAAAATGGATAAGAACCTCTGTTCTAGAGGATTTAATTCAATCTACCCAATAAAAACCAAGGCAACAACTAATCTATTAGAACATAAGCATATATGCTCTAAAAGCACATAAAGACATAAATGGGACTCAGTCTGGAGAAAGTGCGCACATCTACCACATTTGTAGGGAGGCCTTGCATTTATGCTCAGGATGCTGGGGTGAACATTGCACCTACACACAAGTTTCTCTCTATTCTACTTATTTCCTGCTCTCATGGCTGTGTTTGCTTCTCTTAGGAGGAGCTATGTGCTCACTTGCCATAGTTCAAAATCCATCACAACTTATCAGATAAATGAAAAGAGGTATGAGATTTGCCCTTTTTAATTAATTCTAAACACCAATATATCAGTGATTCCTCCCAAACAATCTCCCCCCAAAAGCAAACAAAAATAATTCATGGGATATTACTCCTCCCATGTTATTCCACCTGAATTTGTAAAATCACCAACGTAAGTATTCTATGATTTCATACAAGATTTTCAGGTTCTTTAATAAATGAAGGCTTATAGCAGAGGAAGCATTAGTCACAGGTTTCTTCAGAAATATGACCAGTTCTGTGTTCAAAGCCAACTTAAGAAAGCATGCTGATTTTTAATTATTATTGGAGGGAAGATTTTTCATTTTTAGTTGCTGGTAACCTTTTTCACACAGTGTAACAAAGCTATTGGCTCGAAGTCATGCTACAAAAAATGACAAAAGCCCAGCTGACCGTGCAAGGGCCACATTCTTCACATGAGTGGTACAGTCTATTCAGTATATCTTCAGCTCTCCTTTGCACCAACTTGAGATTGTTCGGGTACTCTGAGCATCTTGAAGACCATAATGAAGCTAATCGCCATTTGGGACTTTCATTTTTTTTCTTTCCAATATTATTCGCTTTTATTTTTCCCCTTCCTGTAATGTCACACTGTTACATTGGATGGAATGACACTCAATGCCCCCAAGGAGTTTTCTGTTTTTATAAATTTCAGATAAGGCAGCAACCCAAATCCTTAGGGGGAATTCTTCACCATGGTACTGATTTTAGGAAATTATAAAACAATTAAGTAATTTGTGAGAATTGCTTCAAAGATGACTGCATCATCAAATGGAAATAACATTTTTTCAAGAGAATGGTCATCTGGTGTCCTTTAGTCATCTCCTCCATATTCTCCTGCTCCTTAGACATGCTCCTTCCATGGAATTGGTGATATATAACTGTACCTCCCGGTGTAAAAAGTACTTGGTTAAGGGATACCAGATGTAGGTATGAGTCCTGGCTCATCACTTTAGTAACTACATGATATGGGAAAACCAAAAGCCTTATTAGGTCAAGTTTCCTCATTTGTGAAAGGAGCTTTCTTGTAGAAAATCTTCACCATATAAGCTTTTTCTTCTTGTTGTTAAATATTATTATTTTAGTATAATATTGTAGGGCTTTGTGGAGTAGTGGATAGAGACTAGAGCTCAAGTACCACCTCTGACATAGACTGGCTTCGTGAGCCTGGTCACATCATGTAAACACTCAATGCCCCAATGCAACTATCCAGGATTATAAATTGCAGAGAAGGTGCTAACCTGCATTTTAAGGGAATTCTTTGCTGAGAGTCCTTTGCCTTTACCAGTGAAAACTCAGGTCAAGTCTTTATCATCTTCACTATCATTGGCCTCATCAATACTTATTTCAATACCATTATATTTCTCATAATCAACCTTAGGATAATTCATAGTTTCTGATGTTTTCGTGTGACTTTTAAAGACTTTCAAAGACTGGCTCTAGGAAATCTTTCCATATTGATTGAACCTGCCTTTTACATTTCAGACAAAATGGCCTATTTGCTCTTCCCTGTATAACTCCATTAAGTCTCCTCTCTCCATGCCTTTGCTAGGCTGTTCTCCATGACTGGAATGCTTTCCTTCCTCACTTCCAGCCGTCTGAATTTCTGACTTCCTTTAAATTGAAGCACAGGGTGATACTGCTTCCATGAGATTTCTCCTCCTCCTCTAATTCATCACTGCTATGGTGATGCCACCCCCAAAATTACTTTGATGTATCTTGTTTTATATCTTGTGCTGTAGTTCTTTTAGTGCATATATATTTTTCATCCTATAGGACATAAGATCCTGGGGGTAGAGGCCATTTCATCTGTGTCTTTACATTCTGGTGCTTATCACAGAGGCTGGCCCACAGCAGGTACTTCAGGCATGGCTGAATTGTATTGAATGCCATGTGAATGAACCAAAGGACAGAGGACACTACATGACCCAATGAAAGTATGAGTTTCTTGAGCTGATTGTTCAGCTTTCATCATACTACTGCAAATGTGTCTAACTCCATCTGAAGTAGAAAGGTTAAGACTATCACTTGAGACTTTTCACCAATAAAATCTTTTATCTTTGAATTGAAGTCATGGAAAAGAAAGCTAGCTTCTCTTGGAAATAATTGGGCCAGATGTTTTATCTCCAGGGACACTTTGTTTGACTACCTACCTTCAAGACTTGGGTTGTTGACAGTTCAGGTGTTTCTGGGAGGGGTTGGCACTTCAACTGCCTGAGTTCCAAGGCCTCCACCAGGATGATCTGTCTTCTAGTATTCTCTCTTCCATCCAGTCAAGAATCCTTCCTTCCTCCAACCAATTAAGGTCTGGGCTCCATATCCCCAAATCAAGAGACTGAAAAGTTTCTACTAAATATGCCCCACTTCCCTTTTCTTCCCAAGGTATTGCGTTATCTTTGTGAAATTAAATATTGATTCTTCTACTTGGATAGCTTTCTAGCATCAACTTAATCTGTAGAGCTTTGAGCTCTGTTTATAGACACAGAAAAAGATTCTGTTAATGTATTTCATGCAAAGTCCTTCATTCTAGTGAATTTTGCTTTAGAGTTTAATGCAAGCCCCTTGCAATAGAATGCTGGGCCTGAGAAGGTACACTCTTCTTTTGACATTATGTCTTGGGAAATGATTCTGGGTTAGATTGCTCCCATACCATTACCAAGTAGAATGAATAATGAATGGTCCTTTTGCTACATCTAAGGTTTAATAAATTAATTTCTCCATAGGCACGTAGGTCCTACATTTCAGTTCTAAAAGTCCCCAGCAATCTCTGCTTACAAAAGCTGGATTTAACAGTGTTCATTTAGGGAGGGTGGGGTGAGGAGCCTTTAGGCTGTGGCTTCCAAGCCTGGCCTTGAATGAGACATCTTCCATCCCACAGTAGGTTATTTTCCTTTATGCTATGATTCTGTACTGAGAGCTTAATTGGTTCCTTTGTGGATGTGGTAGAGAATACCTGGTTGTGACCCTCTGGACTAGGACAAGCTGCCCACGTTCCCATTAATAGAGATGTGGACTTCAGGTGCTGTGTCATTTTAGCAATCAGCCTTTCAGAGTTGAAGGGCAGATCAGGCTCTGTAAAGAACTTTTGACATTATGTCAAAATTTCTCTGCATTTTGAGGAGACGCAGGAGCCTTTGGAAACCATTGGTCAGCTTGGGAGTCATCCGTATTCCCATCTGGCCAGGCACATCACATGCTCTTCACCCCTAGCTCCCAGACTACAAGCTTTGCTCTCTGCTATGTAACTTCCAGTTGTGATGATAAACTCAATGACTGCCAAGTTGTACCATTTCACCACCATATATGAAATGACCATAGTCGATCTAGACTGAGGAGGACATTTTTGAAGTGAGTCACTCAGTACCTACTTCTAAAGGCTAGCTGTAGCCTTCTTCCCCTGCTTCTTTCTCTTCAGTTTAGGAAGCTTTGGTGGCAAAACATCACAGACACTGACTGACTTTAAGACTCCATTGTTGTTTTGCTCAGTTTTCTAGAAGCACTTAGTTTATTCATCTTATTTTTTGTTTTTAATTCTTTTTAGAAGAAATGGTTTCCTACATAGAAGATGGCAAGGAATATATAAGAAAATGTAGGTAGTATAAAAACAAAAGGCATGAATATTTTTTAACAGTGTCAGGCAAACAAAAGGCAAATCCAATAAATATTTGATGAATGATAACGGGAAAAATAAATCTACATCAGCTTTATCATCCTTTCTAGGAGCCGTCAAGAGTAACTAAGGGTAAAAAATGGAGATTGGTGAAAGCCTGAGAGATCATGGCATACTCTGCTCTACTTACTTTATGAATTCTGAAATTCCTCTGTAGGAATTTTGATCATCCCATTTTTCCCATTTCTTAATGATGCCCCTTCCTATTAACTCATCATAACAACCATTCCTTGTACCTTTCAGTTCTTTGACAAGCCAGAACCCCTTTTCTGGCAAATCATCTAAACTCCACCCTTTCCTCTCTTCTCAATTTTCTGTCTTGGCAAACTAGAATTACACCCAATAGTCACTCCATTTTCTTCTATGGTAAGATCAGTAATTTTATTAAGTTCAACCCATTGTTCTAGACTTTTGAGATTTTGTAGAATCATAGAACATCACAGATCACAGAGAAAAAGGTAGAAGAATGAAAAAGAATGAAAAGGAAGGAAATGGTTGGGTTATGAAGAGTCTTAAGAGGATTTCATGTTGGATTTTTCAGGTAATGAAATTTTATTCGATGTGGGAATAGGAATGATGGCCAGATCTTTAGAATAATGACAATTACTTTGACAGCTAAACACATGATGGACTGGATTAGGAAGAGACTTGAGGCAGGGAATTACAATAGCTTTTCTAAACAAATTATTACAGTAGGTATGAGGTGGAGTGGTGGTATGGCAATATCAGAGCAGAACAAGGTGTTTAAGGGAAAGATGTTATGCAGGTAGAAATGCTAGACTGTGCCAAAAGTTGACTTGTGAGGAGTGAGGAGGAAAAATAGCTTGAATCTTTCAAGAGCTGTTTTTGCTGAAGCCATGCTAGCTCTTCATAAGCATGTTTCTCTTTCTTAATATTTCCTGTCTCTTTAATGACCCATTCTACAACTTCCCCAGGAACAAATTCAAATATTCTTGCCTTTAGTTTGAAGACTGTTCTGTTTCCTTTCTTTGAAAATTGTAGCCATATTTGTCTTTCTCAGTGTCCAGTTTTCCCCTCATTTTGTGTTTGCTTTCAGCTCTTACTGACAAAGACTTAGCAAGCACATTTAACAGTTGTCTCAGGTACCAATGGTGGAGTTCACCCAGGAAGGATTACTTGAATCCAGCAAAGGCAGCTAGGGACTTCCTTACTCTTTCCTTGCCAACATTGGATATTAAATTCCTATTAGTCCTTTCTGTTCTATCATCATTAATATGAAGGCCAGTCTCCTTTAGAGAGAAAACAGCAGCAAAAGCAGGATGGAGGACCTCCTTCTTCTCTGTTATTTGTCCTCATCCTCATCTGTCCATCCCAGGAGGAAGACAGTTTGAAGAAAGCGTTTCCAGCCCCATTCCCACTCTCACTCTGCTGTCTTCACTTTGTGTCCCCATCTTCTCTTCTTTGGGTCAAACATCTCCCAGTGTTGACATACTTAGGCTTGAAGTGTGTGTCTCCTCTACCCATAATGCAAATTTTCTCTCATCACCACCACCTCACTATGGTGCTGGCTTGCTTTAAGGCATTACTTTCTGTAGGAAGTCTTTTAGATCCTCCTACAAAAATATGTTTTTGTCTACTGTTATTCATTTTGTATTTAGATTTCTGTAATAACTGATTTTCTCTGAGGGTGTATAAGTTCCTTGAGGGTGGGATTTATTTTCCTGTATGTTCTCAAGCTTCACATGAAAAGAAAGGCCTATCTTTCCCATTCTAACTTTTTCTTGGGATCATATTATGACCCTGAGACTAGGGAGACAAGAGACTCAGAAGAACTAGCCAGGAGGATCTCTTAGAGAGCAGTATAGACTTAGCATGTGGTGGATGAGGTCCGAAGACAGCATTATAGTAACTTGAATCCTGTAGTGGGATTCTGAAGTAATAGGCATTTTCAAGGAAGATGATATGATAGGGATAGAAGATGGACTAGTCACATGGCAAGAGTGAGGCATGATATGTGGACAAGCACAGTACTCCAGTGCTATTGTCAGAATTGTGGGAGAAAACCATGAATGTCTCCAGCATGTTGGGTAACTCCTCTGTGATGAATTTTTTTAGGATTGGATGAAGGTCACATAGGCACAGTTGAGCTAAAATCAGCCTCACTGGAGGGACTCCCCAAATCAGGAACAAGTAGCCACAGTGTGGGTGGCAGACAGAAGACACAGACTACAAACTTACTGTTTCAACGCTAAAATTATGGAATTTTTTTATCCCTGAGACTCATATGTTCTCTCTCAGGCTGGATTATTCCTGTGATTTTAAGAGTTCATATTTCTGGCAAATTTCAAAGGTACGTCTCTATTAAATCCCTTTCCATTTTGGCAAAGGACAAAAGCCAAGCTAATGGAAGGTTACACACATAAAACCAAGTGCCATTGTGATCTCTTTGATGATGACATTTTGTGTCCCACACAAAGAAGAATCCTTGACATTTGGCTATTCCTATATTTAGGGTTATAATCGAGGGTTAGGGTTAGGATTAGAATCAAGCATATTTAGGGTTAGGGTTAGAATAGAGAGTTTATTTCAGGACTGTGGCTAGGGAGATGCTTATCAAGTATATTGTGAAAGAATTGATGTGAATCCTAAAGAAAGTACAGAGAGTCTCATACATGTCCATAGAATGATGGAGAGAATGAGAGAAGAGGTGTAACTCTAATCATCTTCTGAATCAGAAAATCACCATAAGTCTAATATATGCTTTGGCTATTGTTTCCATGGGTATGCACTCCCTTCCTTGACTCAAGTATTTGGAGAGAATGAGTGCCAGAACACACATATCCACTATTCTTTTGCACACTAATTTTCATGTATGCTATACCTTACGGTATATATATAATAGAAGTAAAGCTAATGGTATGGTGGTTGTTCTTCATCTTTGAAGAGGACCAAAATGACATCACCATGATAAAGTGAAATTTCAGTGTGTCTGACTGTGGCTGATCAGACCAATATGAACTCAGAATGCTCTACAACAGTTTGGATACAGATAGTCCATGTGAATATTTGGGGTGGATATCCCAAATTTGCCCATCTTGTGTTTACTTTGTGAGGTCTCAGTTCTGCTTTGCTCAAAGAGCACAGCAATTTTTCTTATGTGAGCATGCCATGCTGAGCAGTCCTGTGCCAGTGTCTCCCATGGTGCACAATCAAATCCAAAGTTCTTGAGAGAGACCTTCAGAGTGTCCTTGTATTGTTTCTTCTGCCCACCATGTGATCACCAGCCAATGCGAGTTCTCCATAAAATAGTGTTTTTGGCAAGTGCACATTCTGCATTCGAACAACGTGGCCAGCCCATCAGAGTTGTTCTCTCTGAAGCATAGTTTGAATACTTGGCAGTTTAGCTCAAGCAAGGACTTCAGTATCTGGCACCTTATCCTGCCAGGTGACCTCAGAATCTTCCTAAGACAGTTCAAATGGAAGCGATTCAGTTTCTTGGCATGGCACTGGTAGACTGTTCATGTTTCACAAGCACATAATGATAAGGTGAGCACAATGGCCTTCAGTTTGGTAGTCAATCTAATATCTCTTCTCTCCCAAACTTTTCTTCAGAACCTCCCAAACACTGAGCTAGATCTGGTGATGCATGCATCAACCTCATTGTCAATGTGTACATCCCTGGAAAGTACACTGCTGCAATAAGTGAACTTATCCACAGCATTCAAAACTTCACCGTTTGTTGTAACTGATGGTTCCACATATGGAGTGCAGGGTGGTGGCTGATGGAGCACCTGTGTTTTCTTGGTGCTAATTATTAGGCCCAAATTAGCACAGGCAGTAGAGAATTGGTCCATACTTGGTTGCATCTCAGTTTCAGAGGCTGCATTGAGTGTACAATCATCTGTAAACAGAAAATCATGCACCAACACTCCCTCCACTTTGGTCTTGACTTGTAGCCTTTTTAAACTGAAGAATTGCCATCAGTGTGGTAGCTGACCTTGATGCCATTTTCATCCTCATTGAAAGCATTTGTCAACATGAATGAAAGCATCATGCTAAAAAGCATGGGAGCAAGCACACAGCTCTGTTTCACTCCATTGGTGGCTGGGAAGGCATGAGAGCATTGTCCATTATCCAGAACCCAGTCAAACATGCCATTATGAAATTGACATACATTATTGATGATCTTCTCCAGGCAACCAAATTTTGACATAATTTTCCATAACCCCCCACCTACCCAGCAAAACTGAATATAATCCTTCAGGGGGAAAATGATCATTCAATGAAATAGAGGACTTCCAAGAATTCTTGATGAAAAGGCCAGAGCTCAATAGAAAATTTGACTTTCAAATATAAGAATCAAGAGAAGCATGAAAAGGAAAACAGAAAAGAGAAATCATAAAAAATTGAATTGTTGAATTGTTTACATTCTTACATGGAAAGACAATATTATTAACTCTTGAAACTTTTCTCATTATTAGGATAGTTGGAGGGATTGCATAAATATATATGTGTGTGTGTATGTACATATGTATGTATGCATGAATGTATATGTATATGTGTGTATTGTGTATATATGTATATGTATATATAGACAGAGGACACAGGGTAAGTTGAAACTCAAAGTTTTAAAAATGAACATTAAAAAATGCTTTTACATGCAAATGGGAAATAAGACATACAGGCAATGGGGTATAGAAATCTATCTTGCCCTCTAAGAAAATATAGGGGAAGGGATAAGAGAAGGGAGGGGTGTGATAGAAGGGAGGACAGATTAGGGGAAGAGGTAATCAGAATGCACAGTGTCTTTGGATGGCAGAAGGGAAAGATGGGGAGAAAATTTAGAACTCAAAATTTTGTGAAAGTGAATGTTGAAAACTAAACATTAATTATTTAGTTTTTAAAAACATCATATAGAGACCAAAAAAAAGTGTCCCTTCCCTCAAAGGCTGTTATACACTAATGTGACAAGTCAATATTTAATTAAGTAAGTAGATCTGAAGTATGTCTAGAGTGATACAAAGCAATGTGGGGAATGTGGAGAATCTGAAGGGATAGAAAAGGCTGGAGAATGCTAGGGATTGTGCAGGATGAAGGAAAAGAAGGAGCACATTCATGAGTTAGAGGATGTCTTAGGCAAGGTCATGGAGGTAAGAAAAAAATGTCATTTATGAGGAACAGTAAATACATAATTGTGAATGAAACAGTGCAAGAAAAAATGAAACAAGACTCAAAGAGCTGATATGAATTTACAATTAATTTAAGAAATTGTGAAATGGGTGCAGGTGTGACTGCTTATTTGGGTATTCACCAGGAAAGTATGCAATGATAGGGGGTAGTGGGGCTTCAATCACATTTTCATAAGGCACAGAAAGTACAAAGATAGACAGGGGTACAAAGGTCGATGTTGTGTGAAGAAGGAAATGGTAGAGCGGGCAGGGGCAATGGGAAGCAGGTAGTGTGGAAAAGATGTAGATAATATCACCATGTAACCATGGATTAAAATCAGGAGCACTAGGGAGCATGAACCCAATAGAGTTGGAAGAGGGCTTGGTGATAAGCATTTGAAATCTTGTTCTTTTATAGGGATATTTTGGGAAAGACTAACTTTATTCCTGGTTTAGTTCATTAATATATCCAAATCATCCCAGGGATGATGGAAAAACTTCAAAGTTAACAAACCCACCACATCTCAAAATGATGATTTTGCTCATCTTCTGAGCTTACTGAGGGATTCTGAAATTTGTCTGCAACTTAGATGTCATAGGGTCAAGAAGCTTGACAGAGGCACACAGATGACTTCTGCTGATTCAGCACATATCTGTAGGATGTCAATTTGGGTTAGTATAAGTTTGTGTTGTTCTTCAGGTGTTTCACTCATATCTGACTCTTTGTGACCCCACTGGGAGTTTTCTTGTTGAAGATGCTATTTGCTATTTCCTTCTCCAGATCATTTTATATACAATCTGGAAATTGTACTCTGTTGATCTTTGGGAATTTTGGAGTTGACTTCCAGATTCCCTTTTGCCATCTGGCAATTTATGAACTTACACATTATCTTCTCTAGAAGTTATGGTCAGGATGACCAGAACATCTATACAATTTTAACACAAGGTGGGAGTCTGACTATATAGGGTTATAAATTCCAGGCTGAGGATTTAGCAATGGCAATTACAGGCAATTATGATACAATTCAGATTTTTCAATAGTGACAAGGTTAAAATAATGACTTAGGAAAATCATTTTGACAATTGAATGAATGATGAACTGGAGTGGGTAGAGTTAGACCAGTGTGAAACGTACTTCAGGGGAGAATTGGTAAAGATGGTGATTATAGGATTGGAAACCAACGGATATACATAAGATACATTGCTGAGGTAGGAAAAAAACAAGCTTTGACAACGAACCAGGTATGTGAGGTTAGTGTAAGAGAAGAAGTGAGAATGGCACCAAGGTTGGTAGGGCCATAGAAATAAGGAATTCCAGAAAAGGGGAGAGTCTTGGGGAAAAGAGTTCTGTTTTACACATTGTTGGATTTGAAATGCTTACAAACATCCAATTAAAATGTTCAAATGACCATTGGCAATACCATATTGGGGCTCAGGAGAGTGATTAAGACTGAATATACTGATCTGGGATTAATTGCTATAAAGATGATAGTTGGACTCATGGAAACTCACTGAGACAGTATAGATGGAAAAGAGAAGAGGGCCCGGTCAGTCTTAGGACATGCCTCTAAATAATGAGCATGACTTGGATAAAGGAAGATCCAGCAAAGGGGACTATGCAGGAATGGTCAGAGGCAGAGGAGGGGAACCAGGAGGAAACCTTGTCATGAAAATACAGTAATGAGAGAATCATCTAAAGGAGAACAGGGACCAACAGCACCAAAGGCTAGAAAAAGGGGTGAGAAGATAAAGATTGAAGAAAAGAACCTAAAATGTGGCAAGAAAGAAATCACTGATAAATTTCAAGAAAGTAGCTTCAGTTGAGTGATGAAGTCAGAAGCCTGATTGCAGCAAGTTTTTCAGTATATATAACTGTGCAGGCTGATTTTCACTTTAAAAAAAATGTTCTCTATATTCACTAATAATTCACCTTGCTCATTAAAGAAGAACAGAAGCTTGGATAAGAACTCAAGTCTAAGCCCTGCTCTCTCTCCCCTCGGTCTTCCTACGGCATAGAGACCCCGGATCCAAGTGGTGGAAATTTGCTCAGGCCTCATCCACCAGCTTGTCCATAGCCCTTTGGGAGCAAAAGTCCACCAGGGGCTGCAAACCAGAAGTACCAACATCAGTACCAATCAGCAACCTCTGTCAGTGCCAGGAAAAGCAGGCTCTAAATTGCCAGTGACAGACAGAGAACTAATGGTCAGAGAGGCAAGTCATCAGAATAGGCCACTCACCGTGACTGTGGGGCTCTGGACAGCACTCCACCGATCTGAGGAAAGAGCAGGGCCTCCAGCTGGGGACATTCTGACTACCCACGGGTCAGTGGTGGCAGAGATGTCAGCTTGTGGACCACGAACTGTTCAGTGTAGGGAGGGGCTGAAACACTCTGAGATCCAGCCCCCAAGGAAACCATAATCAGAGAGAGGAAGGTCAGAAGTGAGCTAAAAGAAATATTGGGGGGTTAGGCATGTATACGGTGACTGAAAGTACGTTAGGTAACAGGGAGAAGAAATCATAAAGGCCTGTACCATAGAGAGATAAGTCAATGGGATAAACAATAACAGAAAGAAATATGGCCTAGTAAACGAATTCAGGCATCTATGAATAAATACTGAAAAACAAAGGAAAAATATTTCAACACTGGATGAGACAGAGAACTCTGTGGAATTGGAGCCTGAGTATTTTGAAAGAGGAATGAGAAACAATAAAACTATATCTTTTTATAGATGATATGATGATATACTTAGAAAATACCAAAGCCTTAACTCAAAAGTTTTTAAAGAAGTAAAAATAATAGCAAAGTGGCAAATATAAAGTAAATCCATATAAATCAGCAGCATTCTTATATACCACAAACAAAACACTGCAAGGATAGATAGTAAGGGATATGCCATTGAAAATAACTCAGGACAGTATAAAATACTAGGGAATATGGAATTTATATCCTAAAAAGTAAAATTAACGAGCAGAATAGCAAAATATGAATCTGTAATGACAAGTCAACCCAAAGGAACAAAAGAGAGAAGAAGAGATTAGGAAGGCAAATACATAGAGGTGAAGGATAATCTAGGAGAAGAAAAGCAAAAAAGAAGAATGTTAAATGGAGAGAACTGCCCAGAACTTCTGAACACAGAAAAAGGAAATTCCTTGTAAAGTAATTCCAATGGAAAGAATTCAGAGATGACCCAGAGGAAAAAAAAAATCTATGGCTACAAACACCAACACATATAATACATTTAACAATTCAATTCAGAAATGAGTTCTGTAAGTCATCTGGAGAAAGACTTTCAAATAACAAAGAAAGGAAAGGATATTTGAATAAGGCAAGCTTATTCTGCAGCCACCAGAAAAGGGAAGAGGGGGGCAGAGCCAAGATGGCCAAATGAGAGCAACTGCTTACCTAAGCTCTTAGATAAACTCCTTCAGATACCTCTAAAAAGAGAATCTGAACAGATTTTGAAGTGGCAGAATCCAACAGGAGACAGAGTGTGGATGATTCACAGCCCAGGATATACTGGAAGGTTGATGTGAAGGATCTAGAAGGAAGGGCTAGAGGAGTACTCAGCACACATGACACAGTATACAGGGTCTACCAGCACGTCCTTGCCGCAGCAGGGCCCAGCAGGAAACCCCAGGCAGTCTGAGGCAGTGGCTGCACTGTGGAATCTCAGGCATATCAGCCCAGGACAGGAGTCCTGGGTGAGTGAGAGTCATGGAGCCCCAGGTATCTGCAGTAGCTGCTCCTGAGACTATCAGCCCAAAGATCAAATATCTGTAAGTCACCACTTGAACTTCCAGAAGCCAAGATGGCAGAGTGATCAGTAAATGCTCTTCCTCTCCCCTTGTTGACCTTAAAAGACCCATAAAATATTTCATCCAGAAAAATCCTGAAACAGTGGGATCAGCAGAAGGGGCAAATAATCTCTTAAAATGTGAGGCTAGGAAAATCCCTAAGGAGGGTCCCTCTTGCTAGGGCTGAAGGGGACCAGTACAGGACCTGAGTTGTCCCAGACAGCCCCACCTCAGCAAACCAGGAGGAGATCCTTAGCCCCAGGGAGGTGGAGCTGACAACAGCCAACAGCAAGACCCCAGGTGTGCCTCAGCACATCAGGGGAATCAGGAAGACATTAGGACAACTGGGATCACCAACCACTGACCTTGCCTATACTCTAGCTCAGCAGAGGAGACCTGCTGTAGCGAGACCACCCCTCCCCAAAACTAGCTCCAGGATGATATACTTGGAGAATCCCAAAGAATCAAGTAAAAAACTACTTCAAATAATAGACAACTTTGGCAAAGTTGCAGGTTACAAAGTAAACCCACGCAAATCTTCTGCATTTTTATATATTACTAACAAAGCTCAATTGCAAGAGATAGAAAGAGAAATCCCATTTAAAGCTAGGGTATACAGTATAAAATATTTGGGAGTCTATCTGCTAAAACACATCAAAGGATTATACAAACACACTTACAAAACACTTTTTGCACAAATAAAGTCAGATCTAAGTAAGTGGAAAAACATCAGTTGGGTAGGCAGAGCCAATATAATAAAATGAAAACTCTACCTAAATTAATTTATTTATTCAGTGCCATGCCAACCAAATGATGAAATAATTATTTTCTAGAGCTAGAAAAAATAACATCAAAATTCATCTGGAAGAACAAAAGGTCCAGAATATAAAGGGAACTAATGAAAAAAAAATGCTAGGGAAGGTGGCCTCGCTCTACCGGATCTCAAAACTGTATTATAAAGTAGCAATTATCAAAACCACTTGGTACTGGCTCAGAAACAGAAGGGTAGACCAGTGGAATATGTTATGTACTGAAGACACAGTAGTCAATAAATACAGCAATCTACTGTTTGATAAACCCAAGGACCCCAGCTTCTGGGATAAGAATTCATTGTTTGACAAAAATTCCTGGGAAAACTGGAAAACAGTGTGGCAGAAACTGAAGATCGACCAATGCCTGACACTGCTCACAAGAATAAAGTCTAAATGGGTACATAATCTAGGTGTAAAGACTGATGTCAGAAACAAATATAGGAATAGTGTATTTATCAGATTTATGGAGAATGGAAAAATTTTTGACTAAACAAGAGATAGAAAACATAACAAAGTGCAAAACTGATCACTTTGATTACATTACATTGAAAAGTTTTTGCACAACTGAACCCAATGCAAGCAAGATTAGGAGGGAAGCTGAAAATGAAAAGAATTTTGCAACTAGTGTCTGTGATAAAGGCCTCATTTGTAAAATATATAGAGAACTGAGTCAAATATACAAGAATGCAAGTCATTCCCCAATTGATAAATGGTCAAAGGATATGAACAGACAGTTTTCAGAGGAAGAAATTAAAACTATCTGTAGTCAAATGGAAAAATGCTCTAAATCACTATTGATTAGAGAGTTGCAGATCAAAACAGTACCGAGATACCACATCACACCTGTCAGATTGGCCAACATGACAAAACAGGAACATGATAAATGTTGGAGAAGATGTGGGAGAGTTGAAACACTAATTCATTATTGGTGCAGCTGATCCAAACATTATGAAAAGCAATTTGAAACTATGCCCAAAGGGCTACAAAAATGTGCATACCCTTTGACCCAGCAATATCACTTCTAGGACTGTATCCCCAAGAGATTATAAAAATGGGAAAGGGTCCCACATGTACAAAAATATTTATAGCAGCTCTCTTTGTGGTTGCCAAGAACTGGAAATCAAGGGGAAGTCCATCAACTGGGGAATGGCTGAGTAAATTGTGGTATATGAATGTAATGGAATATCTTTGTGCTCTAAGAAATGATGAACAGGAAGACTTCAGAGAGGTCTGTAAAGATCTATATGAACTGATGCTGAGTGAAAGTAGCAGAAGCAGGAAAACTTTGTATATAGCAACAACCACAGTGTGTGAGAAACAGAATGTCAACAGGAAGACTGACTAGTTGCTTCATTCTAAAGATGCACAAGGAGTGAAGGAATGTGGAAATCTGGGAGAGGTAACAGTGAGGAGGAAGATGGGGCATTAGGGACAGAACCAAGTGACACCCTTCCTACAGGAAGATGCTTCTCTTATGGGACATTACAATTGAGGAAGAAAGGGGGAGAGGGGAACAGGGAACTGCAGAGTGAGGAATAAGGGGGTCAAATCAAGGTCTATCAATGAGAGACAAAAGCTCAGTGGACTCAGAATCTATAAGAAAGTAAAGAAGGAGGAGTGCAGAAGGATTGGAAAGGGGTGGAAAGGGACTTATCCTTACTTTGGAGATGGGAGGAGGTACCAGGGAGATGAGGATCTCATATTGAATGATGTTTAGGGGATATGATGCCAGAGAAGTCTGTTTGTCTTAGGAAGGAGTTGGAACCCTTGGAGGCAAGTAGCACCTGGAGAAGTGGAAGAGCATGAACACATGCAAGAAATTTCCAGAGAAATGTAGAAAAAAGTCATCAAGAGGGGGTATAGATCAGTTGAGGAGGGAGGTGCCCTGCCACGGTGCAGTGTCCTCCCTGACACCTGCAATTATAGGCATGGTTCTGAAAGTAAGGCACACTGAAAAAGGTGGGGCCCATGGGGCAAACCTCAAAAAGCAGTGGCAGATAGTTCCAAGAGGACAAGGCCAATGCCTGGAAAGGTTTGATTACAGGAAGAATATAAAAAAGAGTCTAAGATCCAATGATTACAGGAATCAGGAACTGGAGAATTGGGGTCTAAAGTAAACAGAGAAAGTGGATAATGAAGAGAGTGAAAGAAATTAGTTTTGGAATGGGGTGAAAAGAATGAAATTTAAAAATCTAATGAACCAAAGTAGCAGAAGGGGAAGAAAGGAGGAAAAATAAACCTAATGAGGAAAAACAAACAAACAAAAAGATCGAGAAGAGATATGTAACCTGATAAAAGTAGGAGAAAGGAATTTAAAAATCAACCCTAAGGGGAAAGGGCTAACAAATTAGCATTAAGGATGGGGCTTGGGAGTGGAGCTAGCAGGAACCGGATCACCTGGAACAGAAGAAAATTAAAGGAAAGGAAAGCAGCTAGGGACGATTGAAAGTACTGTGTATGTAATAAGCCAACTTCAATTCAGTCTCCTTTTAACTCCTATATAATTGTGGGACCAGTGCATTGTCCATCTTAGACACTTGTCCCCACAAAATGCACTGTTATACTAAATAGAATAGCCATCTCACTTTATAGAAGAGCCTTGGTAGCAATCTTCATCCATTTAGTATTTCTGGGTTGAATCACAATGAATTTCTTTCATGAGGACTTGCAATATTCTGGGTCATGGAGGACTCTATCTACAACGTCATCTATAAGAAGAAGGATTTTGAGATCTCCTCCCCACAACTGGTAATCACAGTGTAAATTCCTCTCTCATTTTAACCCTATTTAGGTCACTTTCAGTGACACTGGTATGAAGTCATGACATCACCCTTGTGATGTCATTGATCTCTTCCAGAAAGGACAGCACCATCACCAGCAACGACCACCAACACTAATTATTCAGAGAAGGATTTCAATGACAGTAATTGCGTGATTCAGCTCAAGCTAATAATTAGCTACGAGATCAAATGTCTTCGATGGAGAACGTGCTACGTAGGGTCCCAAAGTGGGGGATCCTGCCTTTCGAGGGGCACTGGAATGATCCAGGGGAGTAGTAGTAGTTTGAAATGATGCAAATTTCAAAAACAAATAAAAGGCTAAAGAAAGTACATTTCAGGGGAGGGAGGTGGCATTTTTATTTTGGAAAGCAACTAGTAGGTCAAATAAGTTTGAGAACCTCTGGATAGATATCTATTCAATTAAATGAAAAGAAACCTCTTCCAAGAACCGGATAGGTGGTACAGGGGATAAAATGCTGGATTTGGATTTAAGAAGCCCTAAGAAGAAATTCAGCCTCATTCACTTACTAACTGTGTGCTCTTGGCCAGGTTACTTAACCTTTGTTTGTCTCAGTTTCTTCGTTTGTAAAATGAAGGCGATAATACAACATGCATGTAGGGTTGTTGTGAGGATAGAATGGTGTATGTGTTAAGTGCTGTGCTTTGCAAACCTTACTGCTCTATGAAAATGCGAGCTGCTATTTTTATAACCCTGTGGTCTGGTAGCTTGGGGCAATTGTCCAAACTCTTAGCTAATCTCCCTCTGAAAAAAAATGGGGAAATAATGATGATATTCCACCCCTTAGAGCAGCTGGGAGAAACAGACAAAAGGAAAGCATTTCAAACTATTGAAACACTTCTAAACCATAGTCTTCTTTGTTTCTCTGGCCCCAAGTCTGACTTCTCAGGCTGTGCACTGGAGACTAACTCGTCACACTTCTGAAAGGTTTACCATGTTGGCCACACATGAAAGCCGAGACACTCCGCCAAGATGAGAATTCTCTGCTGGAATGCACAAGCAGGGGCTCTCTGCAAGGTAACTGAAAAGGAGGGGGTGGGGAATCCCTGCAGGCTATGAGGTAGGTTGACAAATTAAAACTGTCTCCAAAGCATACTTCTCTTGATGGCATAGCTCTGTGTGTGTGTGTGTGTGTGTGTGTGTGTGTGTGTGTGTGTGTGTGTGTGTGTGACAGAGAGAGAGAGAGAGAGAGAGAGAGAGAGAGAAAAAATTTACTGCTGTCTTTAATAGATAGGAACTTTATTTTATCCACAAAATTCAAGATAAATCTGGATTAAAGGGGACATCACTTTCTTCTCTACTTTCAAAAAAAAGTCTCCTAAAAAATCTAATATCCACACTCCATGTGTGCTGGTGCTTTAAAAAACCATGCATTGAATCAGTCATAGTCATCCTTAATGGCCCTGGAAGGTGGGGCGGGGGAAAAGCCATGGTGTCTGTGTCCTTCCAGTCCTCTTGGCTGGTGTAGAAACAGAATCTGAGTGGAGGAGGAAAGGAGAGAAGCATCTTCATCAAGGGCATATTTATACAGCTCCTACTAAGTGTCAGTCACTGTCTGAAACACTTTACAAATATTACCTCATTTGATTCACACAACTCTGACTACTATCTATAATATAACACTAAACATTTATCTCTTCCAGAAAGGACCAGAAGCAGAGACATGGATCCTTTGTCTTCCCCACCCCCACCTCATATAAAAAGCTTCTGTGGTTTTCTGTGCTCCTCAGACCAGTCCTGTGAGGTGGATGGTAAAATCCCATTGTGAAAACAGGAAAACAGAGACTTGGAGAAGTGAGATGACTTCGAAAAGAAAAAACTGTTGTAATGTCTTTTATGTTTACATTATGGTCACGTCTAAAAATACCCAAAGATTGTGTCTTCTCATGTGATGGAAAAATGTATCAGTATACATGTATGTGTATTATGTATTCATCACATGAAAAGATTCAATCTATGTGTATTTGTGGAAGTGACCATAGTGATAACAGAAAAGACATCAGAATAAGTTGTTTTTTTTTTCCTTGATCTCACCCAAAGTAAAACTTCCCATAGTCTAGTATCGAAGCTGGAAACAAGGACATGTTGGGAGACTTCTGGCTCTTCTCATGTCTTCCCAACCTCAAGCAATGACCCCAAACACAGTGAACACATTTGACAATGTATGCAACATTCCATCCTCATTGTCTCATCTACTATGACAAAAGACGTGTGATTTCGTTGTCTGTTTGGGGACTGTCATTGATTTTTCTGCTGTTCAGACTTCCTTCTAGTGACCTTTGATTTATATTATTCTAAACACTGGGTATATTGTTCTTCTCCCTATGCTTCAGTTTATACAAATATCATTTATTTTCTTGGAATTAATCTTGTTATTTGCAGCTGAGCAACAGTAACTCATCACATTCTTACATCCCTTTGCTCAGTCATTCCCTGTTGGATGCATACTCGCGTGTTCAATTCTTTGCAAAAAGTATTGCCACAATGTTTCTGCCATATATTGAGCTTTGATTTCGATCTTTGACTTGATTGCAGTAAGCATTGCCTAGAACGGGGTTCAATGGATAAAAGAGCACTAGCATTTCAGTCACCGTTTTCATGTAATTCTGAATGGATATCCAGAAAGAATGGGCCAATTCACAGGCAACAATTTATCAGTGTTCTGAGCTTCTGACATTCCTTTTAGCATCAAATATATATATATATAGACATATATATACATATATATACACATACATATTTATATATATATATATATATTTTTAAAAATTCTTATTTGCTAATTTGTAGACTGTCAGGTGAAATTGCAATCATTTCAATTTGTACTTTTTCTTGTTATTAATGATGTGGAGCATATTTCCATTTAGCTGTTTGTAATTTATAATTATCGTTTTTAAAACTTGCTCATATCCCTTAACCACTCATCTTTTGAGGAACAGTCTTTTGCTGTAAAGACTCATGTTAACTCTCTATATACCAGAAATATTATCAATCATGTTTAATGCAAATATTTTCCCCACTTGACTTGCTCATTCCATTTCCATGGATGTTGTCTATGCTAATTTCAAAAAAAAGAGGAACTTTTTCCTCTTCCATGATGTTCTTTATCTTTTATTTATTTGAGTGTAAGAGAAAATTTCCTAGAGGCCACACAGCTAGTACATGGTGAAGCCATCATGTGGCACCAACACCAGGACTTTTTCCATGATCAAAAGCTGACAAGCAACACTTGAGTACAATGTTGTGGGGAGAGAAATTTTTGTTTTGCTTGCAATATAAAGCGTGCTCCAAAAATGTTATTGAAGTTTTAAGATCAAATAGCTTACACTTACACTAAGACTTTTGGAATACATTGTATGTATACATGTGTATGTGTATTATGTACATATGGATATACATACATATGTGTGTGCATGATATATCACATATATGTATTTATATATATGTATGTGTGTGTGTCTGTACGTGTATTTGAATTTTAATGTAATTTGTGTCCTTTGTAGTCAATCCTAGGTATTACATTTTGTTAATTAAAGAACACTACTCGAAGAAGGGGTCTACCACACTGCCAAAGGGGTTCAGCACACACATATACATGCCCACACACAGACACAATACCACTACACACCCATGCACACACATAAACATAGAAGAAAAGAAATCTCACTAGGCCTAACATAAACTTTGAGACAGAGAGTGGTGGAGCAGATAGGGAGCTGTCTGAGAAACCAAGATCAAGATTTGAAGTTTGGCACACAGAAGCTATCTGAGTACTCTGGGCAAGTCATTGAATCTTTCAGTGTCCCAGGTAAATTTCTAAGACTGTAAGTTGTTGTGCAGATACCAATCTGCATTGTTTGTAATGAATTTCCCCATCAGTGATTTTTTCATATCAGTAAAATCATAGGTCTGCTTCAGAAACAAAATACAAACCAGAGAAGTTCCAAGACTCAGGCTAGAGTGGTAAATGGAAGATCTGTCTTAGAATTAGGAAAATCCTAGTTTAAGTTCTGCCATGTGGTGCAGTGGATAGGGCATCAGGCCTGCGGTAAGGAAGGCTCATGTTCCTGAATTCAAATCTGTCCTCAGATGCTTACTAGCTGTGTGACCCTGGGCAAGTCACTTCACCCTGTTTGCCTCAGATTCCTCCTCTATAACATAAGCTGGAGAAAGAAATGACAAATCCTTCCATACCTTTACCAAGAAAACTCCAAGTGGGGTTATGAGGAGTCAGAAATAAAACTAAAAATGATTGAATTACCACAAATCTGTCCCCCGTTAGCCATTTTGCTTTAATAAAGTCAGTGAGTCTTTTTGTGCCCTAAGCTGCTAAGATTTTCAAATGGGTTATAGGTCCTTGGAGCAAGTATCTCTCAGTGTTTCCTACACCCGTGAAATTCTGTATCTTAAAACAAAAACATTTCTGCAAACAGAAAATGTATTTTAAAAATAAATGTTATTGATATATTTTGTTTTTCAAATAGCTTAAATTTACCCCTGGCAGCTCTGTCAATTTCCCGCTGCCAGAGCCATCACATAGAAAGAAATTATATATGTGTGTGTGTTTGTGTGTGTGTGTGTGTGTGTGTGTGTGTGTGTGTGTGTATACATTCCTATGAGGTGATTCAGGAGGGGAAAGTGAGGCTGATGACCTTGCATCACCCTCCCTCACTCAAAACAAAGTCAAGTGCAAATCATGTCATCATTTCTCTGATGTCATGGTCTTCTTTGAAAACGAAGGCCAACGAACACAACCACATACATACATACATATGTACATACACACATACATATGTATGTGTATTTTTTTCCTCAGACCAGGGATGGTCTGGAAGAGCCTCTTGGACCCAGCTCATCTCCACTGATGAAGTGCTCCTTCCTCTTGTAAATTAAACATTGTCTATAAGGGAATAAGTGACCCATTCTCTCCCCTCTTCTCCAACTGTTCGGGCCCTCTAGGATCCCCAATCTCTCATGAATGTTCTAATTCTTTCTCTTTACTAGTTGCTCCCCTACTGTCTAAAATATTCCCATGTCTCCACAATTTTCAAAGAACTCTTATTTTATCTGTCCATTCCCTATATCTCTCATTTTCTTTTTACATCTCTTCACTTTCTTGGACTAAACTTCTGGAAAAGTCCATTGACATCTGGAATCTTCACTTTCTGTCCTCTCCTCCTCTTCTTAACTTTTTGTAATCTGGCTTCTGACCTTATCACTCAACTGAACCTACCCTCCAATGGCAGTCACAGTCTCTTCATTGGAAGGCACAAAGGCTTTTCTCATCCTTTCTTCTTTCTGTCTAGCCTTTGACACAGCCAATCCTATTTTCCATGATATTTTAGTCTTTCAGGTATTCTGCAACACTCTTTCTCTCCTCTTTCTCTTCCCTATTTTTCTGCTTCTTCTCAGTTTCCTACACTTAACCTATGGGTCGTCCAAGGCTTAGCCTTGGATCTTCTTTCTTCTCCCTCTATGTTAGTTTACTTGGTGATCTCCTTGGTACTCACGGATTCAATTAGCATCTCTAATCAAAGATTGTCATATCTCATTATCCAACCTTAACATCTCCAACGCTCACATCCCTAACTACTTACTGCACATCTTGACCAAGATGTTTCACAAATATCTTAAATTCAGCACATTGAAAACTGAACTCATTGCCACCCACAAAACACTCCTTTTCTTCCTAACTTCCTTATGGCTCCAAAGAGCATTGTTATTATGTCAGTGACCCAGACTCTCCACATCCTGAGCTCCTCACTCTCTGTCACTCATCATATCCAATCTGTTGCCAAATCTTTCAATTCCACCCTTAAAATATCTCTCCAGTGAATCCCATTCTCTTCTTTGAGAACCCTGGGAAAGGGCCTTATCATCTCATAACTGGACTGTTGTAGCAGTCTTCTGGTTGGTGTGCTGGCCACAGTTTTTTCTCGCTATAAGCCATACTCTACTCAACAGTTAAACAACAGTCAAAATAATCTTCCTAGAGCTCAAATCTGACCATATCATCTTCTCCCATCAATAAAATCCAGCGGCTCCTTATGAATTCTCAGTTTGTCTTTTAAAGGTTTACATAATCTGAATGCTTCCTACACTCTCGATATACTTATACCTTACTCCTCTTCATGTGTGTTGTGGTCTAGTGACAAAAGGCTCCTAGCTGCTCCTTAGAAATGACTCCCCATCTCTCTGTTGCTTGCGACCTCACTGGTGTCTCTGTGTTAGAATATTCCATGTCCTTATCTCTGAGACCTATTGATTTCTCTGGATTCCTTCATATCTCAGTCAAGATCCCAATACCTTCTGTAAGAAGCATTTCTCAAGCTCCACAAATGCTAGTCCTTCCCCTGTGATCATCTCCAATTTATTACACACACACACACACACACACACACACACACACATATATATACACACATACACATGCGCATGTACCATGTGTGTCCATTTATATATTATGTAAGTGTATGGCTATAAAAATAGAGGTGTAATTTAGATACATACACATACAATTATGTATATCTATGCATAAGTTTGTGTCTGTATTTGCATAAGTATATGTATACCCACACACACTTATACACATATATACACACATACACACATAAATCCAGAAAACGGGTACTGTTTTTGCCTATCTTTTTTTATATCATCATCCCTTAGCACAGTGACTAGCTCAAAGTAGTCCTTGATCAATGCCAGGCATGGGGGATGTTGGCAAAGAT
Organism: Potorous gilbertii; assembly: GCA_028658325.1. NCBI lineage: Eukaryota > Metazoa > Chordata > Mammalia > Diprotodontia > Potoroidae > Potorous > Potorous gilbertii. The sequence goes on along the minus strand of CM053771.1, from coordinate 552,755,561 downwards.
ACCTACTTTGGGAGAAGTTCCTTAGAGAGTCAGAAAGGCATATAACTCTATTTCATAGCTCTATGCCTCTATGGGTCGATGAACCTGAAGCTAATACATGAAGCCTCAGACAGCTGACCCCTCCAATACTGCTGCTCTGATTTGGGGTGGATATTAGCCTCCTAGGCCTGATGATTTGTTTTGCAGAACTTTCCTTATTCTGGGAACCACTAAAGTTTTAGTGCATGGAAACATGGGGAAAAGAAAGTATGGTAATTAGCCTCTCTAACACTATGTGAGGTGGAAATCTTACCTAAACACTTTTTCACAACTTAGCAGATGTATACAACAATATGGATGAGGAAGTTCGTTCAAAAGCTGAGGCAAAGGCTAATAAGCTGCTTTGGAATGAAAATGTGTTTTTAATGGTGACATTATGGAAAATTCCAATTGCAGAAAGAATAATCTGGTTCACTCCACTCCAAATTTCAACTTGGTGCCTACCAAATCTGTCTACTTACCAAGGATGATCACAGCTTCAGCAAGGAACCAGTCAATTAATCACCTAGTCAGTCAATTAATATTTATTAATCAACTACTAAATCCCAAGTAGTGTACTAAGCTCCAAGGATAAAAAAAATGATACCAAGGAGAGTCTCTGTTCTCAAGATGCTCATGGTAAGATGGAGGAGATAATGTGCAAACAATATCTACAAATAAGATACACACAAGATTAACTGGACATAGACAACAGAGATGAAGCAGGAGCATTAACGGGTTTCTGGAAAGGCTTCCTTTAGAAAGTAAGATTTTAGCTGAAATTTAAAGGAAACCAGAAAACACAGAAGGTAGACATGAAGAGGAAGAGAATTTCATTAAAGGTGGACAGCAAGGGAAAGTACCTAGAGCTGAGAGTGGGTATGTAAAATGTGAAGAGCAGCGAAGACCCCGGTATCACTATGTCCCAGATTACATAGAGGAAAGGGATGAAAAGATTGTAAAGACAAGGGAGGGAGTCTGGTCATGAAAATGGGATCTTTTGTTTCATCTTGGAAGTAAGAGGGAGTCTCTTGAGCACACTGAGTCAGGAAGAGGCCTGCTGAGGCCTCTAGTTTAGAAACATTACTTTGTTTTAACTAACTGTGTGTGTGTGTGTGTGTGTGCGCGCGTGTGTGTGTGTGTGTGCATTTGTGGAGACTTTTTTTAATAGTATTTTTTCCCCAGTTGCATGTCAAGAAAATTTTTAACATTCATTTTTACAAGGTTTTGAGTTCCAATTAATTTTCTCCCTCCCTTCCTCCTTTGATATAGTTGATATATGCACTATCATGTAAAAATATTTCAATATTAGTCATAGTTGTGAAAGAAGAAATAAATTATAGAAAACAAGAAAGAATAAAGTGAAAAATATGCTTCACTCTGCACTTAGAGTCCGTTCATTCTTCATCTGGATGTGATAGCATTCCATTTTCCTTGGTGCGTCCTTTGTGCCTGTCTTGGATCACTGTGTTGCTGAGAAGAGCTGCATCTTTCATTGGTGACCATCATATAGTATTGCTGCTCCTATATACGATGTTTTCCTGTTATAGATGGCCCCTGGGCCATGAACCTGGAAGGACTGTGGTGCCCTTAACAGTGATAGAGTAGGTGAAACAGGGAAGACATCAGGGAGAAAGATAATGAGCTCAGTTTTGGACAAGTTGAGCTTAAGATTTCTGCTGGACATCCAGTTCAAGATGTCTAGTAGGCAATTGGAGATGTGAGACTGAAAGTTGGCAGATAGATTACAGAGGTAACTTTGAAGAGAGCAGTTTTGGTTGAAAGATTGATTAGCTCAGAAGTCAAATTGTAGAGAGTTAAGAGAATGAGAAGAAAAGAAGTAGAGGCACCTCTTGTAAATGACCTCAAGGAGGTTGGCAGAAGAAGGAGGAAAGATGGGACCACAGCTATTCAAAGTAGGTGAATGAAGTGAAAAGGTTTTTTGATGTTTGGGGAAGAAATGAACATGTTTGTAAGCATTAAGGAAACAGTCATTAGAGAATAAATCCAAATTAATAAGAAAATAGGGATAATAGAGAAAATCTGCTGGGAAGGCTGGGATGGAATGGAATCATCTATGCATATAGAGGCTTCTGTTAAGGGAAAGGGCCCCCCCACTTTTGTGCAAAACAGACCTAATGACTGAGCTATTAGCCAAAGGTATCTGGGAGATAAAAAGGAGAGGAGAAGGACTCTCTGCTAATGGTCTCAAGTTTTCCACTGAAATATGAAGCATGACTTAGTTTTGAGGGTAGGAAAAGGGGAGCTATGGGAGATTTAAGAAGGGATAAAAAGATTTAGAAAAACTGCCCTGGTGAGTAGTTTAGGGAATCCATGAAGGAGGTACAAAAGGATTTCTTTCTGTAGTGATGGCCCAGTTGAAGTGATGAATACAAATTTATAGCAGACCCAGTCAGCATTGATGTGTGATTGTTTCCAGTATCCTTTGGTAGTATATGTGTAAAAGTAAAGGCAGTGAAGAATCAGAGCAATCCAGGGCAGTTAGCAAAGGGCAAGATTGACACTAGAGTAAGGAGCAGATTCAAGAGGAGAGGACAGTGAAGAGTTGAACTGGTCAAGTGACGGTTCAAGGGAGGGAAGGAAGGAAATTGTGGCTACTCTAAGAGTGATAGACTGGAAAAGAGCTAAAGGGTGAAGGAATTGGAGGTCCTAGTGAGGGAGAGTAGAGATTGAATAGTTTGATCTGAGGTAATTTCAGTGTTCATGAACATGGAAGCTGTGCATTTGTGAGTGATGACAAAATCAATGTAATGTCTGTCTGTAAGTAGCTAAAGTAAAGTGGAAGAAGAGCTCATGGGAAAGGTGTTATTAAAGAACTGGGCGGTAAGACCCTTTGAAGGAGTATCCATATGGGTTTTGGAGTCCCCCAGTATGACAGCAAGAATTGGGGAGGGAGATGAAGACTTTGAGCCAGGTATGAAAAACACAGAGGAGAGAAGGGAAGCACTCTGGCCAATAGCTCTACTGGTGATGGAATGGTAATTGTAGAATGAGAGAGTGCCAAAGGAGAGGTTACTGAGTGATTGTGATAGGGGTGATCTTGTATGTGACAATTAAACTTAAAGCACATACTTCATTCTGGTCACTTTGCTACCTGCTGGGGATACACATGTGAACATCTCATCATCTCTGTCCTCAACAAGATGCTATCCACTTTAGGGGGTTTAATATACATCAGAGAATGATGAGTGGGAAAGGAAGTTTTGGTCCTGGTTTTTACACAAACTATGAATGGAAGGACCTCATATCCACTGGTTCAGTCCTTTCCTTTTACACGGACGAAACTGAAGATCAGAGAAGTTGAATGTTTTGTCTAAGAACGCAGAGGAGTTTTAAGTCAGATCGTCTGGCTCTGGCATCTGTCCCCTTTTTCTTAGATCTAACAACCACACTGATGCATAAAAAACCTCAAAGGTTCAACCGTTCGATATCTTCTGATTTCTTCCACCTCCCCGAGAACCACCCCCAACCAGACTCTTCAGAAACCTGAAGCCTCTCATTAAGATGAGCTGACATTCTGAACCATTGTCTGAGCTGCTACAGTGGATCAGTCTACAGGCTTTAGCTCACGGAGAAAAGAAAAATCAAGGTCAGAGAGGATGATCTATAGCAAGGATTCTTCTGAAATGAACAGAATCGCCAAGCCTCTGAAGGATACGGGCCCAACAAGAGCAAACACTTGCTTTTCCAGAGGATAAATGGAGGTCCCAGAGGTACCTCCCTCTTCCCTTTCTAATGATGACCTTCCTCTCTCCGACTGAACTTGGAACGGGTCGAAGAGTCCCACATCAGAGGAAGAAAGGAAAGTGAGTAGACTCTGTGTGTGTGATCACTAAGCATTCTCTGCTGTGGTTTCAACAGCTCCCATGGGTTCAATGATCATCTACCCAGGTGACTCTCAGTTCTGTATTTCTCTCATTAATCCCGCTGCTGAGCACCAGTCTTGCATCATCAACTGCCTTCAGCACAACTCCACCTGGCAATCTTGAAGTCATCTCAAACTCAACAGAACTTATTACCATACCCTCCCTCTCCACCCTGCCCTCCCCTAAATGGACTTATTTGTTGGAAGAACAACACCATCTTTCTTTTATAATATCTCAGTAAAATGAAAGCTTTTGGAGTTCAGGAACTTTTTGATGTGTGGTTTTATGTATGCACAAGCGTATAAATTATTTTAATTATAGATGATATTATCTATAATTAATTATGTAATTATATAACATAATTATTACATCATTAAAAGCTCATAGAAGACAAACAAATTTATTTCTGTTTTCTATTAACCTTTAATAATCTCAGTGAAATAAAGGAATGTTGTATTTAATAATATTCACAGAGGGAGAAAAAAATGTCTTGTGTCCAAGCAGATACCCCAGCTTTTCCTTCCCTTAGATGAGCTCCATCCCTACATACCATATTGCCCCTCTGTCCTACCAGACTTCTTTGATGGTCTTTTCTGAAAACAATTAATCTAGCTGAATTCCTGATATGTCAAGTTATTCTTAGGCCTTGGTTCTTTGTCATCACATCACACCATATGTATTCTAAAGCCTGAGACTCTAAAGTCCTACCATACTATCAATGATTGGTTACCATAGAGGGTGACACTCAAAGATAATCATAAAGTTGAATTACTCTGGAAGACTCAATGCCAATGTCATTCATTGGATTGCTTCTGGATGTTGAAGAGGATATGGGCTGCTCTTTGCAGTCAATAACAATAGGAATTTGACTTCCATTCATGGTTATACCTCTACCTTTATTCGACTGGGTCTCAGTGCATTCTGTTGTGTTCTGTTTTATAAAGCTAGACCAAATTGAGATTGATATTTTAAGACTAGACCTTTAGCCTGTATCTGTACCTTTTAGGTTGTACTTGTATCACTTTAAACTGTATTCTCAAAAGCTGAAGGATCAGAAAGCAAAAAGTATTAGTTTCTGTCAAGCTGGAAACATGCTAAATGTGAACCCAAAAAAGGGGTATCTGTCAAATTCAAAAGCCCACCTAGTTAAAGGTGGGCAATAAATCTGCAAAGTGATGGCCACCAGATAATGACTTGTTTTGACCACAATAACTCAAGAAACAGTCTAATAAGGCAGGGAGGGATAACGATTTAGGAAAGAGAGGAAAAATCCCCTTAACTGCAGAAAACATAGAATATTTAAGTATTGAAGCCTGGACCAGGAGAGTAGAGAATACATTTTGGTAGAAAAAAAATACATGATGGGATCCTAACATAGATCAATGAAAATTTTATCATGACAAGTGAATTGTCTATTGGCTCTTTCTATCCAAGGTATAGGTAAACAACAGATATGCTCAGAAGCTTGTGCCTGCTGTCCAAGCTAAGGATGAATAAGCCCTAAATGTTATCCACTCAGCTGTACCTCATGTGGACAGTAGCTATTCTCTTTACTTCCCTTTTTGCCCCTGTATTGGTAGACAATTAGAAGGCTGTCACAATGGTCCAGGCAAAGGGTCATGTTAGAGTTCATGAGAGGGGACAGAGGGGATGGATATAAATTATACTATTACAATTGAAATGATGAGACTTAGCTATAGTTTCAATATGGCTGGGTAAGTGCTATGGATAACTCCAAAGTTGTGATCCCAGGTAACTTGGAAGAATGATGCTGAGGAGTGCGTGGGTTTGAGAAGAAGGTCATAATACTAAAGTGTGGGGTCAGGGTCATAATCTTCTTTGGAAGAATAGCTATATAGATGTATTCACAGATCCATGAAAAGATACAGCATTTGTCATTGCTTTCAATGTCACCTTCTACTTTCAGGCCCCTCAACCCACCATTTGGGTCATATTTGATCATGGGGCAGTAAGGCTGTCAGTAAAAATCTCTCCTATCAGTGATAAGATCAGCGAGTTCTAGAAAAACTGTGGTTCTTCTAGACTCAGGGTGAGAAATGTGTTGCATTGAGGTCTTGTGTAGCCTTCTAGGTCCCTGGGTGCAGCCTTTTGACTGAGTCCAAGTTTAACAGAACAAATTCCTTTATTAAGGGGATTTGTACTATGGAGTTTGGATTTAGTCAGAGTTGCACTTGAGGTCCTAGAGGGCCACATATGACCTTGAGGTCACAGGTTACCCACCTCTCCTCTAAGTTAAGATGACCTAAATAATTTACCTTGGAAGTAACCTTAAGAGCTCTTTTTTTATTTGTCATTTACTTTTATGTGTATTCTTCACTGATTGAATAGAAAGAACATGTCTCTCCTTGTTACCAGGTGGTGATGCTGTGTTTAGTCTGCACATCAGCATGGATGGTGCTGGAACTGGTAGGTAGGTCACAGAGTCTGCCAAGTATGAAGTTGTAGACAGTAGACACTGACCCTAGAATAGGAGCCAAGAGCACCCTTGAAGTTCATTGAGTCCAAGCCCTTTGTTTTACAAATAAGAACACTATGACATTCATGGTTCACGGAGGCAGTGGATGGGAGATCTAGGTCCATGACCCAGGCCTCCAGGCCACCAGGCATTTTTTCACTATGTCACCTTCCGTGACCTTCTTAGAATCCTGAAAGAAAAGATGAATCTTTCTGTCCAGTCAAGCCAAGGAGACTCCTGGGAGCTCTTTTTAATCCTCTGCATTTACTTTGAAGCCAGTCTTTGGAAGACATGTTCTGCCTCACTTGTGGGTTCAAAAAAGTCATCCTAGGTTTTTTGGGGGGGAAATGTTCTCATGGAAGATTACGCCACAGAGCAAATCTGCCCACTTTGCTGTCTCTGTGTGTTCAACTGGAAAAATAATTAGGATACATTTACATTCTTAGAATTCTCCTCCTTACATTAAAAAAAAAATAAAACCCAACTCCCATTATATGTAATTGGGTAACATCAGGGAGTTTGACAAGGCAGGAAAGCAAACATCCACAAATCTAGTTCAAATAATGAATTCTAAGTAGAGAAGAAACACTGTCAGTCATAACCAGCAATGTTTGCAACTGGGGCAAGAGAGAGTGGGGTAGGGGGAAGTGGAGGTTGGTTAAGATTATTGTGACTGCTGGAGGTGTGGAAGGTGCTCCTAGGGACAGGGTTCCTAGGCACTTGAAGGAGGAACCAGAGTAGGGAAGGGAATGCAGGCAGCATTCTCCTGGGATAGGAGAAGGTATTTAGCAGCAGATGAGAGAGAAAGAATGCTTTGTGACAAAGGCAGGGCTGGGATGAGCATGGGAGGGAGCAAGCTGGAGGACATCCTTCGATGATGCAGGAAGCACCCTCTCAGATTTCCACTTGAATGGTCTGGCTTGCTTCATGCTTGTGATTGCCAGCACCATAATCAACAATTCTAGTGACTGAAGAACTAACGAATGAAAAAAATCATTAAAGACATTATATGTCTAGCACTGTACTAAGCACTGGGAATAAAATACCAATGTGAGGAAGTCCCTGCAGTCAAGAAAGCTACATTCTGAAGAGGACACTCCAATGGAAAATGTAGCCTGTGAAGGGCACTTTCTCCTGGGAGTCTCGACATCAGGAGCAGAATAATAGGGCAGTCGTTTATCGTTGTTTTTTCATTTTGTTTTCTTTTTTCCAAGCTGTCAATAGTAGGGTTAATTTGATTACTCTTTCCAGAGCAATGGAGCAGAAGGCAAGTGTTGAGATGACCTGAGAAGACAGATGATTGCAGTATGAAACATGGTCCAGTCTGAAACTGACTGGCTATCATACATTGACTTTCCCCATCTGGTGGCCAAAGTTCCAAAACTGAGATGAACAAACCCTGAAGTGATTAGAGGCTTAATCTCTGGGGGTACAAACCCGAAAGTTGGATGGGGAGGATAAAGGTAAGCATCAGGAGAAATGGCCAGAGGGTCCTGGGGACCCTAAGGTTTGGTGGGTTGGAAGGAGGGCTTTGTTCTTTGTAGTCTGGTCCTAGAGTGGATGGGTGTTCATATGTTCATATATGTACATATATATATACATACATGAACATATGAACATAAAAGGCATTGGGACAAAACCACAAATCTCCACTTTAAAAAAGTAGAAATGCGAGGCCCTGAGATACTACCCCTAAAGGAGGGAGTGGCCTACCAGTGAAAGCCAACTTTCAGAATGATTCAGTGCTTTGAATACATTCTCCTCACAACTGCTCAGTGGAGCAGATGAGGCTGACCTTGTCATTCCTCCCCAATTTACCAAGGGCCTAAGTAAGGTCTATCCCATCATCTACAGTTTTGACCAGCCTCAAAAACGGGATTCAAAGCCAGGGCTTTCTGTTGGGTCTTCTACTCCACAGTGACACCTTTTGCTTCTATACAAATAAAACAAAGACTGTAACTGGTTGTGTAGTGTCTCATGGTGCAAAGTTTCCCATCTACACTTCTTTTGAGTTACCATAACAAGCCAGCATGGCCTTGTCACTGAGCAAGATATTCATTCCTTATGTTCCTAGGTTCAGATTTAAACTGAGCAGAAAATGCAATTGTTATCTTGTATCATCCACATTTTAAAAACAAATGAAATAAATAAATGAATGAATGAGTAAACCAACAAACAAATAAATAATGAAAAAAGAGTTTGGCCCAGAAGGTTTTATTTAAGAGGAAAGGTCCCACCCTGCCCATTCTACTTTGGGTGTCCCTAATGGTGAGGTGGGAGGCTCAGACTGACATTCGGCTGACATCTATCTTTCCAGCTCTGGTCACATCCCTCCTGGTTCTGCCCCATGAAGCCAAACAAGTCTATTCCCTCAGTCTAGAGTAACCTTTTGGACACTTGATCTCAGTCACCATGGTCACTCTCTTCTCCTCACCAAGCCCCACATCTGCAATCCTTTCAGGTGATTCTCATGTAGGATAATCTCATCTTCCTTTGTATGTCGAATCTAGTTTATTGATGGCATTCTGGAAACAAGGTGCCCAGACCTAAGCAGAGTGCTCCAGGTGAGTTCTGACTAGGGCAAAAAATAGCAGTACTACTATATCCCAAGCCTGAGCTAGCTGCTCTCCTAAAGGCACCCTAAGGCCATGCTCCCTTTCTCAGCTTCTATATTGCACTGTTGTCTCCTGCTGGATTCCTAGTCCTAAAACATGCTGGGGTCAGAACCAAACTGGAAATTCCCACAGCTGTCCCAGCCTCTGCCACCATTATGGCACTGCAGGCTATGTTGGCCTGTGCCCTTCACTGAAGAAGACTATTGGTAAGCTCCTAGCGTGCGCTCGCCACTGATAAAATCTCAAATAATGCTGATCCTTTGCTTTGGCCTTAGCCTCCTCTTTCTAGAAGACAAAAATGTAATCTCCCTTGATCATCCCACATCCCCCATGACTTCAAGGGTCTATACAATCCATTTAGACTTTGGCTCTCATTGACCCTGGGTTGCAAGCCTCTTTTCTAAAGTGGGAGAGGAGGGTGAACAACCAGGCACTAACCCCCACTCCCCCAAGAGATCTTGTGTTTGCCTGCTTTAGCGGGTTCAGTGAAATGCAATGAACAGAAAATTGGCTTCAGAGGAACCTAGAAACAGCACCCTGTTTTTAATGGTCGTGTGAAATCTGCCATATCAGATCTGTCCAGCAAAGGTGAACCTCAATCACCTGTAGTCAATCATTCCCTAAGGCCACCAAGTTTTCCCCTGGCTATGAGTAATGAATCCATCAATAGCAGAGTATGTGAGGGGAAGGGGCAGCTAAGGAACATTTTCTCCCCAACTTCCAGGGTAAGCCATATTCTCTGAAAGCCAGTGCTTCATCCTTAGCTAAAGGAGAGTACCCTGCAAACCCGTTGTCAAAATGTCCTACTGTTAGAGTAATTCCCAGCTCAACAATCAGGTGCACTCTCAGCTGTTCATCCTAATGATTCTCTTGGCAACTAAAACACTGTAGGTTTTTTCTTCTTCCATTAATGAGATGTAGCATATTATTAGGATCTATCCCAATTGCATGAATAAATTAAATCAGGCCTAGCAGCAGCACAGAGAAAAGGAGCAGCAACTGCGGTAGTAGGGTACTTTGGGGTTGGAAAACAGGGTGTTAGAGGCAGCTGGGTGTGGTGAAGTCAGGGCATTTGAGGTCCAGGTCAAGCTCAGGATGTGATTAGGAGCAAATCCTTGCGCCTTCCTGGGACTCAGTTTCCCTTGTAAATGAAGGTACTGCAGTGGATCATTTCCAAGGGTTCTCCCAACTCAAACATCCTGCAGTTTCTGTTCCCCTTGGGGTCCTGTGGGTGCCCAAGGGTCTATAGCACCCAGGGTAGTGATCCATCACTGTTGTCTGAGGAGGCTTCTGCCCTGTGAATTAATGAGTCAATTATCTCATCCTGCACACTTGGATTCCAGTGGCCATGGGCAGGTCCCTTCCCTTCAACTCCAGGTTTTCATTGGCTCGATGAGAGGTTGGATCTACACAGGCTCTGAGGTTCCTCCCAGTTCTATTTCAAGGAAGTTGTCACTCATCATACCTACTGCAAAGCTTCTGGAACACAAACATTCTCCTGGAGGCATCAGCTTAAGATATAAGGATGATTCTCCTATTTAGGCTGAACCCCCTCCAGAAAAAGGTCAGCTGGGCAGATACAGTAACGTATATAGAAGCCACCATTCATCCAAGCTCTTGTTCTGCTTGTTTTTAATCCATAAAGAGGAACTTTCTGCTTGTTTGCATTTGTAATAATTTCTTTCAGCAAGGCCCAAAGAGTACATGGAATTATCTGATGCATTTAACTCAAAATTACTGGACTTAAAAAAAAGGCCTTAGCTCATATAACAAGCTCAGTCTGAGCCAGTGAATGTGTCATTTGGTATTGCCTGGGGGCCTGGAGGGATGACAAAACCATATACTTTGTCTATGATACAATGCAAATAACCCTAATGGATTTTACTTTGGAAAAAAATACTTTTAATAGCTGCCGCAAAATTCCCTGCAATGATCTTCAGGTAAAGATGCTGTGTGGTTCAGGGCAGAGTGGAAACAAGAGGGCCGACTAGAAGTCAACATGCTGGCCACCACAGTAGCAAAGGGTCAAGTTTCCTCTTGCAAGGGGCCAATGAAGAACACATTGCTTTATACTTTGGGTAGGAGGAAAATCTGGATTTAAATCAAACTTAGAGAAATTCTGGCTTTTGTGACCTAGAGAAAGGTTCTGCACCATCTTGGGCCTCCATTTCTGCATCTAAAAACTGAGAGGTTTAGACTAGATGGCCTTTGGTTTTATTCCCAGTATTGGGGGATATACAACCAGGAGGGGGTCAGCCTCCTATTTCTTCCACCACTAGGGCCTCAACCAGTAGGGTCAAACAAATGAAGTGGGTGATCTAGAAAGGAAAGAAATGTATTCCTATGCTAAGGAAGAGAGCTAGCCAGGAGCAGTTTCAGCTGCCAGGAGCACCAAATCTGACCTATTGATATGGCTTGTTCCAGCTCACTTAGAACCCACAGCTAATTGGATCAACAGCCTTCTCCAGCCTTCAAGAGGCCCAGGAGATACAGTCTGTCCCTTGAACATCTGAAATGTTCTTCTGTGCTATTAGGTACAATACTGGTAGTGTAGCATGCAGTAGCATGTGGCATCCTGGCCACAGTCTGGCTGTGTGCTGCCAGCCTAGACAGAATAGGGACAATGAAGTCAAAGTTTCACTATTCAGTGACAGCAGGCTTCAGTCAGATAGTACATTCTGATAACAAGCTTGCTTTTTTGGGTCTATAATTGTTGGCAGGATTAAATGAGACAATATTTAAAGTGCTTAGCACGGGCCTGGTCCTAAGTAGAGGCTATAGGGATGTTTATTCCCTTTCTGTCAATTCCCTAGCTCTGCCACCCAGTTCCGCTAACAAAGGAGAAATCATTTCCTTTCCCTGGGGCTCAGTTTCCCTGTGGATGAAATGACCTTTAAGATTACTGCTAGCTACGACTCTGATCCTAAAACCCCTTCCCCAGATAAAAGTTTGTTTGTTTTTCTCCAGATGAACGTTGTAATGCATAAATTCACTAAGTTGATAACGCATTTATTAAGCACTTAATATATGGTGTATTGGGCTACATTTAATAATAAAAGACTGGGTCCATGACCTCACAATGTCATTGTCATGGGCTTACTAGGCCTCCTGCTGGGGGAGCTCTTGGAGGTCCTCGAATTCAGCCCTTCCACTTAAAAAATGAGGAAACTGGGGTTTGTAGAAGGGAATTGACTGAACCGAGTTAGAAAGATAGTGAGGAGGGGAAGAATTTGAACCCAGATCTCCTGCCTCCTGATTCACTATGCCTGCCATTGAGCCCAGCTCCTGCACCATTGCTATCTGTGTCCTCTTCTAGACCTCTCTCAGAGCATTCATCTCTGCCCCTCCCTTGTATCACTGTCTTTTCTCCAAGAATATTTACCTTGACTGGGCATCATGACCATGTGTTGGATATCCATGAAAAATTGCTTTAGGAGGGAACAAACTTTCTATTTAACGCAAATCTCAATCTAGCACAGACTAACTTCTTCAGAGAGACCCAGAAAAGGAAAAAGACCAAAGAAAAAAAATTAAAGGAAAGCCATAAAGCTGTTATTTTTGTACTCCACTAATTCTGAGCTAAGTGCCTGAGATAATTCAGCAAGCTCCTTGGGTCTTTCTGAAAAGAAGCGATTTGCAAAAAGGTAGATTTGGGCTTGATACAAGTCTAATCTTCCTAACAATTAGAGCTAGGTCAAAATGGAATGAGCGTCTGAGGAGATGGTGGGCTCACTCTCCCTAGAGATGTTCCAGCAGAGTTTGAATCAGCTTTTGTCCAGGATTTTGTAGTAGGGAGTATTGCTCAGATAGGGGGAAAGGGAAGGAGCATGTATAAAGTGCCTATCTGTCAAGCACTGGGCTAGAGTCAAGTACTTTATAAATATTACCTCTTTTTTTTTTCTCATCGTTCCTTACGAGGTGGGTGATATATTATGCCCATTATGTAGCTGAGGAAATGGAGGCAAGTAAAGGTCCCAGAGTCACATAACTGGTGTCTGAGGCTAAACTGGAACTCAGGTCTTTTTGACCTACCTTTCTATTCACTTGTTTCTAATACTTCAAGGGGAGCATTCTAGACTCAGATTCAGGGGACCACAGTTCAAATCCAGCTTTTCTACCTACTCCTCTGGGTGTCAGTTTACTCATCCATAAAATGAAAGGGTTTGAGATCCACTAGTCCAACCCCCTCATTTAAATATCTAGCACAATTCCTGATAAATAATAGATGCTAATGGGATTTGACTGGATTCTATTTCAAACGCTGTGATTTTCTTATGCAATATTCTAAAACAGATTGATAATCTCTAAGACCTCAGGCAACAGAGACTCAGATGAAGGACTCTTGGGTTAAGGAATTCAGGAGATGAGAAAATCCCCAGAGAGCATCAATGTTTGGGCCCTTCCATCTCACAGAGGTCTCCATATCCCTAAAGCAAACAAACATGGTTGGAACCTCTACAATGTGCCAGGCATTCGGTTTCACACACAGTGAGTGCTTCATCAGTGTTTCTGGGCTCACTGACTGAGCTGCATTTTCACCCTGAAAAACCTCCTAAAGAACTGGAAAAAGCTGAACCTCCTAAGTCCTTGAATAATCTTTACCTTCTTTTATGGATTGAACATATCTTCCAGGCTTCCCAAACAGTCTTCTCCCCAAATCCTTTTTTTCTGTTGAAGGAGATGGAGAGGAACTAGAAAGAGACAAGAAAGAACAAGGAAATGAGGAAAAGGAAAAACTAATAAAAATAGGAAGAAAGAAGATGAACAGCAGAGCGGGAGGAAAAATGAACTAGGGTTACAGAGAATCCAATAGCAAAAGAATGGAAATTAATCCAAACTGACTGGCACTGGAGATGACAAAGCTTTTTCAGAAGCCCCAAGGAATTCAGGAAAAAGCAGCTTCATCAAGCATCCTTTTCTCAAATACAGCAAATTGTGTGTGTAGGTAAGGATGAGCACAAGGGGCATTTCCCAACACGAGGTCTCCCAAGGAGTCTAAATTGTCAAGTTGCAAACCTTCTGATGACAAGGCAGAGAGAATTTTGCACGAATTAAGAGCTACAGAGAGAAAGAGGTTAAACCCACAGAGGTTGAGCAATGGTCTATTTAGCTGAGAATTCCCATCCATTTCAAAGCATCCTCTTTAATTATCAGAATTGTGGAATGATGGAGATTGTCATACTTATAATACACAAATGCACTATCCACCTGTCTGTTTATCCATTCATCTGTCTATCTCTCTATGTATGTATGTATGTATCTATCTATCTATCCACCTATCTGCTTTCTATTCTTCCCTTGCTTTATCTGCAGGAATCAATGACACCTTCAGAAGACTGATAATGAAGCCTCCCCGCCCCCCCCCCTCCTCTTGACCCAGAGGTGATGAATTAGAAGTAAAGAAGAGAGCAGACATATTCAAAGGGCTTGAATGAGTTAATTTGCTTTGGTGGGGGGGGGGGTGTGAATTGATGGGTAGTACAAGAGTTATGAGAGGAAGGGAGGGAAGAAGGGAAAGAAGGGAAGCAAGAAGGAAGGAAAAGTATTCTAGGGAAATAAGAAATAGAAAACAAAGACTTTGCTTGGAGCTGATAGGATGACAAGGTGTGAGTGTATTCCTCCTGGCCTGCCCTAGTCCAGAGATGGCTGATAACACAGAGATTGGTGGGCGAGTTCTGGAGAGCGATGTTTACATTTTTTCTCCAGACAGCAACATCCTGCTAAGGCTGGGTCTGTGGGTTCTGCCCCATCCCCTCTTCTTTTTGCAGAAATCCCAGGGGATACTTGGGCAGCATTCCCTCCCCTTTGCTAATATCTCCTCCTCAATAATGAACTGGAGCATTCCTTTTTATTTTTTTTAACATCCTGGACCTGGATTGCTTTTGGTGTTTCTGTAGTTGAGCTTTAATTAAGAGCCTCTAAAGTATTAAACTCTTCAGCCTTCTGCATTAGCTCACTCACACTCAGAAAATCTCCTTACCTCAGAGAAGAGGAGCTTTTCCCCCCTATTTTCCCCCTTAAACTGGTTTCTGTAGAGATTTCTTGCTTGCTCTGTTTGGCATCCTGGAGCCTAATCTCATTTCTCATTTCCCTCAGCTTTGTATCAGGCTGCTCTTTGAGGAATTTTCTTTTGTCTGTTCATACATCTTTGGGGGATCTGCTGAGGACCAGGCAATGTTTAATTTCTGTGGTCATCTGGATAACCGGGAGGAAAGGTGGGGGAGACACTTGGTCAACTGGAGAATGGCTGCTCAAGGACAAAAGAGGGGAGAGGAAATATTTTATATGTCAGGTAGTAGACAATATGTCCTGCCCAGTTTTCAGTAAAGATTTGACTCAGAAAATTGTGGGAACAGATATGTTGAGAGGTCATTTTGAAGGGGAAAACCTCAAATCATAACAACAGAAGTCTACAAAACACTATATTTCCCAACACTCTTCACATTCATTATCACATGTTGGCTTCACAACCGCCCTGTGAAGTAGGAATAGTGCAGACGAGAACAGATTATGAGCACTTGACCAGGATTATAAAGCTAGAGTACGGTGGAGGCAGAATTGGAAGTTCTGTATCCAGCACACAGTCTGATATGGACCATGATGCCTCTGTCCCATTCATCATCTGATAGATTTCTCCACAGTAGGCTGTGAGCTCCTGGAGAGAAGTGACCACCTGCTACCTTTCTTTGTATGTACCAGCCTTCCCAGGTGAGGTGACATAGCTATGAAGTTTCAGAGCTGGATCAGAATTAAGCATCTTTGACTTCAAAGCCAACATTTTTTCCAGGGGTCCACACTACCCTCACTGGTGCCTAGAGGTTGTTCCTTTTCAGGAACTTTAATCACCTCTGCTGCTTAAGAAGAGCCTAGCCCTGCGACTCCTCTTGGGGACTCTATTGTCTCTCTGCCCCTCACCTGGAATCCCTTTCCTTGCCAGCTCTCCCTGGAATTCTAATTATCCTTCATGATCTCATTTTTCCATGATTTTGTCTCATCACAATGACCTCTCCACAGTTTGTCATAGATTTTGAAAAAAAAAATGACTTAGGTGCAGAGTATACAATACTTTGTAGTGGATCCACGTCATCTCACCAGTCATACCAGGAGGGAACCTCAGTAACCCTAAAGTCCATCCTCAACCTCTCCAAGAATTTCATGCTTAAGACACCAGGCAAGGGATTGAGAGAGGGGGAGAGAGGCCATTATGAGCTCAGGCTCATCCTTCCATTTAGCTTTGGGAGGTCTCAGATTCAGATTTTGTGACAAAGTCTTGTTTTGTCTGTTTTAGGTGTGTGTGTGTGTGTGTGTGTGTGTGTGCGCGTGCGACTATATTCTGACAGCGAATCTAAATGTTATTCCTCATTCTATCTTTTGATATAAATTCTATCTTCACTATGAGATAAAAGAAATCCTCAAATAGCCTTTAAAAGGTAAGATTTCAATGAATAGAAATGTTTTTATTTTGTTCTTAAAGATTTATTGATTTGTTTGGTTTTCATACTGTAAACATTTATAATCTGGACTCCATGAAAGGTCTTGGGTAATGAAGTGAAATAATTAAGCAAAATGAACAAGAGTGACTTCATATCAAACTGCAAACCATACTCCATGTGTGTAGCCCTGCTCTCTCATCTCTTTACTTTTTTTAAATTTAACAGAAATCAATTTCCTCTCCTTCTCATCTTCCAAAGGGAAGAGAGAGACAGAGAAAGAGAGAGAGAGAGAGAGAGAGAGAGAGAGAGAGAGAGAGAGAGAGAGAGAGAGACAATAAAAACAAATTCCTTGTAATAAATATGCATAGTAAAACAAAACAAATTCCATCACTGGCATATTATGTCATCATATATTAAATTTTGTCCTTGTTCAGTCATTTCAGTGGTATCAGACACTTCATGACCCAGTTTGGAGCTTTCTTAGCAGAGATAATGCAACGGTTTGCCATTTCCTTCTCCTGCTCATTTTACAGATGAGGAACAGAGGTAAGTAGGGTTAAGTGACTTTCCCAGCATCATATATCTAATGTCTGAGGCAGAATTTGAACTCAAGAAGATGAGTCATCCTGACTTCAGGACAAGCACTTTTTATTTGCTGTGTCACCTAGCTGTTCATATATAATATATAGTGGCTATATATAATAAACATATACATATATATACAGAAGTGATGATTTATAATACAGATGAAAATTATGCAGACATACACATATAATCATATTTAGAATTAAATATATTTTATATACATGATAATATATATGCACACATATACATTTTTTTAGACATTTGATAGAGTCATATCTCATCCCTCTTTAATATATCTCCTGAGGAGAAGTGAGAAGTATCACTTCTCTGTCAGGAGGAGGATAATATACTTCATCAGAAATCTTGTGGGTTCACAGATGGTCCTTGAATTGATTATAATTCCTGTAACCATCAGATTGGTCACAATGGAAACAAAATGAAAATGTTGGAGAGGCTGTGGGAAAACTGGCCCATACTGACTCAGTGTTGAGGGGCTTATGATCTGGTACAAGCATTCTGGAAATTACTTACAAAAAGTTACAAAGAGTGCATCCCCTTTGGCCCAACTATACCAATGGTAAGCCAATATGCAAAACTGATCAAAGAAATAGGAAAAGGTTAAAAAAATGTACAAAAATAAAGCAGCTTATTTGGTGGGAGAGAAAAAAAAACAAACTGGAACTGAAAGAGATGACTCTCAAAGGAAGACTGGCTGACTAAGCTGTATTCTAGGAATTAGTGCACTATTTCTATGCTGTAAGAAATGAGGAAGCAGATTTTAGACAGACAAAGGAAAACTCTTATAAGCTGATTCTGACTGGAGTAAGTAGAACCAAGGGAATCCCTTATAATATAATACTAGATATTATAAAAATTAATAACTTTGAGGGCTTTTAAAAACTAATGCAGAACAAAATGAACAGAACTAGAAGACAAATTTTAAAAAAAAATCACTGTAAAGACTAAGAACTTTGAAATGGAAATACAATAGGAATAAATGTAAAGGCCAACTTTTAGGGTCCAAAAATATATTGCCCACCTATAACAGAGAACTGATATCAAGAGTTTGAATTCTAAAAAGCTTTGTATTTTGATCTGTCAACATGCTCAGTATTACTAAAAAGTGGGATTGGAATTCCCAGAAATCCATGGGATCTTGGAATTATTAATGGACACATGGAATCTAAAATGTCTAAAGCAGAGGCATCAAACACACAGCCAATGCGCTGCATTCATGAATGCAGCCTGAACCAGATTAAATTAGAATTGGGAAATATTTAACAAAGTAAATAAAAATATCATAAAATATAAATAGTATTGAAATGTGGCTTTCTAAGTCGTCAGGTAGCCTACATTATGGTTTAGTGTCCCCATTTCCATTTGAGTTGGACACCTCTGGTCTAAAATATAATACCATACCTTTTGCTGACCAGATCATATTTACAGTATCTATTCCATCCTGAACCACATTTTATGAGGGCCAATAATACCTTGGAACATGTCTGCTAGAAATTCAAAAGGATGAGAAGTGTACTCAAAATTCAGCCAATGAAACTTAAACCAAAATTTACTGAGCACCCATTATGTGTCACATAGTATGCTCACTAGTAAGGATAGAAAGACAAACAAAAAGAGAAAATATCTGTCTTCAAGGAGCTTATTATAGCCTCCTCTGTGGGAATCAGAAACACTCAATATGTACTCAGATAAGTAAATACAAAATAATAGACGGAATTCCTAAAGAGAGAGAGAGAGAGAGAGAGAGAGAGAGCATGGGCAATTGGAGAGTGTCAGAATGAGATTTTTGTAGCTATTCCAGATGAGTTTTGGAGAAAACAGGAGGATTGGACATTAACAATCTGGACCATCCCAAAGAGTTGGGACAGGAGAAAACAGCAGAAGTTGGAAAGAGGCATCTGTATGCTTGAGGGTGAGCCCAAACCTCCTAATGATTGGAACTTTCCAAGAGGGGAATTGGCTGCCCCCAAATTGACTGCCTTGGAGATCTCCAAGTAACATACAAGTTATGTTACAGAGAGGGTGCTTTATTTTATTGTTGTTTATAGGTTAGAACCAAATGTTCCCTAGGTGATCTCTCTGAGTTTTCTTCTAGCTACTAAGTTTTATGGTTCTGAAAGCATTTCAAGCATGGGAGGCCACCCACGCACAAGAAGGGATGTTCAAGAGGAATTGTTGTGTGCAGAAAAGGGTTAGAAGGTCAAGCATATTGGAGAGTATGAGATAGAGACCGAAGGAAGTAAACATGATTGGGGAAGTGGGACCCATATTATGCTTGGCATATAGTAGGTGCTTAATAAATGTTTGTTGATTAAATATAAAGCATCTCAAGTCTCAGGTAGAAGACATATTAACATGAATTCTTCATATGTTGGATATAGGGCACATCCATTAAAAACAAGAAAAAAAAACAACTCTACCTAGCTTAATGGGAAATGCTGGAAGAGCCCCCAACCCCAATAGAATTCATACTTTAGAAGGGTTAAGAGAGTTAATAAAAACTTTACAATACAAAATCAAAAGAGTAAATTTAATGGAAGATCCTAAGAATTCTACTAGTTCAAAGGAAAGAGGCCTTACCTCTGACTGAAGGAATTCTGAGGAATGGTATACAGTGGAAAGATTGTTGAACGTGGAGTCAGGAAGGCTTGAGTTCAAGTATGGCCTCAGATACTTAGCTGACTGGATGACCCTTGGTGAGTCATCTCACTATTTGGTGGTTAATAGTAGCACCTACCTCCCAGCATTTTTGAAGATCAAAGGAGATAACAATTGTAAAGTACTTAGGGAACTTTAAAGTACTAGATAAATGGCAGCTCTGATGAAAAGGGAGAGAGGAGAAATCATGATAGTGACCTCCCGATATGTGAAAGGTGTCAGCTGACTGACAGATCTGGTTTGTTCTGTATTGCTGCAAAGGGGGAAACTAAGGCTAGTAGGCAGGAGCCACAAGGGGAATGCTTACACCTCAAGGAAGGAAAAATCTTTCTAACAACTAACTTTTGGGTCATGGGAGAAGGCTGGGGTTCCCCATTACTGCTGCTACTTGTGCCAAGCCTGAGGCAATATCCATTTAGGGCTGGGATAGACAATAGTCGGAGTAAAGTAAAGGTTGAAATGAAGGACTTGAATCCCCACCCATCCTTGACCATTCACGGCTGAGGCTCTCAAGGTTGCTGCTTTCTTGTGGATAGATTCACAAGGCCATGGTGGAAAGGTTGGGATTTGTCCCCCATGAGCCTGGAGTCTCTCACTCTCATGGCCTCTTATTGGCTGTCAAGTCATCTCAGCTCCTTGAGTTCCAGTTTCCCTTCTGTAAAGTGAACCACAACAACACTTGAACTGCCTCCTTCTCTGGCTGGTTAGATGGATTAAGGGAACTCCCTGGGTGGTTAAAAGGCTGAAGGGAAAGAGGTAAAAAGCTGCATAAACCATGAAGGTCCTCATCGAGGTTGGTGTTCAAGAAATGGATGGCAGATAACCTATTCTAGTAGAAAGAGCAGGGCATGTGAAACCAGAGCTGAATGCTAGTCTGAAAGCCCATCTTTTAGCTGTGTGCCCATAGGCAAGTTTCAACCTCTCAGCCTCAGATTTCTCCTTGATAAAATGGTGCTGATATTTGCACCACCTAATCTTTGGATTAGGAGCGAGGCAAACTCTTAAAGTCTTCTCTTCTTGCTGGGTGTGAGTTGCTGTTGCAGCATGTGTGGAGGGGTACTTATCATTTCGGGTTTTTTTTGAGTCACCCTCACCGTGTATCATTATCCATGCTTTCTCTAGAGGAAGAATATATTCAGTACTAGTTTAGTGATTGGATGACCCATGTCAACACGAAACAAAATTCAATCAAGAGTATTTAATGATGTACTTGAAAGGCACCTCATTGTGGACACCCAAGTGTGAGTTCTAAAAGAGTCATTGAAATAAGGAGATCCCACCTCAGAGAACTCCAGGGTCTTCAGAAGGTAATTTGAAACGGGCCACTGGAGGGACTCTTGTATCCCACTGCCCAACAGTGTATTCTTCACACTGTGCCCTTTAAAGATAGTTTAATGTAATCGATAGTTCTACCATGTGACATATATACTCAGTCAAATCGCTGTGCTCTACAAAATCTTGCTACAAGGATAATGACAATTTACATCTACATGGAGCTTACGATGGGCCAGGAATGGGCTAAGTGCCGTGCAATTATTTTCTCATCTGATTCTCAAAGCTCTGGGAGGTAAGTGCTATTATCCCCACTTTATTGATGAAGAAACTGAGGCTAACAGAGGTAAATAACTTGCCCTGTCACAAAGATAGAAAGTATCTGAGTTCAGCTGTGGAGTCAGGTCTTCCCACTTCAAGCCCCAATGATTTATCCACAACTTCAAGGAACTTCAGAGCTGTGGAAGAAAAAGGATTAATGACACAAAACTCGGAAACTTCATTTTTGATACATTTAAAAAATATTACTCTAATAAAAATGGTAGCACAGTTTTATATATGTCAAATGGTTAAGAGATCTATAAATATGCTAATGAATAATGGCGGTTTTCATGCCTGGCCTCCTCTCTCATCCAGACTGAATTCTGCTGTAAGTTAGGCAGGGAGTAATCCTGAGGCCCAGAGGCGGAAGGCCTTAGCAGTACACACCGAGCTATTACTGTGACAGAAGGTGTGCTATAAATATAGCCTTTTACATAGACAAAGATCCCAGGTTTGCTTGTGGAGGTGGGCATAGGAAGGGTTGGAGCTTGACAGTCATTGAGAAGTGGTTCCATTTTCTGTATTCTTACTGTTTCTCAAGGAAGAGTTCTCTGCAGAGATAAACTTTACCATTATTAATCCCTTAGTATGTCAAGTGAATTGGGGGAGGCAGGGAATGCATTTTGCTAAAATAAGTTTTCTAGCACAATTGACTACCTATCATGGCTCCATGATCTCACCAGTGTGTATGCTCGTTTCCCACCATGTCATCCACCTGCATCCATGAGACTTTTGTCCAGGTCCACTGCTGTGGATAACCCCTTAAAGAAGAAGCACAAGCTATGGCTGACTTCCTCTCAGATTTTTCTGAGATGTCATTGGGACCAGAGCAGTCCTAAGTCTATCATTTTCTGGTCGCTATCTTGTTTCATGATTTTTGTGGTTCATTTGCTTCAGTCATATATGACTCTTCTTGATGCCATTTGGGATTTTCTTGGCAAAAAAACTGAAGTAGTTTACCATTTTCTTCTCCAGCTCATGTTACAGATGTGGGAAACTGAGGTAAACAGGGTTAAGTGACTTACCCAGGGTAACACAGCTAGTGAGTGTAACAGGTTGGATTTGAATTTACAAAGATGATTCTTCCTGACTTCAGGCCTGGCATTGTACCACCTTGCTCCTATTTCATCGCTAGCCTATGTTCATTTCTAATCATGAATATCTATAATAATATCATTAAGTGAATCTGTGGACATGATTCTCTCTATTGATATGGGAGTCACTGAAATTTTGCTTTCTCTGAGATCATGGTTGTCCATGACTCATAACCATAGACTCTGAATAGGACAAGTAAAAGAAAACAATCATGCTTAAAATACAGGATTTTCTGTCAAGGAGCAATTCCTTGGAGGTATTGAAAGTGTTACCAGCTTCCCAGACGCAATCTCACTTGCATTATTTCTCTGATACAATCTCAGGCTGAAGGCACCTGTATCACCTTTTTTGCAAAATCTGTATACTGATGGATTAAATCAATAGGATGCATGGCATGGTCTGGACAATTAAAAAGATAATTTCATCCTTGGGTAGCCCTCCCTCGCTCAAAACAAAGTCAAGTGCAAGTCATGTCATCATTTCTCTGACAGCATGGTCTTCTTTGGCAACGAAGGACCCACACAACAACAACATCCTTAGGTATTCCCTGTATGTATTCTTAGGCTGATACTACATTCTATTAGGAGAGTGAATATATGAGTCTCTAGTTGTATATAGAAAAACTACAAAATAAATATAATGTAGGAAGTCAGTCAATAGGCCAATAAACTATGTCCAAATAATAAATTAGTCAATTAAGTGACTACTATGTGCTAAGTAATGAGGATGCAAATTCAAAACACAAAAAGACACTTGCAATCTAATGGAGAAAGATAACATCAAAAAGAAATCTGAGAGGAGGGGGAGGGAAGGGGAGAGGAGGTATCCAGAGTAGGGACTTAATGAAGAAGTGCAAAGTAGTGCAAGCAGGTGGGAAATAAAGAGGACGCTATTCTGGGAGCCCTCCCGAAATTGAGGTTTGGGGGAATTCTTGACTCCACTTTCCATTCAGAGGGTCCCTGGGCTCAAGAGTAGGGATGAAGGGAGAATACCAAAGCTGATAGGAGGAAAGAAAAAAGAACAAAGGAAGCAAGGGAGGGGAGGAAGGAGAGAGGTGGGAGGAAGAGGGAGGAAGGAAAAGGTGTTGGGAATTTATGGGCACCTGATATCTGTAACTAGAGAGAGAGAGAGGGAGACAGAGAGAGAGAGAGAGAGAGAGAGAGAGAGAGAGAGAGAGAGAGAAAGAGAGAAAGAGACAGAGACAGAGAGACAGAGACAGAGAGAGACAGAGAGAGAGAGAGAAAGAGACAGAGACAGAGACAGAGAGACAGAGACAGAGAGAGAGAGACAGAGAGAGAGAGACAGAGAGAGATAGAGAGAATGAGAGAGAGAGACAGAGAGAGAGAGATCTGGTAAGGACTATTGACATCCTCAGGAAAAAAAATAGATTGTTTTCAATTGATAAAATGTATAGGACTTCAAAAAGAAACTGATTTTATTAGAATACAATTACCAAATATAACATATATACATAGTTAACATATATATTTTATTTTATTATTAACATATATACAGTTAACAT
>CM053771.1:552683892-552731161 GCA_028658325.1 Potorous gilbertii | reverse complement strand
TATGGTTAAAGCTTATAGAAACCAGGCTAAGAGGTTACACACCCTATGAGAATCTTTCAATGCAGCATTCATGGTTACTAAAGATATCCTTTTATGTTTTGGTTTTTCTTTTTTAAAGCTAAAACAAACCTTGAAATGTCACCAGGAGGGCTATTCTTTACATTCCTCGAGGTGTGTGGAGCTTTGTTTACTGGGTTGGGGGAGTAGGGGAATAGAGAAAGAGACGCTGGCAGTCACAACTTCAAATCAGTCAGGAGCACCACTTGTTCAAAGCAGATTACAAGGGGCCTCTAATTAATACACCCCCATTAGGATTAACATAAAGTGTTAGACAGCCTCATTAAGTAGAAGCAGCAGTCTGCTTTCCAGAAGCAGTCTGTGATCCCCTGGAAAACCTGAGATGGATCTTGCCTGTATTCGAAGTGTTCCAAATTCAGAACCAGAAACAAAGGGTAGGCTGGGAGTAGGGTGTTTTGGATGATGTGAAATTAAAACTTAAAATGACAAAGTATCGATATCAACTTTGAAATTTTAAAGTAGATTAATGGCTCATTTTTTGAAGGCAATCCTCTCCCCCTCCACAATCCTAACCTAGCTGTGGTGTCCAGCTGGTGACTGGCAATGCCACTTTCAGAAGGCAGATTTTCCAGACAGAACAACGTCTCTGACTTGAGCTGATGAGAAGGGTGATTTGAAAAGAGAAGCTGGAGAACGAACTACATTCATGTCAAGTTCAGCCCCCTTGCTGCTTAGAACTGTCAGAAAATGAGTTTGTTTTTATTCCCAGAATAAACAGGCAACTCAGAGACGACAGAAAGAGAAAGTTCTGACAAAGGTAAGGGAACGCCTCACCTTTCTCAGTCTAATGACTTGGCATTTGAGTCTCTGGAAAATTCCAGCTCAGATACCGTTTGGCTGCTTTCCCCAGGTTTTGTCTTCAGGTCTGTAATTCGCTTCCTGGACCCTCCTCATTTACCACAAATCTCAGGAAACCACAAAGAAATCATCCAGCCAATAAGAAAACATTCAGTAAATAGAGAAAGGGAATTTAACTGAGAAGAGAAAGTTAAACAATAAAAAACATTTTCTGTTCTCAAATAAAATGAGTATAATCTCCTGTGCCTCCAGCATGGGGAAAGATTGGAAAGGAGTGGAGGAACTGTCCCTCAGCATGCAGGTCTCTGGTGTGAGGAAATTGCCGGTGGTTACCACGAATCTATAATCAGTGAGCTTTCCAGGGTGTCAGAGAGCTCTGCTAATCCTAGCCCTACTTCTCTGAACAGGTTGAAATCACTGTTGCCTTTCAGCTTAACTCTGGCTTTGTAACAAATCCATCAACACTTCTTGGTCTGGGGACATTGAGGCAGCATGCATGCCGTCATGTATGTGATGTCCCATGTCTCTGCTCCAACAGCAGCCCTCTTCATCTCCATTTACCTCCGATGACTCTATAGAGCTTCCCTTTCCAAAGATTTTGCTGAATGAAACAATCCTAGCAATTGGGTAGCTAGCATTTGGCCTGCTGGGATCTGTGGCCCTGCAGCGTTCTGCTCTGAACAAGAGCCCCAGACTTTGTCCCTGCGCAGGAGCTCTTTGTTAAGGGCACTGTGCCCCTGACTATGTTCCAATAGGGTACAGATGACCAGGTAGAAGTTCACAGATGACCCTGAAACACCTATGTGCCTGCTACAACAACAACATTATACATGTGCTATGCTAAACACTTGACAATTCTTATCTCATTTGGGCATTACAACGACCCTGGGAGGTAGGTGCTTCATAATTCCTATTTTATAGGTGAGAAAACTGAAGCAAACAGAGAGTAAGTGACTACCTAGGGTCATGTAGCTACTAACTGTCTGAGGCCACATTTGAACTCAAGTCTTGACTCTAGGACCTACTATTAATGTCATCAAAGGTCTGTTTTGAGATATTGCAACTGCTGAACCCTTTCCGGCCTCATACAAGTACTTTAGACCTTAATGAACACTGCCCCTCCCTTTTCACTCTCATTGGCAAAGATACTTGTGCTACATCAATGGCCAAGCCACATTGCTGGATTCCCCTTTACCTGACATGACCACCACAAGACAGGTTAGCACAAACACACAAGATTGCATCTCTGAAATGATCTCAGCAGGTCTGTTTTACTCTGGAGAATGCAAATTCTCTGAAAGGAGAGATTCTCTCAAAGGGCTCAGTGGTGACAGCTTAACCTCTGGGAATCATTCAGTGTAAGAGACTCTCACCTCCCAGGGGTCCTGAGCACTAAAAATAAGACCAGCTGTTCAAAACAAAGGTTTGCAGTGAGAGGGGAAATCCAGCTACTTTTTTAAAGAAGAGTAGGTGTAAGATTT
The DNA here is from genome assembly GCA_028658325.1 of Potorous gilbertii. Taxonomy (NCBI): domain Eukaryota; kingdom Metazoa; phylum Chordata; class Mammalia; order Diprotodontia; family Potoroidae; genus Potorous; species Potorous gilbertii. Next base: position 552,728,804 of record CM053771.1, on the reverse strand, counting down.
AACTACCTAAGCACCTTTGTCAGCTTTTGAAAGCTCTGCAGAGACTTGAGGAAAGAGGAAGGAACTGAAAGGTGAGAAAGGAGACAAATCAACCTTAAGGAGATTACTAGTAGCCATGAATTCTTTTCAGGCAGGTGCTATAAGGAATTCAGAAATTAGCCATTGCTTATTAAATGAGAGCATTTATGTCATGTGGATGGGTAATTCCCAAAGAGCTTTTTCTATCCCTTTGTGAGGACAGAACTGTGATAGATCTTAATGTCTATGCTAAAGTCATCAATAAGTCAAGCATTTCTAAAGGATGTACCATTCTGCTAAACTCTAGAGATAAAAATATATGCAAAAAAGAAAGACTGTCCCTGTTCCGGGAGCTAACATTCTAATGAGAAAATGAAAAGTGCTGGTGGATGGGGGAGGGTTTGAAGGTATCCACCCATGGGCAGAACAGGAAGGATATCTGCTTAGGGCTTTCCTCAGATTGGAAGGTCCTAGAGTTCTCTAAGGAGACAAGGAGGTCAAAGGGGAATAATGGGAAAGGGATGAAGCATCAAAGAATAGTGACCCTCAACATACACAATCTATATTTTTAAGAAAGTCCTTATTCTCCTGGATTTTTATTAATATTTCCTCTGACCTCATCATCAGAGTTCCCAGAGCTCAGCTCCTCTCCTCCTCACCCCCATTCTACAATACCACATCTCATCAAGCCTTTCTAGTTCCATTGCACTCATTAGTTACTGCTGCAAGAAAATGCCTTAAGGGTTCCAATTAATAAAGTAATTTACCTATCTACTTTATAAATTCCATACATTTAAAAATCTGGATATTGAATTTCTTGGGAGAACAACATGAAAAAAGTAACCAGCAATGCATTACATAGGTAAGTTTTTGGTTTGTTTTCTGTTTTTGTTGTTGCTGTTATTGTTTTAATTCATTTCACTCTGTCCCTAGAACTCCATTTTAACAGTTTTACAAATGCTCAAAAAAATGGATGGAAGACACACTTATTTTAGATAAAAGGAGGTCTGGTTTGAATGCGCACAAAATCTCAAGTATAAAGATTGGTCTGGAGTGTGTCACTGTTGGCACTTTCTACATAAACTTGGACTCATTTGAGAGTGGTTTACTCTCAGGAAAAGCCATCATTCTGGGAGAATTTCCCCTTCATTTTCTCTTGGAACCTGAAGCCTCCTGGTTCTTCCATGAACAAGAGACTCCATCTCTTGACTCCAGGCATTTTCTTTGGCCATCTCCCCTCTGCCATCTCCCCAAGCCTGTTCTGCTCTCCCTCTTCCTACCTCCAGGAATCTCTACCTTCCTTCAAATCTCAGCTAAAATCCCATGTTCTCCAGGTAATACTTCCAAATTTCAGGGCCTTCCTTATTTCAATTCTTTCCTATTTCCCATCTATAGCTTCTTTGCACATAATTGTGTGTCATCTCCCCCACTGGAGTGTGAGCTTCATGAGGACAAGGAGTGACTTTTGTTTTCCTTTGTATCCCCAGCTCAGTGCTTAGCACAGTAGGCCCTTAATAAATGATTATGAATGACTAACGCAAACTTGGGTAGTTGCCTTCTTTTGCCAAGCAGCATTCCAAAAATCAGGGTCACCCTTGAAGGTAAATGTGTGGTCTCAAGTGGGAGTCCTTACAGATTTCAAGCCTGCCGTCAATTGCTCTGTTTCTCTACGTGAATACTTTTGGGCCTTGGAAAGTTTAGGGTTTCTAGTCTTCCCCCTTTTAAATACAAACCTCCCTCTGGAGAAGTTGTACTGATCTCTAACAAACACTACTGTCATAATGTGTCATTTTAGAAGCAATTCTCATGAACAACCTTCAGTCACCTGGAAAGAAGAATGGGACCGAGATCAGTGTTTCGGACTACAAATCACCCTCACCTTTCATAAAAGGTGAAAAAGAAAAGGAATTGAGAAGGAGTGGGAATGATTCAAAGATGGTCTTTCCCTCCATCACAGTTTTTACTGAGCAAAAACTTTGGCCTAGAAGACACACTTCAAACCCACGCTCTATGAACTTTACAGCAGCAGTTCACCACTGAGGTCCTGACCACAACTTCTGTCCTTTCTACACTTGCTCCACCACATGCATTGGTAAAATTTGCCCATAAACAATAAACAACAGACACTCATTGCTTTGTGCAGGTCTCCCTCTATGTCCCAAGATCCTACGATTCCTTCAGAAATCATGCATCTGAACTCAGGCTGTCCTTTCACATTGTCCCCTTAATGGACACGGACTCATTACAATGATGGTGCCATTTACTGCAATGTTTTCTTGGAAGGCTTGCTTTGAAATTACTTCAGAGTCATTTTACAAGCCCCAGGAGAAATCTAGTCTCTTTTTTTGTTTTTTTGATGTCTATCACATTTATGTAAAACTATTATAGACTAAGCTTAAGTTCTTTTGGTCACTTCAAGTCTTTCTTCACTCAAGTCCTTCATATACCCTGCTACCAAAGTGGTTCTTCTTCACTGTAGACCTATCCATGGGACTCCCCTATACAATCCTCTCCAGTGGTTTCTTATGGCCCCCTATTATAAATAGTCATCTCCTCTAGTAAGCTGTAAACATCCTAAACAATGTGGCCACCATCTATCTTTCCAGCCTCATCCATGGCTGGCCCTTCTCAAGGCCTTCTGCTCCATTCACTCAGTGACATAGCCAGACTGCACTTCTCTCCACCTTCCAGCTTCATGCCTCTGCATTACCCAGCTTCATTCATGAAATCTACTCTTTCTTTGCATCCACTTTACAGTCTTTCTCTTTCTTTAAGAGGCATATCATATGACATCTTCTAAATGAAGACTTTTGTGATCCTCCAAGTGCAAGGGCCCTCCCTCCCAATTTATTTTGTGTTAACTACTTTGTATAATTTCACTTATTCATTTTATACTTTCATTCTATGTATTTTTCTGTATATTTGTCTATGCCATTCAGATGCAAGTTTCTTATCAGTAGGGAGAGGGTCTATTCTTTGTGCTACCTCGTTGGAACCAGCAGTGCCCCCAAAACATTATAGGTACATGACTGACTGATTGGCTCTAGAGATGTGACGTTGATCCTACAATCAAATTGACCTTCAGAGAATAGATATTTGTCTCATTTGAAAGGTATCATTATTGGAATGGAGAAGAGACATCATCTGCAAAACTTCCCTGAAGCAGCTGGAAGTGATGCTATCATTTCATTTTTAGAACAGACCCTCTCATTGGTGGAATGTATGGATTCTAGTGAGTGAGAAAATGGCAGTCTGTGAAATCTCCCTTCTCCCAGTATTGAAGGTAGGATATGAACTTTAAAATTGAGAACAGTGAGAAGGCTTAAGGAGCTAGAGATAGTATGAGTATGAATAGAGACAGCTTTAATTTCTTCTTCTATAAATGGATTATTCATACACTTTGACCATTTATCATTTGGGACACAGGCAGGAGAGAGTAAGGCTGATGACTTTGTACATCAATGTACAATGAGACTGTCTCTTTTAAATCATGTTCACTTGCAAATCAAGGCATCACCCTTGTTAGGTCATTGGTCCTTATTTGTGTGATTTGTTACCTTTTATTTTTTTCCATGAGGTCTGTTCTGCTTTTTATTTTTTTTCCTTTCAGTGAATATTTGTGCCTCTTTCACCATTGAACCAGTTCTGCTTTTAAAAGTGTTATTTTCTTCAGTATTTATTTGTGCCTCTTTTGTCAAACTGTTAAGTTTCTGTCCATAATATTCTTTTATCACTCTCATTCTTTTTTTCCATCTTTTTTTCTACCACTTTTATCACTTTCTTCAACTCTTCCAAGAATTCCTGTTGGGTTTACATCCAATTAGTATTTGTTTTTGATGTTTTGCTTGTAGCTATTTCCAGATTGTTCTTTTTTACTGAATTTACTTTGTGGTCTTTCCTGCCACTATAGAAGATTTTTATGGTCAAATTCCTTTTTGTTGTTGTTTGCTTATTTTTCCAGCCTATTTCTTGATTCTGAACTTATGTGATGGTGGTGAGGCACTGTCCCAACCTTTTGGCTTTTTTGTGCTGCTGTTTACAGAGCTAGTTTTGGGGCATCTATAAGTTTTCAGTGCTCCTAAGCTGACATGATCCATGGAGATGTGTGGTCACTGGTCTCCTGGTCTGTACTCTGGTTTTCTCAGGAAAGGGCTCTGTTCCATCACAGCTGCAAGCACTAGTACTTCTCTTGGCCTTGGAATGGGGGCCTTTGCTTCCCTGTGACCAGTTGAATCCAGTGCCATCAAGTGTCATCTTTGATAATTTTCAGTCCAGTTGTCAACCCTCTCCCCCTTACCATCACTGGGCTGAGAGCTGCTGCTGCCTCTGCCATAACTGCCTCCTAGACCTGCCATTGCTGCTGCTGCCACACACAACCCCAGCCAATGCTCAACCCAGTGTCACCAACGTGTGTTGACAACCTCCTAACTTGTCTAAGACTTGATAAATGTCTCACTCTGACCTTTGTTGGTTCTAACACTCCAAAAATTGATTTGAAAAGCTATGTTAAAGTTGTTTGGAAGGGAACATTAGGAGAACTCGGTGGCATTGCTGCCTCTACTCTACCATTTTGTCTCCACACACCCCCCTTTAAAGGATCAATAGATTTCTTTTCTTTAATGTTATAGAGTTGTCAGCCTGCGCAGCATTTTAAGCTTTTATCATCTCCTTTTGGCCAACTGGGAATCACAGCTCCATGGTGTAATTTGTTACTATGAGACAAGCTGTCCTCTACCATGCGATTTCCCAAAAAGTTCTGCTTAAAGGATCTTAAGTTATTGGGGTAGGGGGCTCAAAGGGCCATGAATCTGGGGGGGCTTGGGGGGTAATAGATCTCACAGACCATCTAATTTAACATAGAAGAGCATGAGGCCCAGAAAGAATGATAAATACAAAGGAAAAATGAACATAGAAGTAGAGCCAAGTTAGTGATGGAGAAGCAGGAAGTACAGTCAAAGTCCCCCTAAATCTATCTAGAAAATCCACCAGACTTCATATTGATTGGGAAATACAAGGGAAAAAATAAAATTAGTATTTTCCTTGTTCAGGCCAGTGTAGGAAAGCAGACAGAGAGGTCTATGAACAAAAGGTAGCAGGGCAGGAGCACAGCACGTTGAGCACTCCAGCAGAAGAGTGGCCTGGGTATCAATTCACGGGGTTGTAGTCCTCCGATCAAATGTAAGAAGTCTAAACTTGTGGAGAATGCAGGAAAAGGGGTCCACTGGAAGCTCTGTGACTCATTCCCCATAATTGCCGAGTCACTGATTTAAGGCAGACTGAGGAGGAGACCTGCAGTTAGTGGTGGCATTCCATGGTGAGTGACATTTCGACTGTTCTGAGAAGCAAGCAGCTGTGGTAGGACTTATATTCCAAGAACAGAGCAGAGTCTCAGTTCCAACTTCTAGCCCAGTCTGAAGCCTGCAGAGAAGATCCTTGGCAGTAATCTCAGCCCAGAGGGAAGCCTGTCAACCCAGCAGAACTTTTCAAAGGGAAGACAAGGACTCTGTCTGGCAGCATCTATGGAAATACAAAATAAGGACAGTCCACAATTCTGTGGCCCAGACTCAAATTCCTACTGTTCAAAATCCTGTGTCATCTTGGGTAATTGATCTCCCTTGACTGGAACGCTTTTCTTTTCTAGAAGATCAGAGACGGGGACTAGATTAGATATAGAAGACAACCTTACAAAGGTTGGGTTTTTAAAGAACTAATTCAGCTGCCTTGAATTCATTTTAATTAATACATAATGCATTAAGCACCTACTCCGTGGGGCATTGTGTTGGATCCTGGAGTAGTCTATTTCCTCAGCCTGCTCATTTTAGGAAGATGGCATGCTGAGATTGTCACCAATGAAATCTAAATCTAGAGCTCATGAATTTCTTTGTTACTGAGAATTAGACATTTTGGAGCTCAGATTGGTGTTTTGTATTTAGAGGTGATTGTCAGGAAACCAAATGTCCTCCAACTTTCAAATTTTGAATATGACCTGGGAACTCCCTCCTCCCCCCAAAAATGCCTGTATTATGTTCTATAGAATCACACTTTTCTTTATGTTAATATGGGTTAAGGCATCCTTTGTCGCAGCCACTAATGGAAGATTTGGGTCCAGAATTATAACCAAAGGGGATTAACTTCAGATCCTCTGAAAGACTAATCTCCTGAAAAACATATTCATATGATTCATTGCTTGTCAGCTCTGCTGCTTTGCTTTTAAAAAGATCGCCTCAGAGCTTGCCTTCCCATCAACAGTGACAAGGATACACCCTACAAGGAAAGAACAAAGTCTCCTGCATATTGGGAAAGGAAAGAAAGCCTTTGCCTCTGGAACTGGGAGAGATATTATAGGTGTTATGAATGTCTGCCTCCACTGCTCCCATCAACCAGTGTGTGTGAAACCGGTCAAGGAGAGAGACAACTGCCTTGACCCTTTATGCTGCACTGCTCATAAACTGGTCTCTGCTCTGGAAACATGACAGACGATGCCTTCCAAAGGCCATCAGCTGCCTCCATGTTCTATCCCAATGAACCCAATGGGGTAGCAGGATTATTTATCCCCTTTGAATGTGAGAGAATAACAAGGGAAATAATGGCTGCTCATCTGATACAGAGGAAAAGTCTCAGGAGGGTTGGTGGCTTTTTATTTTCAGCTTTTGGACAGGGAGCAAACGGACCCTAGATGAAACCAGAATGGCATCTGCCTTTTTTGTAGACTCTCGGAACTCATATGCATGTTGGCTTTTAACTTCACCTCAGCCAGGATTTACTGACTTTCCCTAGGGTGGTCAGTGACAAGAGCATTAGAGAATCTCATTATATTAGAAGGAGTTTTCTAGTCTAAAATGACGCCCACCCTGCCCCCGTAGTGGTCATGATGGTGGCAACAGTGATCATGGTAGACAGCAGCAGCAGCAGCCATGAAGGTGGTGATGGTGGAGGCAGTGGGAGCAATGGAAGTTGTGGAGGTGGTGATGGTCATGGCAGTGTCAGCAGCAGTGGCAGTGGTGGCAGCAGTGATGGCAGCAGCCATGGCGGTGGTGATGGCAGCAGCCATGGCGGTGGTGATGGTGCTGTGTCAACTTTTTCTAGTGATGGAAGTTTGAGATAAGAATTGGGGGGCAGAAATCTTGTCCTCAGTCTCAATCACTTATTTTTACACAAAGAATAAATTGCTCGGGTAACACTTTTGATGACTCTGTGTCAGGGCTCTGGGGTGTCAGGACCTGATAGGAGATTCACTCAAACACCAAATGAACCCAGATATAGCCCATGAGACCTCTGTACATGTCAACAAGTTCATTTGAGAAATGCAAAGAATCTTTGACCAATATTATAACCAAGCCCCTGAATAATTCTAATGAATTTTTTCTAGTGGGGCATTGCCACTTCCTCCTCTGCACAAGCCCTCAATATTATCAGCCATTAGATGGTACAGTGCATGGAGTGCCAGACCTAGAGTCAGGAGGACCTGAATTCAAATCTGGCCTCAAGCACTTAAAATTTATGACAGCTGGGGCTAGTCATTCACCTTCTATTTACCTCAGTTTCCTCAACTGTAAGTTGGAGCTGAAATTGCACCTGCCTCCCAGGGTTGTTGTCTGAAATAAAAGGGATAGTATTTCTGAAGAGCTTGGCACGGCGCCTGGCACATGGTGAATGCTGTATTAGCTAGTATCATTCTGACTAATCTCACGCATATACACCACTCTGGTATTAGCCCTGACCCAACTTTTTTCTCTCACCCTCCTATGGGCAGAAAGGACCAGACGACTTTTCTAGCCCCTTTCTTCAGTTGTACAGTTCCCTCTGCCCTAGCCCCCTTGATAACATAGGGTGTATTAGACTTCTACCCAGCTTTTCAGAACTCCCCAACCTGAGTCCCACACTTTACCAAGGGAACAACGGATGGAGTGAGATATCTCAGCACAAGAAAATGCAGTTGATTGCTTCTTTGCCCACTACTGGCATAACCTTTCTGGCATAAAGCAGCAGGCTTCTTTGTTGAGCACACAATAAACTGGAAACTGGTTCTGTAATAGAGCATTAAAACGGTGGTGAGATCAATCTATCCAGGACATCGGACAACACAGTAATGTCCAGGTTGGGGAAAGGTGATTATTGAGGAGCAAAAGCTGTAAATCTCCATAATTGTTTTCAGAAGCATATCCTCTTGGGGCAGGTAGGTGGTGCAGTGAATAGAGTGCCATCTCTGGAGTCAGGAGGACCTGAGTTCAAATTCAACTTAGGCACTTGACATTTACTAGTTGTGTGATCTTAGGCAAGTTACTCAATCCCAATTGCCTTTCTTTGCTTTCTACAAAAAAAAAAAGTAGATCCCTACCCCTTCCCCACATTCTGACTTTAAATAAACCCCAAGAGCTGTGGTGTAGATCAAGTAAAGTAGTGGGTAAATGTTAACTCTTATTATTAGGGTATTTTTAAGGGTGCGTCTGAACCACTGATTTAATCAAAGTAGGAAACTTCTGTGGCATTGATTTCAATGGACAATTCTGATCTTTACTTGGACAATTAACTCATGAACTACCTAGAGACTTAAAAAGTGGATTGTGGCACTGAAATGTTACGTTGCTTGGTAGCAATAATATAGCTAATAAGCTTTCAGGGTACAATTTGGTTACAGGTTGTCCTAGTACCAAAGTAGTCTGTCTTCAAAGTACTAAATTGCTCACCCTCTCATTGTTCCTTCTCCTCCTTCTCCTTCTTCTTCTTCTTCTTCTTCTTCTTCTTCTTCTTCTTCTTCTTCTTCTGCTGCTGCTGCTGCTGCTGCTGCTGCTGCTGCTGCTACTACTACTACAACCACTATTACCACAAACACTTCTACTGTTGCCGCTGCTATAGTCACTAATATTACTACTAATAAAAGGAAACAAAGGCATCTTGGTGTAATAATTGAAAAGTGTGTCTTGAAGCCATGGAGATTTGGTTCCTCTTAAGTAAGTCACTTAACCTTCACTGGTCAGTCCCTGGCTGAGATCGCCACAGTTTAAGGATACACAGTTTATCTCATTTCATTCTTAAGTTGACTCATTCTGTTTTGCCTTTCCCTGGGTTCCCTCTTCCTTCTCCCACTGTGATCTGCTCCAATTAAAATGTAAGCCCCTCAATGGCAGACTATCTCCCATCTTGTATTTGTACCACCAACCGTTGCTCAGTGCTTGTTCATATTTAAAATTTAATCCAAGTGCCAACTTGCATTGAAAGAAAGTGTCTTCCTCTCTTGGATTTCTCCATACTAATACAAGCACAGTTCCAATACTTTTGCCTAGTTTTTATGTCCATATCTATCAGGAAGCATTTATGAGCTGACTTTCAACATGAAGACCTCCAAGGTGATGCTGGAGCTAGGAGAAAGACCGAAGAGTTCCCCAGAGGCCAAAGGGTCCCAGTACATTGTGAGAGGTTCTGGTGCTACCTCAAAAAACGATTATGGCATTCAAGGTCAAATTGTTTATCCAGAAGACTACTGCTGCAAGCAATTTTTAAAGGTAGAAATTAGTGATAGCATGTGCTGTGGTAATTACATCTAAAAATATTCCAAACATTTTTTCTTTTAGCACTTAAACATCTGTTCGTGTAGGCAAAGACTCTCTTAAATTCCACTGTAAACTAAATGATGTTTTCCTTGATAACAGTAGAGAAGACAATAGATTCCTCCGAAGCATGAGTCTTGAAAAAGAAAGGCTGATATCAACAGGGAGATAATGGGGGAGAAGAAGCCAGCCCAGACAGGAGTAGATGAGTATTTCTCATTCCATGCCAAATGCATGCTGGTAAAAAGGAGAAGAAAGAAAGTGTGTACTTTGGTTTGAAAAGGAAGAAAAATTAACGAATAAATTATACAACATAGAACAGGGAAAGCAAACAAAACTTAGCACTCACCAAGACATAGTTTTAAGATTAGTTAAGATTTTGGGGTGGAGCCAAGATGGTGGAGTAAAAGCAGGTGTTTGCTAGAGTTCCCCCCCATACCCAGCCAAATATCTGTAAAAAAAAAAAAGACTCTAAATAAGTTACATAGCTGCAGAAACCACATAATGATGCAGTGAAGCAAAGCTCCAGTCCAAGATATCCTGGAAGATCGAAGGGAAGGGTCTATCACACCACACTGGGAGCAGAGCACAGTCCATCATGGACCACTCCCAGATGGGACCTGAGAAGGCCTGGTGGTTTGTGTGGACTGAACTACTGACACCTGTAGTAGTTTACAGACTTCACTACCCCAAAACACCAAGGACAAATTAGAAGGTCACTGGAAAAAACCTGTGCAACCTTGGTGAGAGAGTGGAGTTGTCTGTTCCCAGCCGCAGGGCATTGGAGGAGGTGGAGGAGTCTGAGGCAGCCACAGCAGCAGAAGGAGCAGTGGCAGCAGCTGTTTCTGGAGCTATGGGCCCACATATTATGGGGCAAAGCAAGCAGATGACAGTACACCTCCCATCTCCACAGTAAGCAGAGAACTACCTTGACAAAGAACTCAAAAGTCAAATAATTGCCTGGGAAAATGAGTAAAAACAGGAAAAAAAATCAGACTATACTTCTTACTTTGGTGATAAGGAAGATTAAAACATACAACCAGAAGAGACAACAAAGTCAAAGTTTCTACATCCAAAGCCCCCAAGAAAAAATATGAATTGGTCTCAGGTCATGGAGGAGCTCAGAAAGGATTTTGAAAATTAAGTAAGAGAAGTAAGACAAAAATTGGGAAGAGAAATGAGAATGACGCAAGAAAATCATGAAAAATGAGTCAACAACTTGCTGAAGGAGACCCCAGAATTCTGAAGAAAAAAACACCTAAAAAATAGAATAACCCTAATGTCAAGAGATCCAAAAAGTCAATGAGGAAAAGAAAGTCTTAAAAAGCAGAATTGGCCAAATGGAAAAGGAAGTTCAAAAGCTCAGGAAAGAAAATAATTCCCTAAAGATTAGAATGGAGCAGATGGAAGCTAATGACTTTATGAGACTTTATGACAGAGCAAGACTTTATACAACAAAACCAAAGGAATGAAAAAATAGCAGATAATGTAAAATATCTCATTGGAAAAACAACTGACCTGGAAAATAGATCCAAGAAATACAATTCAAAAAATTATTGGACTATTTGAAACCATGATTAAAATAAGAGCTTAGACATCATCTTTCAAGAAATTATCAAGGAAAATTGTCCTGATATTCTAGAACCAGTGGGGAAAATTGTGCTCATCCTGCATTGCTGAAGAAGACCATACCATCATAGAAATGATTACATGACTTGTACTTGACTTTGTTTTGAGTGAGGGATTGCTGTCTAAGGTCACCAGCCTTAATACTCCTCCAGAGCCATCTGAATCCAGTGACCAGATATTTGTCTGGATGACTCGAGATGACCCAGGGTTCAGTGGAAGATCTTGGGTCCTTTAGGCCAATGTCTTTGCAGGTGCTCACTTAGGGTGAGGTAGTGGGGAAAACAGATATTAAAAGAATCCACCTATCACCTCCTGAAACAGATGCCAAAGGAAAACTCCTAAAAATATTGTCGCCAAATTCCAGAGCTCCCAGGTCAAGAAGAAAATATTGTAAGCAGCCAAAAAGAAGCAATTCAAATATTGCGGAAACACAATAAGGATAACATAAGATCTAGCAGCTTCTAAATTAAGGGATTGGAGGGCTTGGAATACAATATTCCCAAGGTCAAAGGAGCTAAGATTAAAACCAAGAATCACCTACCCAGAAAAACTGAGTATAATCCTTCAGGGGAACAAAAACAGATTATTCAATGGAATAGAAGACTTTCAAGCATTCTTGATGAAAAAGACAGAGCCAAATAGAAAATTTGACTTTCAAATACAAGAATTAAAGAAGCATGAAATGATAAAGAGGAAAGAGAAATCATAAGGAACTTATTAAAGTTGAACTGTCTGCATTCCTACATGGAAAAATAATATTTATATCTCTTGAGACTTTTCTCAGTATTAGGATAGTTGGAGGAATTATATGCCTATAGACAGAGGTAACAGGGTGAGTTGAATATGAAGGTATGATACCCAAAAAAAACAAAATTAAGGGGTGAGAGAAGAATATATTGGGAGAAGGAGAAAGGGAGAAACAGAATGGGGCAAATTATCCCTCACATAAAAGAGTCAAGAAAAATCTTTTTCAATGGAGGAGAAGAGGGGAGAGGGAAAGAGTGAATCTTACTCTTTTCAGATTTGGCTTAAGGAGGGAATAATATGCACACTCACCTGGGTATGAAAATCTATCTTACAGTACAGGAAAGTAGGAGATAAGCAGGGGTAGGGAGATAATGAAAAGAAGGGCAAATGAGAGGGGTGAGTAATTAGAAGTAAACCCTTTTGAGAAGGGATAGCGTCAAAAGAGAGAATAGAATAAATGGGGCACAGGATAAGATGAAGGGAAATATAGTTAGTCTTTCACAACATGACTGTTATGAAAGTGTTTTGCATGACTTCAAATATATAACCTATACTGAATTGCTTGCCTTCTCAGTGGGGATTGGTGGGGAGGGAGGAAGGGAGAAAAGTTGGAATTCAAAGTTTTAAAAGTAAATGTTAAAAACTGTTTTTACATGCAACTGGGAAATAAGACATATAGGCAATGGGGTATAGAAGTCTATCTTGTCCTACAAGAAAATAGAGGGGAAGGGGATAAAAAAAGGAAGGACAGATTGGGGGAAGGGGTATTCTGAATTCATGTTATCTTGGGGTGGGTGGAGGGGAGAAATTGGGAGAAAATATAAAAATAGATTAATTAATTTAAAAAATTAGTTAAAATTCTAGTTAGAGATCTGTAGTAGTCCAAACCTTTCTTTTTATAGATGAGGAATTTGAGGACCACAGAGGTTCAATGACTTACCAAAGGTTTCAGAGATTAGTGAGTAAGCAGTGATTGGAACCTAGTTCTTCTGACTCCAAACTTGTCACTCATCACCAATGGGCTTGTTTTCACTCAGGAGTATGGACAAAGGCACTATAAGTCTTAACTATACAATCTCGGTGCATTATAGAATGTCTTGGATGGTAGTATATTTCACATTAGTTGATAGAGTCTGTGTGCACTTCTCTCAAAAAGGTGGGGGTTTTTTACAGTCTGTTGACTTTGACTGCCTTAATTTCAATACTAATTATCATGTAGTCAGTGCAATTGGTTGGGGTACAACTGACTCTCTTAAAAAAAAGGGTCAGATCCAGTGTTTCAGAGATCTCCTTGCTGTTTCATGAAGAAGACACTCCATCCCTCAGCTCCAGGCATTTTGTGACTGTCCCCACATCTGGATTTTTTCCCATCCTCATCTCTGCCTATTGTCTTCCCTGACTTCCTTCAAATCACAAAGGAATCCTAGCTTCTATAGTAGGCCTACACAAACTATAGCTGGTGGACCACTTATGGTCAGCAGAATGATTTCAGGCAGTCTGTGAAAATGTAGAGAAAATATCCTCTTTTTGTGGGCCACTTGAAATTATTCGGTAGGTAACAGGTTGTGTAGGCCTATTCGACAGGTAGCCTTTCCCACCCCCTCTAAATTGTAGTGTCTTCTCTTCCTTAATTATTTCCTATTTATCCTGTATATAACTTGTTTGTATGTTTTGGTTATGTGCTCCTTGAGAGTAATGTCTATCCTTTGTATTCCTCAGCATCCCCAGTTCTTGGCATAGTGCTGACACATAGTAAGTGCTTTTTGAATGACTGATTGCATGATCACCAAAGTGTAAGCAATTTGTCATATCTGCACTCAGAATGATGAATCAGTCCCACCACCACCACTCCTCAAGAAATAATTGTTTCTGATACATTTTATTGGATTTGGGGGCTAGCTTTGTCTATAAATGGGTAGACAATCATCTGTTCCATATATTTTGTTGGAGCAGAAAAGTTTTCTTTGGCTCCAGTCTCCTACACATTGGTACTTAACTGTACCTGGAAATTCTTTCATTTGAGTAAACAGCACCTTCTCTAGTATCTTCTTTAAAAGGTGATGTCCATTAGTTCAAAAAGTCTATTATTTTTTCAGATAATGGATAAGACTGATCATTGAATTAGTTTATCAGAATGTGGGAACCATGCAGCCAGCTGTTTCTACCACAATGTACAGTTGGCAACACTGCATGATTAGGTTCAGTAAATGTTGACTCTCTGACAGGTCTCTAGAATGTTCACTTTCCTCCCGCAATCTGCTCTCCCTATCAAGCACAGAATAATTCATTTTCCATTCAGGAGGATCCTGCCTCCCCAACAGGGATGGAAAAAAACAGCATCTACCTCCCAGGCTTTTCTAGTCAGAGACATGATTGATGATGATTATTTCCCAGATCGGTCAGATACTTCATGTATGCGATGCTCTGAATAGTGGATGTGAAAACAATTTCAGAAAGTTTCACTTGCTAATTAATCTTATTGGATGTTACAGCTTTTGCTTCAGGGCCTTTTGAACTCAGCACATAAATTTATGCAAAAAACACCACATTCTTAGGTTGTGCCTGAGAGCTGGTGCCTTCCCCAATTGGACACTGTCACCGGTTAATTCTACATGTCTGTGATGGGTCAAATCTGGGTCTTTTCTGACCAGAGTAACACTCAGGGTAATTAAGACTTCAGGTGATGTTTTTTTCAACAGTGATAGAGAAGAAAGAGTTATAAAGGAAACTGGTACACTATCTTTCTGGCTCAGGAGCAGCTGTGGAAAGCAAGACATTTTACTGATATTTACATGGGGACTTTTGACAGTTTAGTTATTCCTACTATCCCTTGAACAATAAAAGACACGTTGTATAAAGAGAAGAAAAATGGGCAGAAGGCAGAAGACCTCAGTTTAAGAACTGACCCTGGTACAAACAAGCCACAACACCATGATAGAGTGATTTAGATTCCCTGATCCTTAGCTATTTCACACGTGCACTATCCATCAGGAGCCTTTGACCTCTGACTGCCAGGATCCCAAATTTGCCAATGCATATATGTCTGAGAGGAGGAGAGAAATTTATTAAATGACAACAACATGAATTTGCATAAGGATTGCAAAACACATTACATATGTAAATAAGCCTTGCCATACCCCTGTGAGAAAGGTCCTTTGTAATACCTTTCTATAGATGAAGATCTTGAGTTCCAGAGAAGATAAAGGATTTTTTCAAGGTCACACATTATGGTGCCTGCTTCAGAATCTGAACCCAAATGATCTGACTCTAGTGTCAGCACTCCATCCACTATAGCATGTTCTCTCTCCAATAAGGACTGGAAATTCTATGAATAGGACCATCAAGACCATAATTCATGAGAAAAATATGTATTAAGCTCCTAGTCTGTGTCAGGGACTGTGTGAGGCCCTGAGAATACAAAAAGGGAAGTAAATCAGTCTCTACTTTCAATGGACTCATATCCAGTGAAGAGAATCAATCACTGACCTTATTGTGATCCGTTTAGCATTAAGTAAACTTTGTTTCATATATCCTCTCACTAAAATTTCAAGAACTCATAGCATAGCCCATTACAGGAGCCATCACCAGAGACAGCCATCACAGAGTGATGTAGAGACCCCAGAGAATTTATCCAGAAGCCAGACTCCCTGGATTCTCAGTGTCCAGACTCAGGTCCTCAATTGGGTCCACCTTCCTCCTTCCTCCTTCTCCTTTTCCTCTTCCTCCTTGTTCTTTCCTTTTAAAAGAGGCAGCTCTACAGAAGGAACATGATGGGCCAGGATCCCAAAGCAAAGATCCGAGGTTCTCTTTCTCCCTGCTTTCCTCTATGGCTTTCAAACAGGTTCAGAGTGAGATGCATGCAGACATGCTCATCATGATTTATTCTTTTGGCAAGGGTTTCCTGTCTCTGGAGCTAAGCTTCTCCAGTTTCCCCTTCTCATCATTCAACCAACATTAATGAAGTACCTGCTAAATGTACTACCTGCTCTGCACTAGGCAGATTAGAGAGCTTTCTTCTCAACAATAAGTTTATAAGCCATTGAACAAGAAACGGTACATGAATGTGTGTGAAAACACACGTACACATTTGTGTGTATATATATGTGTGTGTGTGCATATGCATATGTAGACACACTATACGCATGTATTTTGTTTGCATGTTTGTGTATGTTTCTATAGAAGACACAGATACAAGATAATTGTGCACGGCAAAGAACAAGAAGATGACAGTAAAATCTTCATATCAAAGATGGTGTGAGCTGAGTTTAGAAGGCGACTGGGGATGTGGAGAGGAGGATAAACTACATTCCAGGCATGAAGGGTGGCCAGTGCAAAGGCGTGGAGACAGGAAATGCCATGATCTTTGAGATGTCAGAAGGAAGGACATTTCAACGGCACCATGAAAGGAAGTGATATATGACTGGAAGCCCAGATGGTAGCCAGTTTGGGAAGGGTCTTGGATGTTTGAGATCTGAGTTGGGACTTGATTTTAAAAGAAATTGGGAACCACTGCAGTTTATGAGGTAGGGGCATGACAAGGTTAGACCTCTGCTTTAGGAAAATCACTATGACAGATGTGTTGAGGATAGATAAGAGAAAGGACAGACATTGGCAGAAACACCAGGGAAGAGGCTATGACAATGATCCAGAGGAGAGGTAATTAGGATCTGAAATTGTCGGGGGGTGTTGACTATGTGAGTCAAGAGAAACAGCTGGATGGATACACTGTGTGAATGCCAAGGCTTGGCTGTCAGATTCCAGGTTACAGTGGAGTTTTCTCATAAGCCTCTGTGGAGGGAACTTATGAACGGAAAGTCTCCATCACATCTGAAATGTTTGCTCTTCTCCCACAAAAATAAAGTCCCTAATATTAGTTCACCTTCCTAAAGTCTAGTTAGACCAAGTCAGCAAAGAGAGATGAGAACAGAAACCTCTTTAAAACAAACAAACAATAGAAATGACCCCACATTACTTAGCTAGCTATGTTTGTTCTTGTAGCATGAGGCCTAAATACTCTCTCCCTTGATGATGTTTTGTCCATGCTCCATGACACTGTATCACCCAGGCAATATTCACAGTACCAAGGGCAACCATGAATATGCAGCATAGTTCTGAATCACAAAGTATAATGACATAAAGACAATGACTCAACAATATATGGAAGGCAAAAGAAAAACATTTATTCAGACACCAGAAAGTCAGATCCCAACACCAGAAAGCTAAATCCTGCATAGTAACAAACATGTCTATGCAGAATAACCATGCAGAGAGCAACACCATCCTCAAGCCTTCCCTCTATTAGACTGACCACAAACCAGCTCACTTAAATCACAAAGTCTCTCACTCACACTAGCCAGCTGCCTGCTTTTATCTCTCTCCCTCGGTTCTCACTGGTCTCACCAAATTTTCTCTCAGCTCTGCTCTAGCTCTGCCTCTTCTTGTTCCACCCTTCCCACCCCACCCCCTTCCTGTTCCATGTGATTTACACTCATGTAACTCAAGCTTAAGTGTGACTTAAGCAGGTCACATGGGCCTATTAATGAATGGGAAAGATCTTCCCATTTAAATTACCATTACAGATACTTGCTAAAGTATCTCAACGCCCAAGTTTAGAGCTTCTCTCATTTTTTCAGTCATTTCTTATGACTGTGCAATCTTTTGCAAACACCTTTCCCTCTCTGTGCTTCTATTGCAAGTACCTTGCCAAATCTGCCATGAGATTCATGGCTTTGGCATAGGGTTTTGATATTATGTTTGTGCATATGTCTATATTGATGTGTCTATATAATATGTATAATACTTTTATCCCTCTCCCAACAATATGTTTTCACTGTTCTCTTTGCCCAGGGGTCTTAAGCCTCCTGGACTTTCTTCTTGTAAGGTTAATATAATGGTGGGTGGCTAGAAGAGTTAAAGATCATCCCCATCCATTAATAGGCCTCAGACATCTTTTGCTAATTTCTAAGGAGGCACAGGGTCTTGAGGGTCATACCCTCCACCCCTGAAAAGAGTATATATAATCAGGGTACATTTTGCTTTGGAGCTTATTTTTTGGAAGAAGTTTCCTGTACCAGATGAGATTCTAGGCTGCAGTTTTAAGAAGCCCCTCTCCCCCACTGAAAACTCAAATGTTGGTGCATCTTTCTCTGGTAACACTTTATGTATTGCTTATGGTCAGACTGTCTGTTGGTCTTTCTGTTTGTAAGTTCTGCTTGTAATTTCTGTTTGTATTTTCTCTGAAATTTAAGGTGCTGAATTTTTCCCCTGAAATAAGGGAATGATATATGTACTTGATTAAAGTGATTGTGACCCCTCAAAAGTTGCTTTTCTTTTAGAGAAGTAGATCTCATAAACTGTACAGTAGGCCCTCCTGTGTATGGGGTCCTTGCTACTATGCCTCTCACACAAGAAAGCATAGGATAAATGAACTCCATCTCCCCATTCCAGGCATTTTCATTACCTGCCTCCCCCACCCCTACCCCCAAGTCTTGGAATGTTCTTCTTTCACATCACTACCTCCTGCCTTCCTTGAAGTCTCAGATGGAATCTCACCTTCTATAGAAATCTTTCACAATCTCACCCAATTTTAGCTCTTTTCCTCTGATGATGGCGACCACCTTATTCTTTTATTCATTCATTTATTCATTCAATAAACATTTATAAAGTAGCTACTCTATGCTAGACACTGTGATAAGCACTAGTGATAAGTAGATAGAAAAAGACAGTCTTTGCCTTCAAGAAGCTTCCAATCTAATTGGGGAGACATCATTCAGATAAACATATGTGTATATATGTATATATACATATATATATTTATACATAAAACAAGATCTATACAGGATAAATAGAGAATAATTAACAGAAGGAAAGCACTGGAAGTACCAGGGAATAGGGAAGGTTCCTGCAGAATTTGGGATTTTAGTTTGGATTTAAAGGAAGTCAGGGAGGTCAATAGTGAGGATGGAGAACACTTCTGGCCTGGGGGAGGGGCAGAGAAAGAAACCAGAGCTGAGAGGCAGAAGGTCATGCTCATGGAACAGGCAGGATGCTAGGTTCACTGGACTGAAAAGAGAGTGTTGGGAAGTAAGATGTGAGAAAACTAGAAATGTTGGATAGGCATAGGTTATAAGGTGCTCTTAATGCCATGCTTTTCTGTATGTAGTTTTTTCATGTTATCTCTCCTATTCAACTATGAATTACTTGAGAGCAGGGACTGTTTTAGTTTTTTTGGGGGGAGGGGGGTCTGTTTGTTTTGTTTTTCGCTTTCTTTGCATCATCAGTATTTAGTTCAGTTCCTGACACATTTAATATATGTTTATTGACAGGCCAATCAAACTATCAAAAAATACTTTTTAGAGCTATAAAAAATAACATCAAAATTCATCTAGAAGAACAAAGCTCAAGGATATCAAAGGAATCAACTTAAAAAATGCAGGAGAAGGTGGTCTATCAGATCTCAAACTGTATTATGAATTGATAATTTCCCAAAAAAAAGAATATCTGGTATTGGCTAAAAAATAGAGTTTTGGATCACTGAAATAAATCAGGTATAAATTGCATTACAGTAAATGGCCATTGGTTGCTGTTCATTCACAAAAAAAAGACCAAAGTGGCATCACTATGTTAGAGTCAAGTTACAGCTGTGGTTGATCTGACCAATACAAGCTCAGCATACTCCACCATAAGTCAACCACAAATAGTCCATGTGAACATTTGGGATGGATTCTCTAAAATTGTGCATTCTGTGTTTCCTTTGACCTACTTCAATTCTACTTTGTTTGTAGAGTATATAGCACCTTCTCTAATGAGGGCATGACATGCTGGATGGTCCTGTGCCAGTGTCTCGCATGTCACAAATCAATTCTAAAGTTCTTAAGAAAGACTTTGAGAGTGTCATTTTATCATTTTTTCTGACAATAGTATGGTGACCACAGTAATTTAGTGTATGATAAAACCAAAGAGTCAAACTTTTGGAACAAAAAGTCATTGAGAAAAAACCTCTGGGAAAACTGGAAAATGGTAGGACAGAAACTAGGTAAAGACCAACATCTCACACTGTATAACAAGACAAAGTCAACATGGATAAATGATTTATACATAAAAGGTGATACCATAAGCAAATTAAGAGAGCATAAGATAGTTTATCTGTCAGATTTATGGATAAGGGAAGAATTTAGGACCAATACAGATAAACAAAGATTTATGAAATTTAAAATAGATAATTTTGATCATATAAAATTCAGAAGGTCTTTGCGTAAAGAAAAGTAATGCAACCAAAATTATAAGAAAAGTAAGAAAACCAGGGGATTTTTTCCACAAGTATCTCTGATAAAGGTCTCAATTTTTAAATATGTAGAGAACTGAGTCAAAGTTATAAATAAAAATAGATCATTCCTCAATTGATAAATAGTCAAAAGGGGCAGTTAGGTGGTGCAGTGGATAGAGTAACAGTGCAAGAGTCAGGAGGACCTGAGTTCAAATGTCACCTCAGACACTTGACACTCACTAGCTGTGTGACCTTGGGCAAGTCACTTAACCCCAATTGCCTCATCCTGGGTCATCTCCAGTCATCCTGATGAATATCTGGTCACTGGATTCAGGTGGCTCTGGAGGAGAAGTGAGGCTGGTGACCTGCACAGCCCTCCCTCACTCAAAACAAAGTCAAGTGCAAGTTATGTCATTGTATCTCTGATGGCATGGTCTTCTTCAGCAACAAAGAACAAATGCACACAAATAGTCAAAGGATAGGAACAGTGAATTTTCAGTCTATCTATAGTCATATAAACATGTTCTAAATCACATTGGAACTATGCCTAAAGAGCTATAAAACCATGAATAACCTTTGACCCAGCAATACCAGTGCCAGGTCTAATTCCAAAGACATTCAAAAAAAGGGAAATGGATCTATTTGTGCAACAATTTTTATAGCAGCTCTTTTTGTGGTGGTTAAGGATTGGAACTCAAAGGGACGCCCATCAGTGGGGGAATGGCTAAGCAAGCTGTAGTATATTACGGCATATTATTATGTTGTAAGAAATATCAAGCAGGATGATCTCAGAAAAAAAAACCTGGAAAGACTCATACAAATCAACACATAGTGAAGGGAACAGAACCAGGAGAACGTTTTACACAATAACAACAGTACTGTTTGATGAAGAAATGTGAATGACTTAGGGATTCTCAACAGTACAGTGATCCAAGACAATCCCAAAGGATTATTGAGCAAGCGTACTGTCTCTAGAGAAAAAAACTGCTATTGTCTGAATATCGACTGAAGCATGCTATTTTCCCTTTCTTTCATATTTTTATTCAAATATTCTTGTACAAAAATGACTAATATGTAAATGTTTTGCATGATTGAACATGTAAATCTATATCTAATTGCTAACTATCTGAGAGAAGAGGAAGGGAAGGGATGGGATAGAATTTGGAGCTCAAAACTTTCAATACAATGTTAAAAATGAAAAAAAAGTATTATGAATGTTCATTGACTGGCAGATTTTCTACTCAGAGACAATGGCCACCATATTGACCCCATGATGAGTCTTGACCTCAGTAATTGTTAGAGGTTGTCTTCTGCAAAGGTTATAGTCTCTTGTTCGTGGTGGCAGGACCCAAAGGATTGCAATGAATGACTGATAGTTGATGTTGGCACAATGGAAGCAGCCCTGAGGTCAGAGTCAGAAAACATGAGCTTCAATTCTGCCTTTGACTTTTCCTATATGACCCCGGGAAAGTCAATTACTCTTCCCAGGCTTCAGTTCTTCATGTATAAAATATGATGTCAGACTAAGTAGTCCCTGAGATCCCATAGGGCCTGGCAGCTGTGATTCTAGGTTCCCAAATATTTACCTGCTTTTCCAAGTGCCTAGGCTGTACTTGTGTGATAGGTGCCTACATATAAGGACTGTTGAGTGAAACTGTCAGATTTCTAGATGACATGGAGCCCTGCAGGGTCTTGAATCTCATCATCTAACTTCCAGTTTTGCATTGGTCTGGGCATCTTCATTCCCAGTTACAATCACAATGAGGTGAAGAAAATGGTAGAATTATAAATAAATTTCATTGTGACTAGATTAGGCCAGAGGCTTGCTCCACCACCCTCCCTCTCCCCAGGCTTCCCAAGGAAAGGAGAGTAATATTTTTAATTTGTTTTTTGCTGTAAATTCGTATTTTGCTTTTGTATGCAGATGTCAGAAGGCTGCCACATCAGCTCCAGATGGGCCCATATGTCAAGGGCAAGGGAAGAGAGCCCCTATACATAATGTTCTGAAAGTGGCATTCGAAATCTCAGTTGAATAACTCTATGCATCTCCACTCCTGTTCAGCCCAGACTATTTTTAACAAATGAGAGTTTCCGAGAGTCCTCCTTTGTGTTGATCTCTAGGCACGTGCACAAACTATTGATGTAAAAGTAATTGGTTTGGTTGGGGGTGGACAATTCAATCTTGCTCTTTTCAACTCTAAACCAACTGCTAAAAATAAAAATCTTTTGTTTTTAGAAACAGGGCCTTCTTTTCAAGGTTTTGTTTTTTAATTTAACTAAGTACTTTTACAAACATTCTGATTCATTTTTACATTATATTTCAGATAAGAGAAAACCTGCAGCTTTGAATATGTGATATTGAAATAAGGAAATTCAGTAATTCAGTTGAATTCAACTCAATAAACATTTATAAAGTACCATGACATGGTCATCACTGGGTCTGACATCAGGTTTACAAAGGCCAAAATGAGATCTCTTCCCTGCCCTGGAGGAGTATACATGCACACAAGCAAGCAAGGGCAAGTTATGTACAAAGTAATTTCAAGAGGGAGAAGTTTCTAAGAAGCTAGGCACCAGGAAAGGCCTCATGGAGAATGTGATACTCAAGCTGTGCTTATGGTGTTGGGGCACAAGTGCAGAGGGGGTGAATCCAGAAGTCACTAGTGTTACAGAGGGTACAGGACAGACCAGGGAGAGAATTCAAGTATTCTTACTTTCGGTCCATTTTCAAGAAATTTTAAAATAATGAAACAGAGGTTCAGGCCACTTAACTTTTATCTGCCTTAGTTTCCTCATCAATAAAATTGGAATTATAATGGCATCAATCTTTTATAGTTGTTATAGGGATAAAATGAAATATTATTTATAAAATGCTTTACAAACCATAAAGCCATATGTAAATGTGTTATTTTTTTTCTAGAGATAAAATGATTAAAAACTTCTATAAAATTATCTAAATTCCAGCAAAGCTGACAAGAATATAGATGGGGAAAAGGACTTGTAAATAGGGACTTTTTTTTAGAATTTTATAAAATCTTCTTTGTTCCCTATGCATAAGCCCTCAAATTGAGAATAGATGGCTCCATGAAAACTTTATTATATACAAATATAGGTACATATGTGTGGAATATATATGTGTATGTATATATAGACATACACATATATGTATATATATGAATATTTTTAATTATCAATATTTTCTTACTTGCTATTTTATTAGCAATGTTTGATGGTATTTTTTCCCCATGCCTTCTGTACCTTCTCCTTTGGATACCTTGTGTATCTATTGCTCAGTACCCCCATAACTGCCCAGAACCAATCAGCACTTTATACTTCTTGACCTAATCTGGCTGCTTTCCTCTGCTCCATTCTCCTTAATTGCATTTCTCTATCCTTTATAAGCACATCCAAGAGGGTGAGATAGTGATTCCATTTCCCTTGATGGACAAAGCCTTGTAATAATTTTACAAGAATTTTCTATCTCTTGCTGATTACTTTCTTTGAAATTTCATTCTTAAATGACATCAGGATGACTCTTCTTAATTGCTTTCCTTGTCAAACTCTCTTTGAGCTGCCATTGCCTTTGGCTCCTTCTTTCCTTTTTTATGCTACTATCTATCATGCTTTTCCATAAAGTTTAAAGAAGAGGTTTTATTATAACTTGGTGCTGTCTTGGCCAACCATCTCTCTCCTTTTGGCATGGTCATCAGATAGTGGATCATTAAATCATTTCTGGTCTCTTTTGCTTTCTCAATTAATAGTGTTTAAATTTCTGGATTAAATCATTTTCAGTAGGAGTATCATATCTGTGGACCACTTCTCAATTGTTTTCAATTACTGTTTTTCACGTAGTTCAGGATTAAGGTTTTTCTTTTCTTTTTTTAGCTCTTTATAGTCTGTTTTTCTCAACATTTTTCTTGTCTTTATTTTTTCATTTTATCTACTAATTCCTATTTTATCTCTGATTCTGTGGTCTGCCTATAGAGAAGTGGACTCTGGGTAATTCTCCATCAAAAATAAGTTTTTCTACCTTAATATATAATCTCTTGCATCGTTTGTGTTGTTACTTAGTTCTTGCTGTTCAGAACTTATCACTTCTTTTCTTGAAGAAAGTATCAATGATATAGATTGTTGGAGGTGCCCAGGTGATCTCCACAACTTTCATCTTTCTCAGTTTTGTTCTTCTTGAACTGTGATTGCCTTGAATCCTCTTTTTTTCCCATCATCACAGAGACGTCACCAAGCCTCCTCATGTCTGTTGATATGATGTGGCACATCTTATGGGATTCTTCATAGAAGTTCTCTATCATTCCATCCTCATCAACTAGTGTTGGTAGTTAAACAGCTCTTCTTTACTGGGCAGAACATTTGCAAATACAAATGGGGACATCCCACTGAATATCATGTGAAGCGGGATATAGTGCTACCTTTAGGCATGGGGAAAAATCCAGTCCTTGTCTCTCCAAGTGTTATTGACAAACTATCCTTATATTCAGTTTTTTATATTCCTTTTATTCATTTTGTTTGTAGCAAATGTCATGATTAATTGCATTCACCTGCTCCCTTTGTTGGTCAGTGGTCAAGGCTCTCACTTTCAGGGTACCAAGAGTCAAATTCAAGCTTACTGATTCTCTAAAAATTATGATTCTCAGCCCCAGAAGCTAGCCTGAGGGCCTTCCTATAGATTTGTTCATTTGTTGTTGTTGCATTGGTTGTCATGGCCAAAAGATCTATCACATGTGGCCCACCTGCTGGCTGATAGGTCTTTATTAGTTTAGCTAGATTAGTCTATGAAAAATAGCCTCCATCTGTTGTTGTGGCCGTACTTAAAACCCTTGTAGCATTGGGAGACCTGGTAGGCCTCAAAAAGTCAAGAATACCAGTAAGTTCCAGTAAGGCATCAAAGAGGATTCACAAATAGGCCTGAAATCAGCAGATATGTCTGTCCCTGCCAGCAGGTCATGCCTTCTACAAGGCATGTTGGCCCCTAGACCAAGAATGGGGAATGGTGTCTAATGCTCTAAAGGGAGAGTAGAGCTCCAAGTTCCACCTTCTTCTTGACAACTTATATCAGGGTCTAAGTGGGAAGGATATGTTGGCCTGATGAACTATGCCTCCTAGTTCTTTTTTAAAAATTTCAAAACAGCCACAGTATCTGTTCTACTCAACAAATAGAATGGACTTTCCAGAATTGGGGCTCTTGACCCTAGTGTGATAGCATTATTGTAAGACTTAGGTGAAGCCATTCCTTTCTTAAAGGGATTAGGGCTAACCTTAACCCAACCTTCCAGAGGCCTAGTGAAGCACAGGAGTTACCTGCTTCCTGTATGTCTGCTGTAGAGATGTTTCTAGGATTTCAATGAGTGGAATACGATCTTTTCCAAATCCTATACAGTTAATTGATTAATCCAAGTGAAGCAGGGCTTCCAAAAACAAGGAAGAACAGGAAAAAGAAGGTGATGGCCAGCCTGGGTCCTTGACATATCTCCACGTGTAGGCCCTGAGTCCCAAGTTCGGTTCATGTGATTTGGATCACCACCAGAAAGGTGCAAGGGGACAGGTGGTATCCTCAGTGACCAAGGACAGAGACTAATCAAGTTCAGAAAGTACCCTATCATGATTCCTCTCCAGGAGGAACACTAGAACTTGGAATCACAACATCAAGGAATTGGGAAATTCACTTTAGATATTGAAGAATCGTTGGGCCATGACAAAACTAAAGTCAATGACCACTTGTGACCTCATGTGACCTCATGTGGAGAAGGTGATTGCCTTCTCTTTGCCTGAAGAAGCAACTGAGTGCAATCTCTTGGTTTTAGAGAGAAGATCTGAGAAGTCAATAAGTGCCACTTATGATAACGAGTAGACATCCTTTGATTCTGGTAGAATCAGTAGCTGGTGCCTTGCAGATGCTGGAATGGAGAGGCTGATATCAACAGACATCAAAGATCAGCGATGGAGAGTCTAATAAAGGCTTCTGTAGTATTGTCAGATATGACTAAATTATGGGCCCAGTCTTCTAAAGTATTGTGTTGCTCATAACTTGCAACACTCTCTCTAGCTTCCAGGTTTTCCCCCAGTACTTGGTGGCACTGGACAGAAGACAGTGCAATTTCTTCAATCCCATCCAGCTGAAAACACCAATGATTCAAGTTATATGGACCTTTGTTTCCTCTCATGTCAAAAGAAGGGGTTGGACAAAGGGATGATCTCTTCTCTGTCTAATCTTCTAGGATTCTACATTTTGGTGGCCTGGTCTATAAATAACTGGGAATCCTTGCACAAGGCTGTTCTTGGAGGAGGGAAAGACCTTCTCTCTCTCATATAACATTTGCCAGGCTGGTACATATTCCATTCCCAGCTGTCACTTCTTAAGCACAAAGATAAATTACCACATTATTGTTCCATGCAAAAGCTAATAGCTTCTTAATTGTTTCTAATAGCACATTTTCAGAGAAGCCCTGCACTTTCCAAACTGCTGTGTTTCCCAGTATACCTCCTGAATTGACTTGAGGCCCATAGGAGGCCTGTAGAAGGTCCATCGAAAGCATGAGAAGGTCCATGGGGAGCCTGTGAGAAGTCCATGGTGCCCAAACTGCCAGGAGATTATGCTAGCTTTACTAATTGTAATGGCCAAGGGAAGGGTTTGCTCAGCTTTCTTATGCTAGCCTTGACTCCCAAGTGACCAACCATGAGGCAGAGTGGAAAGTAGGCTAGACTCCACCCAGGAGGGGGACACTGAGCAGAAACCAGGGCCAACGTTCATTCCACTTTGGCACACCTTGGTTATTAACACTTTCTTTCCCATGACCTCTGACCTATACAAACCTCTCTGCACAATTCCCCAATGCTCCTAATAATTACCTATGTTTAAGAGAGACTTTGGCTTTAAAGTAAGTCTTCGAAGGTTCCAAGTTTGGTTTATCCAAGCCTGCCCCTTCCGCCAACACTGTTTGCAGCATCCTACCTACCTTCCATGCATGCTGCGTTCATCTAAGATGGGCCTTTGTTCTTGTTGCCTTCTATCTCCCCTAATATGTCAGCTTCTTGAGTCCAAGAGAGTGCATGTTTTTTCTTTCTTTGTATCTGCAGCTTTTTGCACAGTATCTGACTCAAAATACAAGTTTAATAAATGATTGTTGTCTGACTTTCTCTCTCTCACCACTCACCATCTCAGTCTTTTAAAGTTAATTAGCACAGAGGTGTAAATGGCTGATATTTCTAAACCTCAGGGTTGTATTTGCCTCAAAACAGAGGGAGCTTGTTGAAACAAATGGTTCTGTATTTGGTGCAACTTCAACAAATGGGACAGTGCTTAGAAGGAACTCTCAGAATCCAAAGGCCTTGCACTCAGTCCCACCCTGGATCTTAATGATCTCCAGTCACTTTTCTTGTCTGGGGTTTCCCATCTGCATCACTTGGAGTTTGAGGGCTCTGAGCTGAGTGTTCTCTGTGAGACAAAAAGTATCAAATTTTGTTTGGGAAAGCTTCATGATCACCTCCCAAGGGCCATCCATAGGTTATTTCCTACTCCATCTATAAAGTTGTCCTCAAATATAGCCACCTCACAGACAGAATTTCACTAATTAAGATACAAACTCTTCACTGACTTTTTAGACACAAGTTTTGTCTGTCCCCGCTCCTTTCTCCTAGGAAAACCATTGCAAGACTTATCTCTCTAAAGAACCATTTCATTAGGCCAGCAACATTAGGGTTAGGCTGGAATCCAGTTCCCTGTATATGCAGTAGAGGAGATAGATGACTGGCCCAAGATTCAGGGGATGTGGACTGGCTGGAGGCTCGGACAACCACTTCTCCTAAGATTCCCTCTGTTAAATAGGCTGAACAAGCAATTGGACTCCTCTTTTCCTCAGTGCCTTGACAGGATGACCTTTTGAAGTCTTCTCCAGGTCTTAGCATCTGCTCTATGTGATCTGCGTTTGCAAAGGACTCGAAGATTGCCATCCATTCACATTCTCTTAAGCAGCACAATTCTTGGTCTGTCCTCTAAATTCCTCTAACAGGGCTCTTCCTGAAGGCAGTTATGTGAGCATTGGATCACAAGTGTTTCAGACTGTTAATGGTTTCGGGTACTTGGGGGTGATCCCTCTGTCTCCTTACCCGCCCCCCAACCTCATCAACCTCTATAACAGGACCTTGCCTAAAAGTCATCTGAAGGTACAAGGTATATGGGTCTCATGGTTCTCTAGAGAACAGGTTGTGTGATATATACAAAGACATAATTTCTAGGTAGTCATCTCATTAATTATGACTGACAAATAACTAATAAAAAGATGGTCATTTGGCCTTCTCTCATAAACCGAAGATGGATCATGATGGTATCTATATGCTTATATGCTCTTAGAAGAGTGGGTGTTCCCAATAGGTGGCAATCAACAGTGATTGTTTAACAATTAATGAGAAGGAATATTAAAATGAGAGATGCACTATTCTAATGAGGAACTGGGGGATGTAAGAGACTTATCTCTACTTAGACCACCCCCACTTAGGGCAGTATAGATGAAGGAGTTCTATATCCTCTCATACCTGTCCAACTAGACTACAATGGGCCAGAATTCACCTAGACTAAAATCTCTTTACCTTTTGATCAGATCTAAACTTTCTCCGTTGGGTACATTTCATCTCATCATCAGCCTTGCCCTTCAAAAGCTGGCTGGATAACTTTCAGGGTCTGATTTCTGAATAAGGAGAATATAAAAGGGAAAAACTTTCATCCTAATTCAATAATTGGTTATTAATATAAGAGAAATAGCCATTTCTCTCATTGGCTCTCTCCTGGGTCATTGCTACTCTTATCTAGATTCCAAAACCCAGCCCTTGACCACATTGGCTCCAGGTATATTTTTCTTCTGTTTTAGATGGATTTCATCTGAGGATGGCTCTGTCTAGAGGCCTTTTTCTTGATCTCTTCGCATTTCAGAGGCACCAGAACTGAGGCTGTACATCTGTTAGCACTCAAGCTAACATGAAAACTTCACTCCCTTTCTCCACAATAAATTCCCTAATTTCTGTCTTAGCACAGTGCTTAGGCACACAGTAGGCACATAATCATGCTTATCAATTGATTGCCTTCTAAATTCCTTGCCCATTGTCCATCTGCAGTATTTCTTGGCCCTCTCAGGATGCCTCTCCCAGGATCAGCTGATCACCTGCAATCTCCTCAGTCTTGGATACTCCTTCCTCAACTTCCTCACTCCTTCAACTTCCCCTCCCCTCTGAAGACAGAAGGGTAGAGAATTCACCTGTCCCCAAAGCTTTATAGCTCCTTCTCCACTTTCCATCTGCAACTTTGCTTTACTTCAACCCCTGGGGAGGGCACACTCTGCTTTCCCCTCCCTGCACCAGCTTCCTTTCGTGGGTTGTCTTTCCCCATTAGATTGTAAACTCCTGGAGATCAGGAATTGTCTTTTTTTTTTAATTTGTATCCCCAGCACTTAGCAGGTGCTTAATAAACATTCATGGAATTCAACTGAATTGTTCCCAGTGCTAGACTAGAGCCTAAGGAAGCAGACTGTGCAGATGGTGTTGGCTCTTGGTCTAATAGTCTGACTTTCCCGGTGTGTCCCATTCCATTTGGCTTCATGGGAAGTCATCATATTTGCCCTCCAGCAGGTTATGTTCTGGTAACATATTTGGAATTCTAGGATCTTACCATATTCTAGCTGAAGCAGACCATCGTCAATACATAGCCCTCCTGCCAAAATCAGCTGAGAACACTGATGAGGTCAAGAGGTTCTCAATGACTTCCACGAAGTGACAAAGGTAAAAAGGTCTCAGGCATGAGACTGGAGTGCAGGGCCTTTGATGGCAGAGCCAATATACCTCCATTCTACCAATCCCAACTTGGTAAGAAGCTGAGGCCTACTAGAGGCATCAAAGAGAATATCCCCCAAGATCTTCGGTAGCTTCAAATGGAGTGTTCTCATTTTTAGAGGAGTCAAACAGGGCCTAGAGGGGGTAAGCTTCTTGTCCTAGCTCATAGTTGCAGGAGTCAAAGGTGGCCTTTGGACCCCAGTTCTCTGTTTCCAAAGGCAAGGCTCTTTCTTTGTCACTCCATACAGAAGTTCATTGGAGCCTCATGACAATTCTTGGCCATATTACCCCCTCTTGCCCCAGTTTCCTCATTTGTTAAAGTGAAGGGTTGGGTTAGATGGTATCTAAGGGCTTATCCAGTTTGAAGTCCATGGATGACCTTTGAACCCTGGGGACGTAGCTATCACAGGTATTTTTTCCCCCAATTTGAAGATGATGAACAGAGACTCAGAAAAATTTAATGATGACACATAACTTGGAATCACCAATAGAACCAGAAAAGAAAGAGCCCTGGGATTTTTTGAGGGCAAACTAATAAAGCCTCATTATCCAACCCTAGGAAGATGCTGAACAACACAGCAATAAAGCCCGAGGTGGATAGCTCTCCCTCTTCCACTCTTGCTAGAAATGGATGCAACAGAACCCTACCCACATCAGTGGGCAGGAAGCCAGGAAGGCCAGGCAGCAGTGAGGAAAATAGAAGCTTTCCTGCATTATGCATTATGCTGGAGTAAGACATGCCAAAGTCCAGAAGAACCAGGGACAAGTTTAAAATATTCATGGAAGCGTGGGCAGCTGCTTGTAATAAACCACTCCAGGGAGAGGCATTCCAACTGGGGTGTTCACAAGGTGCCCCAGACAGCCACATAGCTGCAGCTCTTCAGGGGAGGAAATCTCTGCATCCGTCTGCCTAGGATGTGTGACTCCACAGGAGCAGATACAAAGGGAGTGAAATGCTGTGTCACCCCATTCCCAGGACTGCCTGATCTCCAATTGGCTGCTGTATCCCTCCCCATGGCCCCTTCTCCTCAGCTTTGATCCTAATCTTTTCATGGGCCTGGGTATTGCCAGCAACTCTTCCAAATGACCAGAGCCCCAGGATATTTTGGGGGCCAAAAGGAAAGTAGATGTGCCTGAACACTTCCAAAACCCAATTTCTGTAATGAATTTTCCATCTTGAAGAAATTGTATGTGAAGGAAGAAGCTTTGAGCAAGAATTCCATTCTTCTAGGTCTATGGGATAAATCTAGTGGTACTAGTAACAACTGCCCTATCTCTAGCACTTCAAAGAGTGTGCTGCGCTTTATACACAGTATTTTATTGGAGTCTCATGATGACATTGGCCATATTATCTCTCTGTCCTCAGTTTCCACATTTATAAACTTAAGGGATTAGACTATTCAGCTCTAAGTTCATGATCTATGAACCCTAGGAGGCAGTAGCATGGGTATTAAAATGTTCCCCAATTTGCAGATGATTAACAGAGATAGAGAAGTAAAATGATTACATACAACTTGAACAGTAAAGAAAGTCACATTGGGTCCCAAGTTTTCCTGATTTCAGTCCAGCACTCCCATCCCTAGGCTGCACAGCCCCATTGTAGCCAGTCTTCCAGGCATTTGGGAGAAGGAATTGTTCTGAACCAGGGATGTCTTGCTTAAAGAAAACCAGAAACAGAATGGACTTTAAAAAAGACTGAATTCCGAGGCTGCTGGATCTTACATGAAGAGTTGGAAAGGACTCTCACAACTGTTCCTTGTACCCCCTGGCATTCTTCTCACATGGGAGAAGCAGCCACCCTTTGGCCTTCTCATCTGATTGGAGTCTCAGGCCTGGAACACCATTTCAGGAGGCTTTCAGGTCAAGCCATGCCTATGGCGCTGCCACCTCCCACTGCTCTCCCCGCTTAGTCATTCTAACCCTCCAATTTTAGGTGTGGCCTTCTCTCCTTGAAATGTAAGCGCCATTAGAGAGTAGGAAAGGTCCTTTTTCTTTGCCTTTCCCCTTTGTATTTTCAGCTCTCAGCATAGTACCTGGTACAAGGTAAGCACTTAATAACTCCCTCCCTCCCTCCCTCTCTCCCTCTCTCTCTCTCTCTCTCTCTCTCTCTCTCTCTCTCTCTCTCTCTCTCTCTCTCTTTCTCTGTGTGTATGTGTATAATATCACTAGTCCTCTGTCTCTCTATATCTATCTCTCTGTAATTCATCAATATTGTAAATTGCTTCCTAGGTAGTGGGACTCATTCGAAATGGATTTCTTGAATTGGCATTTTCTGTGCCTCTGGCCATCGGTTGGGAGGTACAGTCATTTCCTCAGCTTCTTCACTACCTTATGAAGTCTGTGTATAAGGAGAAATCAGAGATACATCAAACTCTCTTTGAGACAAATATATTCTCTCATCTGAAGTTTCCAGGCACTTTTCCCATATCTTTCTCATGGAATGTCATGGACTACACTTGGGATTATGGTTATTCAGTATGAGTCTTACCTTCCTAATTTGGCTTTAAGCTGCTTGAGGACAAGAACTCTGATCTTCCATTTAGGTCTTCTGTAGCACAGGACAAAGCGGGCATACATGGTAGACACCAGAGAAAGTGTTGATGAATGAGTGCAATTAACAAAGCTAATACTTTTATAAAATGACCATGCAAATTAACTGGGAAATGGGATTCCATTTGCATAGTTCTATTATTTACAATTTTTCAGGAACATGTGCATGAAAAATCTGTATTATGTTCACCAAACACAGGTGCAGATTTAGGGGCAATATATGGAAATAGCGCCAAAATTAGAATTAAGGTGGCTTAGTTTCAAATCTTGCCATGAAGAGATTAAACTGGACAAGTCAATCAAGCTCTTCATGACTCAAAAAACTCCCTAAATGAAGAAGGCAGAGTAGAAATTCAAATAACCCAGACCTTGGAGTCAGGGTTCCTGAGTTAAAATTGGATGCTTACAACTCTGTGAACTTAGGCAAGTCAATTTCCTTGGGTTTCATAACTGTAAAATGAGACATTTGGGCAAATGACCTCAGAGGTCCTTTCCAGCTCAATGATTGCATGACCTTGTGGTGCCTTGGTTTCCTAATCTATAAAGTGAGGGCTCTGGAATATATGATTTCTGATATCCCTTCCTGCACCATATTGATGATAATCTGAACTACTAGGTCCTAGAAAGTTTAAAGGTGTTTTGGGGGGGATGCAGTTACCAAGCTGGGAGCTGTTATTTCTGATAAACTCACAAATTCATTGTAATATCCTTAATTCAAATTCCGTAATATCATGATTACATTATTGATGTAATATGGTAGCTCATTAGAAGTGTAAAATAATGTCTAATACTAGCTTACTTTATTGAATGGTAAAGAGATTTTAAAGTCTTCTCACATTCACTGACTTGTTTAAGTCTCACAAAGGCACAGCCTATCATCCCACTTTCACACAAGAAACTGAGACTCATTGAATATAAGTAATGGGTGTAAACTCATACAGATACAAAGTGACAGACCTTAACCCTGACCTAAATGGGGACTGGATTGTGATTCTGCTACATGCTACCTGTGTAACACTGGATGAGTCGCTTAATCTTTCTAGGATTTGATTCCTCCTCTATAAAACTAGATTATTGAATCATGGATGTGGAGCTGGAAGAAACCTTAGAGGTCATTGGTAAACATTCCCATTTTATTTTATTTTAAAATACTAAATTTAAAGAAGACATTCTCATAGACCATTTCTCTCATATACTTAGATAAGGATGAAAAGGGATCATGATTAAAAAAAAAGATGATATAAGCAAATTAGGAAAGCATGGAGAAGGTTATTTGTCAGATCTAGAGAAAAGGGAAGAGTTTGTGATCACCGAAGAGATGGATTCATAGGAGTAAAATAGACAAGTTTGATTATGTTAAAAGGTTTCTGTACAAACAAAAGCAATTCAATAAAATTAGAAAACAGGAAATGGGAAAAAGGGAAGGGAAATTTATGCCAAGTGTCTGTTTATATATATATATATTTATGCCAAGTGTCTGTTTATATATATATATATATAGATAGATAGATAGATAGATAGATAGACAGATATATGTATATATATATATATATATATATATATATATATATATATATATATATATATGCCATTTGGTCAAAGGAAATGAACAGGTACTTTTCAGAAGAAGAAATTAAGGCTATCAACAGTCATATAAAAATGTTTTACAACACTATTGATTAGAGAATTGCAAATTAATATAACTCGAATGTACCACCTCATCCCTATCAGATTACTAACATAAAAGAAAAATGACAAATGCTGGAGGAGACGTGGGAAAAATGGAACACTAATGCATTGTTATTGATGGAGTTATGAACTGGTTCAACCATTAGGAAGACCAATATGGAACTAGGTTCAAAGGTTATAAAACTGTGCATATTCTTTGACCCAGCAATATCACTAATAAGGATGTATCCCAAACAGATGAAATAAAATGGTAAAGAAATTATTTGTACAAACATATTTAAAGCAGATTTTTTTTGTTGTAGTTGCTTTGCTGTGTTTTGATGGCAAAAAATGGGAAATCAAGGAGATGGCCATCCGTAGGGGAATGGTTGAAGAAACTGTGGTGATGACTGTAATGCAATACAATTATGATATAAGAAATAACAAGGGGAATGATTTCAGAAAAAATCTGGGAAGATTTATAAGAATTGATAAAAATGAAGTGAGTGGAACCAGAAAAATATAGTACACAGTCATGGCAATATTTTGTAATGACGGTCAACTATGAAGGATCTGGCTACTTTAATCAAGACAATTATCCAAGACAATTCCAAAGCACCTATGATGGAAAATGCTCTCCACCTTCAGAGAGAAAATGAACAAGTCTGAATGTGTATGAAAGACTACTTTTTAATCGTTTTATTTATACTTTCTTCTTTTTATTGTTTTTTATAAACATGGATAATATGGAAATATGGTTTGCATGAATTCATACAAATAACTGATGCTTTGCTTGCTTTCTCAGTGGATGAGGGATTGTTGAGAGAGAGGGAAAGAATTTCAAACAATTTTTAAAATAAATGCTATAAATAAATTAATGGTTGAACGAATGAATGGATAAAAATGAAAAACAGAACACCCCTGAAAATCAGGAAAGATAGAATATTTCTGCATAAAAGTAAAAGAAAATAAGATTATGTATAGAAAAGGTGGCTTTCTATTACATATGGTTGACTTTATGTAAATTATATGATTAATTCCACATACTACTTCCAAAGCTGCTAATTTCTGTTTCCTACTGAATTTCCTTCTGTTCTCTCCCATGCATTTTAAAAATGCTTCAATGGCACGCTTATCTTTCTTCTTAATTTTGTAGTTGGTGACACAATCACTATCCTCATCTTACTCTTTAAGTGCCACTCCCTCAAAACATTCTAAAGAAAGGAAAATGCAGTGATTATAGCAAATAAGCATAATCAAGTAAAGCAAATCAGCACATTTGCCTTATCCAAAAAAAAGTAGTATGTCTTATACAGAGTCATGTATCTACCACCCTTCTCTCATGATGTGGGTGGCATCCTTCTCTATCTGTTCTCTGGTGTTCTGGAGGGTCATTGCATCAATCACTTAACCAGTAAATATTTAGTAAGTGCCTACAATGTTCCAATTCCTTGCTGAGTTCTGATGGTGAGTACAGGAAGATTACATTCTATCAGATGGTAGTCTGTATCAGCAAACACCTAGGTATACACAGAAGGGTCTGTTCCACAGGTTCTTTGATCTACTTTTCTAAAAGGAAAGCAACTTTTGAGGGGTCAATATTCTTCTTTAATTACATTCACTAACAGAGAAAATACAAGCAGAGAAATAAAGACCAACAGACAGGGCTTCTAACTGTCTGGCCACAAGCAATATGTACATCATAGATCAACAGACAGATCCAAGAGTCTGACCATTACATACATACGTTAGTAACCAGAGAGAGAAGCACCACCATCTGGGTTTCCAAAGATGGGAGGGGCTTCTTATGACTAGCCAGAGTCTCATCTGGCATATGAACCTTCTTAAGCCCCAATGTAAGACATCACCTCAGAGTATATATGCACTTTTCAAATCCAGAGGGCATGACCCTTGTGACCCAAGGCATCATGACAAATTAACAAAAGGGCATCTGAAGTCTATTAATGGGTGAAGAAGATCTTTAATTCTAAATAATGTCACATGGTCTTTCCAAATTCTTTGTACAATGGCATTACTGAATAAATTATTCCCCCAAATATGTCCACTTCACTCTGTATCAGTTCATATATGTCTTCCAAGGTTTCTTTGAAACAATCCTTTTCATCCTTTCTTAGAGCACAGTAGCATCCCATTGTGTTCACATATCTTGATTTGTTTGGCCATTCCTTTTTCTTTTCTCAGTTTCCATTTCTTCTTACAACAAACTCTTCTGGCATAAGTACTTTTGTACAGATAGATCTTTGTCTCTTTTGTGGTATTAACCTAGAAGCAGTTTTACTATATATATTCATCTCATCCCCTCTCCCCAGGTAATCTGTGTCTAGGGTCACAGAGCTAGTAAGTATCAATTGTCAGAGTCTGGATTTCAATTCAGGTTCTCCTGACTTCAGGGCCAGTGCTATATCCACGATACTACCTATCTGATCCTTATATATACACATTTTAATGACTTTTGGGTCAGGGGACCAATTTTTTTCCCCCAGAAATGCTGGAATAATTCAGTTCCACCAACAGTGCACAAGAGTGCCTGTTTTTCACACTGTATCTGCAACTTTCATAATTTTCCTTTTTTTGAAGATACCTTAACCAACCTAATGGGTAGGAGGTGGAACTTTAGAGTTGTTTAAATTTACATTTCTTTAAATATTAGTTATTTGGAGCATTGAAGAACTTGAATTACTTCCTTTGAGAGTTGACTATTTACATCTTAGGCCATTTAGCCAATCGGAATTTTAAATATTTGAATCTACTCTTTATAAATTCCCTTATTTTACAGATGAGGAAACTCAAGTCAATTAAGTGAAAGAATGTGCCCAGAGTCCCATAAGTAGTAAGGAGAACAGTCATGCTTCAGACTGAAGTTCCTCCATATCTTAATGACTTTCCCTCTACAGAATTCATGGGATCATCGATTTAGAAATGGAAGAGAAATTTTTGGTCATCTAGTTCAAACCCTCTTTTTATACCAGGGGAAACGAGGCCCAAAGACATTAAGTGTCTCCCCCGGGGTCATGGAGTTACTAATTTTCAGGGCTGGCATTTCCACCCAAATCCATCATTTTTTAGCTCCATTACCTCACATCTCTTCTGTTAGGAGGAAAAGTGCGACATAACGTATAAGGCATTGTGGAATCATGGGGAGTTTTTGTTCTTATTATTGTAACGCGCAATAACAAGGTCAGAACTACCCCTAGTACCTCTCTAGCTCCTTTCAACTCATCTTTTCCTTAGTCTAAATGAAGCAACATTGCTAGAGAGAGTCAAGAACAATGGAATATTTTAAGTGTCTAATACGTGCTAAATGCTCTGCCTAGACAATCAGTCTGGATTCCTTTGATAAAACTGACTCACTTGATGACCTCTGATGAAAGTGGGCTTTGTAAAAGGTACCTTTGTAAAAGGAAAAGAGGCAAAATAGTTTTAGTCAATCAAACAAGCATTTATTAATCAAACAATGATCCATGAGAGGAGACACAAAGGCAGTGGCCAGACAGGTAGGGGGTGAAATGGGAGAGCGCGCTGTCCCCAAACTCCAGGGGGTGGGAATTCATTTCTGTGGGAATCCGTGAGGGAGAACTGCAAGAACTATGCTGCCGCAGTGAAAGTAGGTCTGCTTGAAGCTTGGTGATGTGAATGGAGGGTATTTCCTCTCAATGTGATTGGGAGATTTCCTCTAATTGATTTTAGCACTTTCTGAGTCATAGATAAGGACAATGGGAATCATGCAGAAGTGAAATTTGGACAGCAAAGAACAAAAAGTGGGGCTGGGGCTGGGGCTGGGGGAAGAGTTGAAATGGCTCATTATTGGGTTAAGATTCAAGAAGTAGGAAAATGAAATTAGAATGGATAATGACCTCAGAAAATACTGAGAAGCTTTAATGAAGGGGAAAGCAGGTAGTTGGGTGGGTAAACCATTGGGAGATCTGTCATGACAAGGAGAATTTCTAGAGAGGGAAGTACTGCAGTCATTGGTTTGGTTTACTTTCCTAAATGTAGCTGAGATGAAATGAAAGTCATGGGACCCAAGGAGGTTGAAGAAACAGCTGATTATGGAGTTTGAAGGAACATGTTCATGGATGTTTAAGTCTAATAATATAAAAGAAGAAAAGGAGGAGAGGGAAAGGGAAAAGAAGATGGGAAAGGTGAAAAGGAAGGGAAGGGAAAAGATAGAACATGGGACCAGTTACGTGAATTCTCATTAACGTGTTCTGGCTCTATATCAGTGACATAAATATGAAAAGTACATGACCACCTAATTGTCAATCCATATTCACCCTCAGAATATCCAACTAAAAGAAATCAGTCACAGAAAATGAATTTGTAACTTGCACTAGACCAAATTATTTTCCATAGTTAGCCCAATTAATAAGCTTCCTTATCTAACTAAATTAATGATTTTCCCAAATTACCTAGAAGGAATGTTTCCTTTCCTAGGAGAGAAAAACAAGACAAAGAACTTGGGAATTCTCAGTTATGTTGCAAAATAACCTTTGTATAGTCTTAAAGATAATATTGTTCTTGCTAATGTATCATCTGTCAACATTAAGAGAAAAATCAGGTTTTTTTTTAAAAGATGGTTTTAAGAAATAACATAAACAATCCCCAACTTACAAATGTACTGAGCTTCTAGAGTTTATTTTTAAGGCATTGTGGAGGGGAGAAGAGGATACATTTGCCAATACAATACAGTTAAAAAGGGTATTCTGGCAGGATCCCCTGCCAGAAGGCAATATGGTGTAATAAATTCAGTCCTAGTCTTGAAGTTCAGAGACCCTGGGTTTGAATTGTTAAACAGCTACTTACTTTCTGTCACACCTGGGCAAAGTCACTTAAGCCCTCAGAATTTCAGTTTCTTCATCTGTAAAATTAAATTAATGAAAGCATTTGAAGATGCCAGGACTACTCAGAAAAAAAGATTCTTTGGAAGGGGTATGAGAACTAAGTTACTACTGCTCCCCTGTCCAAGTAGAGGAAATTCCTGAAGATTAAGCAGATTACACCAAACATCATTGGCAATATTCCAATAAAATATGTTCATGGTAAGTACAGACCAGAAAATATACCATGTTTCTGTGCAGTGAACTAAAAAATACAACAAACCATCCATGCATTTTATCAGTCACCTACTATTCTCCCTGGAATATGGTCTTCACCTGCAGGCAGTTGTGGGTAACAGTCCACATCAGAGGCAGTTTGGATCAGAGGGCATTTGTCCCTTGCCAGCTGTATGACCTTGGCCAAGTGTGACTCAGTTTCCTACATTTAAAAGGAAAGGTTCATTTCAAGGTCCTTCCCATTCCTCAATCTATAATCAAATGACCCTAAGTTATGGAAAGTCGTCATGTGTCTGAATCACAAAGTGAATACGTTTGGATGCATCTACCATGATGCGCTGATGGATTCTGATCATAACTCATGGTATGCAATACACTGATGGCATCCGCCTACCTATACTGGCACTGATTTCTTGTATTTTAACGCTCCTATCTCCTTGTTATCTTAACAGGATTCCTTTGGGGCACAAAATGTTCATGCCATGCCCATCAGGATCAAGGAATAACCCTGATTCTCTTTGTCCTCTACCTCTTTCCGCTGCCTATCTTTCACCTTACAGTTTTGGGAATGCAGGTGTTGGTTTGCTTCCTGGATACATTCAGCAGGTAAAAAACCAACATTTCTCCACTTATATCAAGGTTATCAAATGGTCACCTCACTAGTTGATTGCTTGTCCCTTGGACTCCAACATTCTCAGCTCTCCCAGAAGTGGGGAGAAGAACATCTGAGTACAGGGCCTTCAAGTAAAACACTTGTTTAGTCTCTGCCCCCTTCCCTTAGTCCTACAGTCATGGACTAGCAACATGGAGACCTCTGTGAGTGACTTTCAATCTCCCTCCACTCCGCCACCCCCCATACACACATATAACTATTTTTTACTGGTTTCTCTTTCTTTTTCATTTCCTGATCCACTTTAAAAAATGATTATTTGTAACTGGGAAGTTGGTCCATTCTTTAAGTTAGCCAGAATTTCTGGAAAAAAAACAAAACTCCATCATCCAAAGGTCCTCAAAGCAGTGAGTATCCCTCACACAGTTCTCATACCATCAGGCCATGGCACAGCTAATTGTCATCTTTTGCAGTACCATTTATTAGCCTTGTACCTAGCTGAAAACCTCCCCATTCTCTTCTTATATTGTACTAGGGAAAGAACTTGGAATGTGCCTTGCCTGCCCTTCCCCCCAAAGTGATTATATCGTGCCCTCAAGCATTCATGTACTGGAACAGATGGATTTTCCATTTTTATCATATGGGGAACATCAAACACAGGCTCTCTAGGGCTCCCTGGCACTCCTCTTTGCTTCTCTCTGTCTGACACCTGCCATTCTTACAGTATCACAATGCATAGAATGTCACTATGTCAGCCAACATTTAGGTTTCTTCTCTCCCTCTGGGGTGAATGAAGCTCTGGAGACAAATGGCAACTTACTTTAGGAGATCCCCTCAAGAAACAATTCTAAAATCTAAGCCAGAGACTGGCTGAAAACATCTGGCCATATTCTGGTTTTGTGATCATGTTCAGACCTGAAGAATGCTGTCCATGTTTTATGTGTTTTGTAACCAACTACATGTGTGTAACCTTATTTATGTATGTATGTGTTCTTACTTCCTTTAACTAGTTCATATGAGAATGAAATCCAAGTGTCAGCCTCCTCTAACACCCTTTTCCTAGTAAGAATAGCTGTTTACTCACACACCCAGATTATGTGAGATAATTATCCCTGAACTTTTTTGGCCTTTCCCCACTCAGGTAATACATGAATTTGTGTCTCCCTTACTCATCTTTTTTTAAGATCATGGAATTAGATGTTTCAAAGAATGATCATGAATGATCCCTTAAGTATGATGGCCAGGCTATAAAACCCTTTCGTCAGAAATAAGATCACATCCTCAAAGGTCCTACCACAATGGGAAGGATTTTTTAAACTTTCTTGAATCAGAGCTGTCATCTAAGAAACATAAGGAGACATTCAGTTACATCAAGCTGGATTCTCTGCTTTCAAGCACATAGGTTAGAATATTATGGAAAGAATTTTAATTAAAAGAAAAATGAGAACAAAGAAGACCTTTGAATGAGTATCCTGATTGCAAAGATGTGCATACATTTCAAATTTGAGACCCCTTCTCCTTGACAACTACTTACTAATACTGGATGGGAAAAAAAAAACAAAAGACAATCTTATCTCTTTCCTTCCATTTCTCCTCTCTCCCTTCTGTCTTTTTCCTGTCTTTCACTCTACATGTATCTCTGTGTCTCTTACTGTTTTGTTGTCTCCCACCCATTTTCCCTTCCTTCTTCAGCTTCCTCTCATTCCTCATGAGACAGGACAAACATTACATTTATGACATATAAAGGTTATTTGTCCTTGAGCAAGTCACTTAATCTCTAGGGATCCTAGCAACTTTCTAGGACTGTAAGTTTCAGGGAAAGTGCAGATCTGCAGAGGAAATTGTTCACCAAGGATATCCAAAACCAATGATATCTGAGTCTTAGGGAAAAAAGATAAAGGAAGGAAGGAAGGAAGGAAGGAGAAATAAGCTTGAAACCTTTAGCAAACTCTTATGTTTAAGTGTATTGGACAAACGTCATTTGAAAACCAAAGGGCTAGGGTTGAGTGTCCCCATTTCCCTGCTTATCAAGGTATCCACTGTTTTCTTTGTAAGTGTGGAAACTGAAATTCAGAAGATCTGAGTCTAATCCTAATACAGTAGAAGCTTCTATCAGATGCATAGACCGACTTCATCTCATCAGCTGCATAAATAGTGAATCTGGGATTTTGTGGCAGTTAAGTGATTTTAGATCATGCATTTAACCTCACTGAAAATTGGCTGTCTTACTTGGAAGATGAGAAGTTTGGTCTAACTGATTTTGAGGTTCCTTCTGGGTTGAATTGCTATGCACTTACTTATTAAGGCATCCCCCTGGTGGTGTTCATTTCAGGCATTCCACTGGAAAGGCCAAATAGAATGCACCTTGCCTATGGCTTAAAAAAAGCCTTGAGTTCTAACTGGGCACCATCACTTGGCAGTGGTGAACCTCTGGGAAAAAGATTTTGTTTCTGACTCTCAGTTTAAGTCACAAAATGAGGATAACAATATTTAATTCCTTCCTTGTGTTACTGTCTTGATCAAATGAGAGAATTTGCTTTGTAAACATAAAAATAATATGTCAATATCCTGTATAGCAATTGCCACTACTGATTAACAATGCCTATGGGGAAAGGAAACAAGATGATTTAACTCTGGGTCCAACTGCTGTAGTTTTGATACTGAAGAAATTGAGAGAAGAAGAAAAAAAACAGCCTGCCAAAAAAAGCTCTAATGGATAAATGGGAAGCAAAAAGAAAAAATAGGGAAAGGATATCCTTTCCCCACACTTCACTGTCTTCTTTTCTCCTTCTACTCTCCAATCAAATGCATGATCTTGCCCCAATTCCCTTTCAAAATTCTTCAGTTATACTGGAGGACAAACCATGTAGAATGACTTTTCCCCATCCCAGGATGGAAGCCCACACAATGAAGCACAGATTTGGGAGATGAGGGAAGGGAAATCAGGGGCTTTTCTCTTACAATAACCATTTTGCCTGTAAATACCTCTCAGATACAGTTAAAATAGAACACAACTCTCCCACTCTTTATTAAACAGTTCTCATTAACAGATGCCAGACTAAAAGGGATCACCCTTCATAATAAATTCAGCGCTGGTCTTTGATGTCCTGGGTAGAAAAGCTAAGGCAAGACAAGTGAAGTCTCTGTGATGAATAAGAAACAATTTAAAAATAGATATTTCTGCAATTGTGATGCAAGGATCAAGGACATTGCTATAGATTTATGCCTGGAGTACCATGACGAACTCAAGGTTTCTTTGTCCCTCCTTTTAGTCCCTTTTGATTTCCTGTTGTTTGAGACTAAAGTGATTTATAGAATGGGTGTCTGTCCACAGAGGTTTGAAGCAACATAATTCAGTGATATTGAAGGCCTTCTCATTCTTCCCATGTTTATGAATATCCAACACAAGATTAAGGCTCATGATGTGGATAGAATACTGTTTATGCAAAACTGGTTATGAATACCATTACTCACATCTCAAACACAAATTCTAAACTTTCCCTTCCATCCAAGGCCTCTTACCATAAAGGTAATCAGAATCTATGACTGAATCAACTACTTTGTAGCATCCTGAGAAGTTTGATGGGAGCTAGCCATTTCAGCCAGTCTCATGGTTTGGGACACCATGAACCCTAACGAGGCAACACTCTAAAGAAGGAACTCTCAGAAGTGAAAGCGCATCCCCAACACTTTCATCAGCCCCTCCTTCTTCATCAGCCACAACTCTGGCAGGCATGCACCAGCGGACTCAAGGACTTGGGTAAGGACTTGACCCATCCCCTAGCCTCAACCCCATCCCACCAGGCTGCAAAAGGCCCAAAGACAGGATGTTTCTCCTCCTGTTACTGAAGCATGGTGATGCTGGAGGGGCATTGAAGCAGGGGAGTTAGAAACAAAGGGAGGGGGCGGAGCCAAGACGGCTGAGTAGAAAGACTAACATTTGCTAGGTCCAAACCCACAGCCCATAGATTTCCTGTAAAAAGAACTCCTGAAA
This sequence comes from Potorous gilbertii, assembly GCA_028658325.1. Taxonomy (NCBI): domain Eukaryota; kingdom Metazoa; phylum Chordata; class Mammalia; order Diprotodontia; family Potoroidae; genus Potorous; species Potorous gilbertii. The sequence continues at coordinate 552,684,865 of CM053771.1, read as the reverse complement.
AATTTTGGAACAGTGGAAGCTGCACAGCAACACAGTGAAGGAGATTTCCGTTGCAGAGAGCCCTGAAAAACCGACCGCAAAGGTACCCCGGACGGGAGCGGAGTCCTGCCCGGCCGAGAGCTCCCCTCCCCCGCCGCAGCCTCACCGCACTGAGAGGAGCCAGCAGACCCAAGCAGGCATCAGGGACTTGAATCTCCGGTGGCCGTGAAGGTCCCTCCACCCACAGACGCACAGGTCAGTGAGAGGGACAGGCTGAGAGGAGAGCGGGGGATCTCTGGGACTCGGACCCCCTGGGAAGTGGCCGCTGCAGCAGAGGCTGAGGCAGTTCGGCCAGAGACTCCCAGAGTGGGCTGGAGCTCCACCCCAGCTCCACTACAAAGGATCTCTGTATAAACCCCCTGAGGGAACTGAGCCTGAGAGGCGGCCCTGCCCCCACCTGAGAACCAGCAGATAAGCACCCATTGAAGAGCAGTCAAGCCTGCCCCCAAAAGCCCTGAGGCTGGGGAGCAGCATTTGAATCTCAGACCCCAAGCACTAGCGGGCAGATCTAGGCCAGGCGGTGGAGAAAATGCCCAGAAAAGGGAAAAAAAGCTAAGACCATAGATGGTTATTTCCTTGAGAAAATCATTCCTCCATTTATCTCTGATGACGAGGAGGTCTGCTCACCACCAGGTAAAGACATGGGAGTCGAAGCCTCTGTATCCCAAATATCTGAAAGAGATACCCCATGGGCTCAGGCCACGGAGGAGCTCAAAAAGGATTTTGAAAATCAAATCAGACAGGTGGAGGAAAAACTGGGAAAAGAAATGAGAGAGATGCAAGAAAAGCATGAAAAACGGGTCAATACCTTAATAAAGGAGGCCCAAAAAAATGCTGAAGAAAATAGCACCTTGAAAAATAGGCTAACTCAATTGGCAAAAGAGGTTCAAAAAGCCAATGAGGAGAAAAATGCTCTCAAAAGCAGAATTAGCCA
>CM053771.1:552616623-552683392 GCA_028658325.1 Potorous gilbertii | reverse complement strand
GGGAACTGAGCCCGAGAGGCGGCCCTGCCCCCACCTGAGAACCAGCAGATAAGCTCCCATTGAAGAGCAGTCAAGCCTGCTGCCAAAAGCCCTGAGGCTGGGGAGCAGCATTTGAATCTCAGACCCCAAGCATTAGCTCGGGGGATCTAAGCCAGGGGGGTGGAGAGGACTCTCAAAAGTCAAGTAACTGGCTGGGAAAATGCCCAGAAAAGGGAAAAAAACTAAGACCATAGATGGCTATTTTCTTGAGAAGATAATTCCGCCATTTGTCTCTGAGGATGAAGAAGTCTGCTTGCCATCAGGTAGAGACATAGGAGTCAAAGCCTCTGTATCCCAAATATCTGAAATAGATACCCCATGGGCTCAGGCCATGGAGGAGCTAAAAAAGGATTTTGAAAACAAATAAAGGAAATAAAAACAAGGCTCAGTTGCCATTGGCATTTGCAAAGAGATATGTGATGTGCAAGTCTCAGGGCATATCCAATGTATTCCTCAAATGCAGTCCCTCTCCAGGCCCCCATCCAAGCAAATACCAAACCACCAGATTTCTGGTAGAATCCAAATTCTGGACAGATGCAGGCCTGCCTTCTGTAGTAAATCCAACCATTTCTTCCCTAGCACCATCCCCCATAGACCTCTATTCACTGCTATGCCCACTGCGGGAGCAGAGCATACCACCCAACAGTGTGGGGTCCCTGTTGTCCAACAGCCTGAGATCGCTATTCCAAAGCACTTTGCTTCCTAAATTATCCCAGAACAAGCATTCCTGGCTCAGATCTGTGACAAACACATATCTCAGAAGGCATGAGGTTGCATGATCCAAGGAATGAACATGGAGCTCTGACCATCCTAACATAGCTTACCAGTGAAAAATCACATAAACCTAAATAAAGCAATTTCTAACATGCTCTTTTAGTGTCCGTAACATTTCCCATCTTTTTGATAAACCAGATTGGATGTACCTCAGTTACTTGGAAATCCACCTCCTTCATCTTGTGTCATTTGACACTGGTTTTTATCTTTCCTCCCCACCCTCAGGTTCCTTATGGAATTTCTCTACTTGCAATATTGGTTCCAAAACTGCTTCTATTTTCATGCTCCTCTTTTTAAAAAATCCCAGGATCATAGACTGACAGCTGGACCTTGGAGGTCACCAAGTCTAATTTCCTCAGTTTGCAGAAAAGGGAAATGAGCCACAGAAAGGTGAAGATCACGCAGCTAGTTAATGTCTGTTGTGGCATTTGAACTCAGATGACCCTGACTTCAAGACCAGCACTCTACATTGCTGGGAACTTTTATGGAAACATTCATAACTTAAAGATATGTGAAATATTTCTTCTTGCGCCTAGATAATTCATAAAGGTCAACTAAAGCACTTCCTTTATTTGACCCACAGAGGAAGCACATGCACTGTTCTTCCCCTAAATTTCAAATTTCTTTTTTCTCTTGGATTCATATATTTTTGGAATTTCAACTTTGATGTGATCCAATTTCTGTACTAATACATTCACACAGCGAACACTGGAAATAATCTTCCAAGAACAGTACTAATAATCAATATTGTTATGCCTATATATAATAAATATAATTCATTAGTAATTAAGTGAATGGTTATAGATAGTCTAAAAATCATGTGGCTCTCAGTGTCCTCTGTTGTTGTTTGCAAAAACATTTGTTCCCATTACTGCAGATGTAGAAAGGGCGGTACAAGACAGCCCCATCTTATGTCTGTCCTAGTTTCATGGGCTGCTCTGTCCAAGGAATTCCCCACCGAGGGGTCAGCTTTCACTCCACAGACACAGGTCGGTGGATCCCGGAACAGCGAACACAGAATCCGTTACTGAGATACACCTAGAGATCTCGCCGTTATTGTAGAACCTGACAGAGATGGCCCTCTACTATCACAGCATTTAGCATGTGTTACATGACTCGTGTGTGCAAGGCCCTGTGTGCAAGACCCTGTGCCAGGTACAGGAGCTACCAAGAGAATCCAATTCCAATAGTGAGACTCTATCAAGGCATCTTCTGCTTCTATTTTAATAGGTCTGCATATCACTAATTTTGGCCAGAAGCCACAGAAAATTATTATGCATAAAAGATGGCATTTCAGTTAAGGAATAGATTAGTAACAGTGACAGATCTCCAAGGAGGTTTTCAAGAAAAAGCAGGTATATTTCCTATGTACAATCATCATATTTTTCAGTTCAACCTGGAATTCATTATGTGCCTACTAAGAACCACTCTCAAACTGGGAACTAGGGACACAAGGACAAAAATGAGTCCATCTCTGCCCTCAAAGAAATCATATTCTGTTGTGGAGAAACATCAGATACATGGAAAATTAAATACAAAATCATGCAAGGTAATTGCAGGGGAAGGGGAATGAAAACTCACTGGGAGATCATGCAAGGCTTCTTTGGGGAGCTAGTAGCTGAGAGATACTTTCAAAGTGGTCAGGTCATTTCCATGCCATGATGAGACCTCAGCATAAGACTTTGTGGATCATTGTCATCACTGATTATGGGCAAACTTCCCCAGGGACTTAGCTTTACAAGTAAGAGATGAAATATGACATTGAGACAATTTCCTTTGGTTGTTAAAATGTGCCTTCAGCTCTAGGTGATTTTTAAGACCTTTCAAAAATATCTGTTTCCTTGCAATTCCCAAAGTCACTGATATTACTGCACAGACAGCAGTTTGCAGAAGGTACTTGGATGGGATGGGGCAGTGTCAGGGATAGCTTTCTTCTAACCCATTTATGTTTACTCTCTCCACACTCTAAGCTTTGACTATCCTATCATGTCATTATTTAGCATGCCCTATCATTGGAAAGATATATCCTATGGTATACTCTGACAGCCCTGGAATAAATTCAGTCATTTTTCAATTGTTTCTGATTCTTCATGAGCCCATTTGAAATGTTCTTGTCAGAGAAACTGAAATAGTTTGTCATTTCTGTCTACAACTCATTTTACAGATAGGGAAACTGAGGCGAACAAAGTCCATGGACTTGCTCACAATCATACAATTAGTCATGTCTGAGGTCAGAGTTGAATTCAGGAAGGAGAATCTTCCTGTCTCCAGACCTAGTATGTTACCCACTGCACCCCTTAGCTAATCATTCTGGAAGAAGGGGGAATTGAGTTGTATATTTGTGGGATATTGCTAGTGTTTATTCAGGTATTTCTTAAATTATACATACCTACCACATAATCCCAGATAATAGTCATCTTTTGTCCACAAACATAGAGATGACTGTAGAAGCCAATATGAGTATGCTGGGGTGTGTGTGTGTATTCCCAAAGTAAATTGGACAGGAGCTTCCACAAAGTTATTTTGCCCTTGACCAGGCCAATTGTCCTCTCTTCTTTGATTCTCTCTTCTCTCTAGGTTTGCTTTTCGTATCTTTTTGTTTTGTTTTCCTTTTTTAATGACAGTGATCTGTCCTGGTCTTCCTCCTACCTGTCTAGCTCATTATCAATTTTCTTGGCTGGATTTTCATACAGATGAAATCTTAACTGTGGGTGTTGCCTAAGGCCCTGCCTTGGGCCAGCTTCTCTACTGCTTCTGTGTTATTTTATAAAGTGATCTCAAGAGCTTCATTGATTCAGTCTCCATCGGTCTATGCTCACATCTACTTATCTAGCTCTTGGTCCTCTCCTGACCTCCAGGCATATATCTCTAACTGCCAATTGGATATCTCAAACTGATGTCCATAGACTTAAAGGCTTCACATCCAAAACAAAAATCAATCATTCCCACAAACCCACCCTCTCTCAAAGGTCTGTATTCCTCTCAGTGGTATCAACATCCTGCCAATCACTTAGCTCACAAGCTCTACGTCATCTTTTACACTCTCTCTCCCTCTTCTTCCTTCCCCTGCCCCCAGATTAAATTATTTGCTAAGGCTTGTCATGTATACATACATAACATCTCTATCATACCCTGCCTTCTCTCCTCTGATGCTGCCAACCTCTGGTGCAGGTTACCATCACTTCATGTCAGGAATATTTCTGTTGGTTAAGGTTGATTTCCCCACCATTCCAGTCCATTCTCCAGCTGTCAGTTTGATCTTCCTAAAAGATGGTGTATAAAGCCTTTCCCCACCCCATACCTGTTCAATAAACTGTAACAGCTCCTTATTACATAGAGGATCAAATATAAAATTCTCTTTTGGGCATTCAGAACCCTAGACTGCCTGGCCCCCTCTTCCATTCTTCTTATATTTTACTTCCTTCACATACTCTATGATCCAATAACACCGACCCTCTTGTTTCTCAGACAAAACACATCATCTCCTCATTGTGCATTTTACAGATTGTCCCCCATGCCTAGAATTCTCTCCCTCCTCCTTCCTTCTCCTTTAACCCTTTACCCTTTCAATCCCTGGAAAACCCACCTTCTGGGATGGTTTCAGAGAAACCTGTGATGACTTTTCAAACTGATGCAGAATGAAGTGAGGAGAACCAAGAAAACAATTCATGCAACAAACAGTCATATTGTAAAGACAATCAACTTTGAAGAATGCAGGATGGCCAGTCATCACAACAAGCAACTAGCAGCTGGAGGCCTCATGATGAAACAGATTTCCTACCTCTTCTGATAGAAAAGTGATGGGCTCAGAGTACAGATGGAGACATTAAGTTTTCTGGACATGGCTAACGGAGGATTTAATGTGCTTGATTATTTATAATTGTGATACGCTTATCTCTCTTGCTTTCTTCACAAGAGGAGGGGAGGGTGAAAATGTGGATTTTTATTAAGAAATAAGCAATTAAAAATAAAATTCCACCTTCTTCAAGAAATATTTCTTAATTGCCCTAAATAGTAATGCATTCTTTGTGTTATTCCAGTTTCTCCTACATGTGTCTTGTTTCTACATATGTGTCTGCAAGTGGTCTAACCAACTAGACCTTGAACAGCTTGGGATTAGGGCAGTGGGTTTCATTGTCTTTTGTGATATCTCTTTTGCTTGCCACAGTGCCTAGCACACACAAGGGATTTAAGAAATGCTTGTTTACTTAAAGAGAAACCGCAGAGCTATGGAGGACTTCAAAGGAATATGTCTGCGCCTATAATGAGAATGATTGCAAATAGTGCAATAATGTAAATAGCCCAGAGCAAAATCAAGAGATTCAGAGGAACAGCTGTAGGATATCCAGTGAAATCCCATGGAAAAGTGAAAGGAAAGATGATGGAGAGAAACCAAGAAGTTGCCTGAGTCTCTCCAGTTTCCCTTGGAAACAACATAAAATCAAGCTTCTGAAAGAATTCTGGAGCAACAGAATACACAAAAGACAGGGAGAAACCATTTTCTAGCCCAAGATAACTTATAAAGATGGTAGTAAAGAGCTATCTGACTTGGAGAAAAGGAGAGCACAGTTCAGTTCATTTGCTATCCAGGCAAGCAAACTAGAGGCTTTTAGCTACAGCAGAAATCAGAACCGAGGCTTCATGGATCTGGATCAGCAGACTACAGACACAGCAGGCCAAGTGTAAGGCCTCCAGCACAGAGGGAAAAATGCCAGACCCAGGACCCAGGGTACAATAAGTAGAACTAGACCAGGCCACCTTTACAAAGTGGGCAAGCAGTCAACGCTTGAGGACTCATTGAAAAAAAAAAACAGTGATCAGTCCTCTGGTGCCCAGTACAAGAAGTTTGGGACAGTTCCCCCTATGCCCCAGGAGCAGAGCTCAGCTTTTAATGATGAGTAAAAAACAAATAGAGCCCTATCTGTAAAAAGCTACTATGGTGACAAGGAAGATCAAAACACAAACTCAGAAGAGGCCAATAATGACAAAGTATCAGATATAAAGAGGAATATGAATTGGATTCAAGTCCAACAAATCCTTTGAGCTTGAAAGGAATTTTAAAAATGAAGTAGGAGGAATAAAAGAAAAATTGCAGTGAAAATAATTATGCAAGATAATTATGAAAAAAGGGTCAACAGCTTGGGAAAGGAAGCATAAAAAATTATGAAAGAAAACAACTCCTTAACAGATAGAATTGGCAAAAACGCACTGGAAGACAACTTCTTTAAAAGTAGATTTGAATGGAAAAGGAGAGACAAAAGCTAACCAAAGAAAATAATTCCTTAAAAATTAGAACTGGGCAAGTGGAAGCTAATGACTCTACGATACATCAAGAATCAGTCAAGCAAAATAAAAAGAAAAAAATGGAATAAAATGTAAAATACTTTATTGGGAAAAAAATGACTTGGAAAATAGAATCAGGAGAGATAATTAGGAATTATTGGATTTCCTGAAAGCAATTATCAAAAAAAGAGCCTAGAAAGCAACATTTTTTTCAAAGAAAACTGCCCTGATATCCTAGAAGCAGAGGATAAAATAGACACTAAAAAAATCCACCATTCACCTCCTGAAAGAGATTCCCAAATGACAACTCCAAGGAATATTATAGCCAAATTCCAGGTGTATCAGGGCAAAAGAAAATACTATAAGCAGCCAGAAAGACAGAATTCAAACATCAGGAAGCCACAGTCAGGATTATACAGGATATTCAGATTCTATATAAAAGATCAGAGAACTTAGAAAGTTGCAGTTGTTTGCCCTTCATTCTCAAATAGGATCATGACATGCCATGACATGCAAGTAAATTGGATTTAAGTAAAGGACGGTTGTATAAAGTCACCAGCCTCACTTTCTCCTCCAGAGTCATCTGGGTCCAATGACAAGATATATATTAGGGTGACTGGAGATAGAGATGGATGCATTGAAGGAGGCAGTGGCCAGGATTAAAACCAAGAGACAACTACCTAGGAAAATTGAGTATAATCTTTCAGTGGGGGGAAAATGAGCATTCAATGGAATAGGAGAATTTCAAACTTTGCTGATGAAAAGACCAGAACTGAAAAGAAAATTTGATCTTCAAATGTAAGGCTCAAGAGAAGCATAAATACATAAACAGGAAAGAAAAAAACACAGTATTTGATAAGATTAAAGCATTTTCAAGCCTACATGGGAAGACAATACTTGTAATTCTTAAGAACGCTATCTCTCTTAGGGTTGTTAGAAGGAGTATACTTTAACAGAGGGGTTGGGTATCAGTTGGCTTTGATGTGATGATAAAAAACTTAATATGTGAAAGGATTGTACTGGGAAAGAGGAAAAAGGGGAGGCAGAATGGCATTAATTATATCACATGAAGAGTCGTTAAAGATCCATTACAGTAAAGCAAAAGAAGGGAGGAGTTGAGCATTGTTTGAACCTCACTCTCAGCAGATTTGACTGAAAGTGGAAATATCACACACACTCAGTTTGGTAAAGAAATCTATTTTACCATGTAAGGAAGTAAGAGCCAAAAGGGGAAATAAAAAGGGTTAGAGGCTAATAAAATGAGGGAAGAAGTAGGAGAGGAAAGGGGAAAGAAAAAGGAAGGGGTCTGACAGAAGGGAGGGCAGATTGGAGGAGGCAGTGGCCAGAGGTGAAACAAGGGTGAGAGGAGACAGGGTGAAAGGAGAAAGAAAAGTGTAAAAAGGGGAAAAATTAGGATGGAGGGAAATACCCAGTTTATAATTGTAACTGTAAATATGAGTGGGATGAACGCTTCCATCAAATAAAAAGGAATGGGAGAGTGGATTAAAACTAGAATCCTACAATAAACTGTTTAGAAGAAACACATTTGAAGCAGAGAGACACACACAGAGTAAAGGTAAGCCTAAAACAGAATATATTATACTTCAATTGAAGTAAAAATAAAGTGGGGGTAGCAATCCTGATCTCAGGCAAAACAAAAGCAAAAATAGATCTAATTAAAAGAGATAATGAAAGAAACTAAATCTTGCTAAAAAGTATCATAGGCAAAGAAGTAATATCAATACTAACCATACATGCACCAAGTGGTACAGCATTCAAATTCTCAAAGGAGAAATTAAATGAGTTACAGGAAGAAAGAGAGACCAATAGAATACTAGTGGGGAACCTCAACTTCCCCCTCTCTGAGCTAGATACACCTAATCACAAAATATACAAGAAATAAGATAAGGATGTGAATAGAATTTTACAAAGTTACATATGATAGACCTCTGGAAAAAAAATGAAAAGGATAAAAAAGAATATACCTTTTTTTCAGCAATACTTAACACCCACATAAAAACTATGAATGGTGTAAGAGTCACATAATCAAATATAGAAAGGCAGAAATATTAAGGCATCCTTTTTCAGTTGATTATACAATAAATACACCATCATGATGCAACACTATTATGTAATAAATAACCATGGAAAGATAGAAAGAAACATAATTGGAAAGTAAATAATCTGTTGCTAAAGAATGAGTGAAATCAATAATTTTATCAAGCCGCATGAAAGTAATGAGAAAACATACCAAAATTTAAGGGATGTAGTCAAAGCACTTCTTATGGAAAATTTTATATATCTCTGAAAGCTAACATGAATAAAACAGAGAAAGACTAGATCAATAAATTCAGTGTGCAATTTAAAAAAGATAGGAAAAGAAGAAAGAAAAAATGTCCCCAATAATTAAATGTCAAATTAGAAATTCTAAAAAATCTTAGAAAACTATTGAACTAACAAATAAAACTAAGAAGTTAGTTTATGAAAAATCAATGAAGTATGCAAACTTTTGATTTATTTGATTTTTTAAAAAAAGAAATGGAGGGGAGTGGAGGCAAGATGGTAGAGTAGAAAGATGCACATACTCTAGCTCTTCCCCATAGCCCATAAAATACCTGTAAAGAAAGACTCTCAACAAATTCTAGAGCAGGAGAAACCACAGAACAATAGAGTGGAGGAAATTTCCAACCCAGGGTGACCTGGAAGGCTGAGGGAAAAGGTATGCCGCACCAGATATGGAACAGAGCCCAGCCCAGCCTTGGCTGTGCAGCACCATGAGTAGAAGAAACAGAGCAGGGCTTGGGGATCCCTTAACCTACAGGCACCAAAGGTCAGTGAGAGGGCTTTTTCAACCCAAGTGAGAAGGGAAGAGGGTCCTCTACAACCCCTGACCCCAGGCTGAAACAGTAGCAGCAGCCAGGGTCCATTGTTGGCAAGGTTCAGCTTAAAGCCCCTGAAGAAATTTAGCAGCTGATCTGAGTGGTAGCCACACCCCCACCTAATGCCGCTGGAGGAATTGAGCAGCTGATCTGAATCTCAGCCCTGAACAAGGTCCTGGGGTATGGTGGAGCTGGAGGCCCCTGAGGAGTAAACTCCTCTCCCTTGATTGTGCTGCCTTGGAGGAACTGAGAATGTACAGGTCCCCAGAGTATACCCTACTCTTGAAAAAGGACCCAAAAGTCAAGTAACTGGTTGGGAAAATGCCCAAAAAGGGGGAAATATAAGACTGTAAAAGGTTACTTTCTTGGTGAACAGGTATTCTCTCCCATCCTTTCAGGTTGAGGAAGAACAATGGTTACCATCAGGGGAAGACATAAAAATCAAGGCTTCTGCAATGGTGCCAGGCCATGGAAGAGCTCAAAGAGGATTTTGAAAATCAAGTAAGAAAGGTGGAGGAAAAATTGGGAAGAGAAATGAGAGCAAAGCAAGAAAATCATGAAAAGCAAGTCAACAGCTTGCTAAAGGAGACTCCAAAAAAATGCTGAAGAAAAGAACACGTTTAAAAATAGACTAACTCAATTGGCAAAAGAGGTTTAAAAAGCCAGTGAGGAGAAGAATACTTTAAAAAGCAGAATTAGCCAAATGGAAATGAAGGTTCAAAAGTTCACTGAAGAAAATAGTACTTTAAAAATTAAAATGGAACAGATGGAAGCTAATAACTTTACGAGAAATCAAAAAATTACAAAACAAAACGTTGGAAAAGATGTGGGAAAACTGGAATGCTAGTGCATTGTTTCTGTATCTGTGAACTAATTCAACCATTCTGGAGAGCAATTTGGAATTATGTCTAAAGGGCAATCAAACTGTGCATACTCTTTGATCTAGCAATACCAAAAAAGAGATCATAAAGAAGTGAGAAAGAACTCAGTTGTACAAAAATATTCATCATACTTCTTTTAGTGGTTGCAAAGAATTGGAAACTGAGGGAATGCCTATCAGTTCAGGAATGGTTGAACAAGTTGTGCTATGTGAATATAATGGAATGTTATTTTGCTATAAGAAATGGTGAGCAGACAGATTTCAGAGGAAAAAAAACATGGAAAGACTTACATGAATGCATGTGGAATGAAGTGAGCAAAACCAGAAGAACATTCTACACAGTAGATATTATTCATGTTCAAATTCCAAGTTCAATGATCAACTATGATTGACTTAGGTCTTCATGATGGAAAAATGCTATCCACATCCAGAGAAAGAATCACAGAGTCTGAATGCATTTCGAAGCACACTATTTTGACTTGTTTTCCCTGGCTCTTCCCTTTTCTTGTGTTTCTTTTCCAACATGACTAAAATGGAAATTTTATGTTTATATGATTGCACATTTATAGCCTATATTAGATTGTTCGGTGTCTTGGGGTGGGAGGAAGGGAGAAAAAATGAAACTCCAAATCTTATAAAAATGAATGCTCAAAATTATCTTTACATTTAATTGAAAAAAATAATATGTTACTTATAAAAAAAAGTGAATGCATAATATGTCTGAGCTGGACAGAAAGAGAGGACCTGGGTGGGTTGTGCTGTGCCCCATTAGATCAAATAGTCCTACTGTAGAGCTGACACATCCACTGTGACAGCTCCCTAAAAGTTGGCAATAGAAGCATGGTTTCCTTGCCTCCTTCCACCTCACCACCACTTCCCTCTATGATCCCAGCATTCACTATGTAACCGTGACAGTGGCAGTGACTTCATAAGAAAAGTAAAATAGAAACACCTCAGTGGTAAGTATTGGTTTTCATTTTGTCTTCATAGTTTCATTCTTAATGAATGCTTGTTGGTTTAAATAAAGCTTAACAATGCTGATTTATATCCATTTCATTTCACACTCCTTTCCTCCTTGTCTTTGAATTTTGTCTTATTCTAGGCTAATAATGAGGACAGTAAGGATGGGTGAATTAATTAGAGAAAATCTCATCTATGTTTTCACTTCTTTAAAATGGTTGTGAAAGGAGGGTAAAGGAAATAAGCGAGACTGGAAAGAACGGCAGGATATTTTGTAGGGTACAGGACAGGGATGGGGGATGGAATCTTTGACTCTCTTGGTACAAGAGAATTTCAAAGTTGATATTTCCTCCACTATGGATGATCAGTTATTTGTATTATAGTATTTTGAACTGCTTCTGAGGGGCACTGAATGGCTAAATGATTTGCCAGTGCAATAACTGAAGTATCTTTAAGACAGTCATGAAACCCAGATCCCCTGAGTCCAAAAACTTCCTTCTGTTCATTATACAACTTTGTTCCTCATGGTACTAGCTGTAACCATTATTTTTTTAAGTAACAGATTCCCATTTGTTCACACACACACTCACACACACACACACTGCGAAGTAATTCATTCCTTTTTTTCTTGATTATTAGAATTCATTCTTCACTCCCTTCAAGAATCAGTCTGAAGCAATTATCTAGTCATCCCCTTAGTCTGATTGACAAGATATCACCTTTCTATTGTTTGCTTCAATCAATATTGTCTCTAAACAAACTAGAAAATCTCCTTGTTACTAACTACGGTGGGAATGAAAAGGATTTCTCATCATAGACAAAAACTTTTTGATAAATGCAATGGGTTCTTTAAATATTAAAGGAAGCAATTGCAAGATTGTGATTTTGGGTAAAATATCTCAGAAAAAAAGTACTTTTTTTGGGTAAATAAAATATCTCAGAAAAAAATAGATCTTTGTTTTTATTTCAGTGTTTTTGGAGAAGTTCTTAGCTTGGGCTCCTAGAGAGACTGGGGAGAACCTTGACCATGATCAGGTCTTCATGGACACCACCAGGACAGCAAATTGAGTGGCCAAACTGAAAAGAAATGTATCCGTGGGCTAAGGATGTCTGTTGAGGCTCGTAACAACTTTACCTTGTTTGGGGGGTTTGGTAGCTTTTGAGGATCTCGTCAAGTTCTTAGTTTATCATTGCCATTTTGGGTTATAAAAAATTGGGGAAATGTGTAAGATTTGGAATCGCAGAAGACACTAAATATAGGATTGTTCCTGTAGGAAAAAGCATTTCTCTGGAGTTAGTCTTATTAGATTTCCCATGCTAATGGTAAGTCTCTAAGACAGTGGAGGTCTCCTTCATGATAGAATAAATCCATCTCATTTTGCTATTGCCAATAGGGTCAGTTAAGTCAATATAATATGACCCAAGGCTTTCTATTTATGAAACTTCACATCTTTGTGCTCATGGTCTCAGAAGTACTTTTTTTTCTGAGATATTTTACCCAAAATCACAATACTTGTGTTCATCACTCTCTTCTATACTTTCATTTCCTAATAGTATCATCCTCCTCTCTCCTGCATAGTCAATCAGGCCTTGTAAAGCAACAACAAATAAACACAAATAAGCAAATGAAATGTAATAAAAATATTAAAAAGGAAAAATAAAAACAGTTCAGCCAACTTAACCAACATGTCAACACATTCTGATAGTATATGTGACATCCATCTTCCAGAGGGAGAGTCTTCCACCTCTGAAAAAAAGAAGAGACAAGAGAAGTTTCCCCTTATCTCATCTCATTTCATCATCAAAAACATGACCAGCTATCATCATTGAGGAAAATATACCACCTTAGCTGAAGTAGCAAGTTACTCTAAGGGAATGCTGGAAGCAGGAATGTGCCAAGCAGGTCAGATGATCACCACCATCTCCTCTCAGACCCATGTAAAGAGAGCCAAGGAGTTATCTTCAAAAAGTGCCGGAAATAGCAATGTCCCTCAGAAGACAAGTCCTAGGATGAGAACGATGAATGCACTGGGAGAGGCAAAATGAGATAAATTCTCTGACATAAAGAGACCTGAAAGAGATCTTAGAGTGGAGGGGTAAACAAGGGAAGAGTGGAGGGCAGCACATGAACCCTACTCTCATCAGATTTGGCTCAAAGAGTGAATAACATGCACTATCAGTTGGGTGTAGAAACCTATTTTACCATACAGGAAAGAAGGAAAGGAAGGGGATAAAAGAGAGAGGGAGGGGAAGCTGATAAAAGGGAGGACAGTATGGGTTAGGGTTGGGGGGTTGGGAGAGGTAAAAGTCAGAAGCAAAACACTTTTGAGAATGGACAAGGTAGAATAAGAGAGTAGGCTAAACCTAGGGAAAGTAAGATGGAGGGAACACATAGTTATTACTATGAAAAAATATGAGTTTCTCTGATTAAAACAATTCCTCAAGCATGTGGAAAACAGTCAAATTTATAGAAATAGCATCTATTAATTGATTAATGGCCAAAGGATACAAACAAGCAATGTTTAGACAAAGTAATCAAAGCTTATCTATTGTCATATTTAAAAAAATATTCTAAACCAATGTTGATGAAAGAAATGCAAATTAAAACAATTCTAAGCTACTACCTCAGACCTGAAGGTTGGCTAATATGACAGAAAATAAAAATTACAAATTTTGGAGGGTATGTGGGGAAATTAAAACACTAATGTGCTATTGGTGGAGTCATATACTTATTCAATGATTCTGGAGAGCAATTTGGAACTCTGTCCAGAGGGCTACAAACCGTGCATAGCCTTTGACCTAGCAATACCACTATTAGGTCTATGTCCCAAAGAAACTAAAAAAAAAAAAAGGAAAAGTATTTATGTAAATAAAAAAATATAACAGCTCCTTTAGTGATGACAGAGTTGGAAATTAAAGAGATGTTCATCAATTGAGGAAAAGCTGAACAAGTTGTTGTATATGATTGTGATGAATTTGAGAAATGATGAGCTTGAGCTCTCAGAAGAAAAAAAACATGGAAAGACTTACATGAGATGATGCAAAGTGAAATGAGAAGAACCAGGAGAACACTGTAGGCTGTGACAGCAAAACTGTATGACAGTCTTCTATAAATAACAGCTATTCACAGCCATATGATGATCCAAGGCAATTCTGGCGGACTTGTAATGAAAGATGCTGCCATCTCTGGAGAAAGAACTGGTAGAGCCTCAATGCAGATCAAAGTTACTTTGTTATTCACTTTATTTTTACTTTTAATCTGTGTTTTCCTTCACATAACGACTTTCATGGAAATGACTTTTGCCTGACTACACATATATAACCTAGGTCAAATTGCTGGCCTTCTCCATGATAAGGGGGAAAGAGAAAGAATCTGGAACTCAAAATTTATAAGAGGAGGTTAAAATTGTGTTTACATGTGATTGAGGAAGATAAATTATTAAGCAAAATTCGTTGTATTTACTGCTTTCCTGATTTTGCTTGATTCACTTTGAATTAATTTCTGTGTCCCTTTGCTCATGCCTATAGTGGCAATTTTCCATTATATTCATGCGTAAAGCTTTGTCCATATTCCAAATTAATCAACACCCTCCTTGTTTACTACAATGAAATATTATGTCAGAGATATATTGATTTAAATGTGGACTCGCTTTCTGCCTTTGACCTTTTCGGCACAGATGCCCAGCAGTAGGAACATGGGATCATGGGTAGTCTTCATCATTTTTAGCACATTTCCAAATTGTTTGCACAACAGATGGGACAATTCATAGATTCACCCACAGAGTATTGGTGTGCTTGTCTTCCACCAACCTTCCAGCACTGGGTATATCACATCATCTCTTCTCATTTTCTGGATGTGAGATAAAACCTCTTGGTGACCTGGATTTACATTTCTTTTCCTATTTTTGAGTTGGGTAAATCTTTCATACATTGTAAATACTTTGCAATTCCTTTGAGAACTATTTGTTCAAATATTTAGACCACTTACCCCTTAGGGAATGACTTGATTTCGTATATTTGTGCTGTTTCTATACACCTTGGATATAACGATAGTTAATAATAGCTAGCATTTCTACAGTGCTTTAAAGTTTGCAAAACTCTTTACATATGACACTACATTTGATCTTCACAACAACCCTGGAAATTAGGTGTTATTACAATTCCTATTTTACAGATCAGGAGACTAAGGCAGACAGATGTTATCTGACTTGCCCAGGTGTACCCAGCCAGTAAGTGTCTGAGAGTTTAAAATGAGGTCTTCCTGATTCCAGGTTCGGGATCACTTTCACTGTACTCCTAGCTGTCCTAGCACACATAAACTGCTTTGTAAATATTAAAACAGTTTCCAGGCCAACTCTTATCACTATCACTAAATTTGTGATCTTGAAAAAGTCTGAATTTTACGTTTGATTAAAATTTTGATTTTATTTTAATTGGCAAAAAAATCTGCATGTGACAATGGAGCCAAGTGACTATGCCCATTTTACAGATGAGTATACTAAGATATAGAGAGGTTAAATTGACTTGGTCATTGATACACCCTTAGTGGATTCCTGCAGTAGAATTCAGCCCAGGTCTGCTGACTCTGTTCCCACAGTCCCTCCAAGATCTGCAGCTACATGACATAATGATGTCAAGGGGGAAGAACCCAATGCCAGGGTTTGTTTGGGGGCATCAGCCAACTTGCCCACTCTTCATCCTCATGAGTACAAAGTAGAAGATGCCCGTCATCCTTAACTCCAGACTTGAATAGATATCTCCAGAATCAGAGATGCATTCCAAATTTCAGGGCGTGTGAGTGAGCGTGTTTGTTTGTTTTATGTGTGTGTGTGTGTGTGTGTGTGTGTGTGTGTCCATTGACCTCACCTTTTAACCTCTTCCTTTTCTTAAGTCAGATTTGTAGAATTTAAGAATTGGAAAGGATCTGAAAGCTTTTCCACTTGAGCATGAGCCCAAAAGGAGCATCACAGGACTACATGCCTGGCACGTGGTCACATGCCATGAACTGGAGGGAGAGGGTGCCCTTTGCCATAACAGCTCTAACCTGGAGGAAGCTAGCTTGACTTCCAGTCAGTTTATTTGACAAGAATTCCAAATTTGCCTTTTTCCTGTTTCCCCACCCTGATGATGCTTCTGATTCTGCTATCCCTATCCAAACAGAACTCGTCTCATTCCTCTTCATGTGACAGACTTTCAAACACGCTAACACACCTTTCATACCCCCCTACCCCAGTCTCCTCCTCTTCAGGCCAAATGTCTCCTTTCCTCTAGTTATCGTCATATGACAAGTTAAACGGGCCCCTTCTCTCCCCTCATCATTCTCTTCTGAACTTCCTCTAGCTCATTAATGTCCTTCATAAATGGTGATGCATAGGACAGAATATAAAGCGTGGCAGAAAAGAAATACCACTTATCGAGCACCTACCAAGTTCAGGGTACTATGCTAAGCAATTTACAAATTCATTTCTTTTTTATCTTAGGGGAAATATCACTTCCTTATTCCTGGACACAATGTCTCTCTCCTGTAGTCCACAATGGCATTTGATTGGGCTGCTGTCACAATACACTGGACTTTTATTAAGCTTACATGCCACCAACTTCAAGATATTTTTTTTCAGACAAATGGCTGCTTGATGGTTTTGTATAGGAAAACTGATTTTTAACCCCCATGCCACTTATGCCTATTGAATTTCATCTTGCTAGATTCAGTCCAGTGGTCTTATCACCAGCTTATTACATCTGGATTCTGCCATCTAGTGTTTTACTTATCTCTCCCAGTTTTGTGTCATTGGCAGTATTGGCATGTATGCCTTTATTAACAATGCCAATTAACAGAAAAACAAAACACAGCATGGGATCAAGCACAGACCCCTGGGGCACTTTGCTGAAGGTGTCCTGACAAGTTTATTTCTAATCATTACCCATGTCCCCGAATGTATGCCTCGTTGACTTACCTCTATCCAAATCACTAATTTATAAAGCATTTAATCAGATTAGATCAAAGGCAATAAAATCAAAATAATTATTCACATGCCTCATTGACATAGACCTCCTATTCCATTCCTTCCCTAGATCCAATCCTATCCAAAGGCAGAAAACTGAATTCCAATTGCCAATATCATTTGCTACCAGGTGACCTGAGGCAGGCCTGGGTCACATGGTGAAAGGGATCAATTCATACGTTCATAATTGTCTTTTTCAGGTTGAAGTCAAGCCTGATTCAAGTGATTAACTCACATTTAGGTCGGACTATTGTAGAAATTTGAGTTGCCTTTCCTGGTTGCAGCCACATAGGGTGCACGATGCCACAGGGTACCTTGGTGTTGCAAAGAGAACTCAATTCTCCATTAAGTCTTCTCCTGATCATTTTCTTTTTGCCCAGAATAATTCTGTTTTGGTGCCTTATAGTGAGGTAGCTATTTATGCTGTCTTAGCCCCTGAAAAGTCGAGTTATCATAAGGCAGGATAACTGCTATGGCAAATTCCCACCGTCACCTTGATGTCCCTCCTTCAAGTCTCCTTGAAGAGCAGGAACACTGTGAGTTTCTCTTTTATGGGAATACATTTCCTGGGCAAGCATGCCCTGAACTGAGAAATTCCACCTTTTATAGTGTTCAGAGGACAAAGAAGTCTAAAAAATACCTTGAATTTTTATGTGAAATTCAGATGGTGAAATTAAGCAAGATGTTTAATATAATTATTATTTTATGCAATCAAAGCCTTGCCAAAACAAAACTGTAATGAGTCTTGAGAGAATCCTTGGATCTGAAATAGCTCGGAAAGAAATGGGCCTTTGAAAATTACAGTGGGGTTTTCTATGACATGATAATATGTCATAAAGCTAGTATCAGAGACAACGTTGAGGTAATCTATTCTAACCCCTCTAAATTTACAGTTGAGAAAATTGTGGGCCCCAAAAGAGATGTGATTTATCCAGTGTTGCACAGCTAGTAAGTGGCAGGACTGATTTCTGAATCCAGTGCTTCTGACTCTAGATCAGGGTTCACTCTACTAGCTATTGTAATTGGGGATGGTGGGGGTGGCACCAGGCATGGTGCCTCCCTTCCAAGTAGGGCATAGAAGAAATAGCATTTTAGACATTTAGGGTTGGCAGAATCGATAGACAAGACTTCAACGCCTACTTTTGAGACACAGCCTCCCTGAGGATCAAGACAACCATCTAAGAGAAGAAATTAGACAAATTATAATGGTTTTGGTTATTTACATGATGGGCAGGTGGAGATGTCTCAAGAGTAAAACCATAGGTATCAATATCCATGCCATTCCCCCAAGAAAAGAATATAAAATTATTTCTGAGAGAAGAGTATACTCTTTGAGCTCCCTGAGTTTGTCACTGAAAATGAAAGGATTGTTTGGCTCCTGCTACACTGTAAAGTTAAAGAAAAGAACAATTTGAGCCTCTTTGCTAAATGAATGATGTGAGACAAGGAGATATTCCTAGGAAGGTAGCAAGGTATACAGGACTTGTCGTTGTGTTTGTCCTGCGTTCTCGACATGACATCAAGATGGTGACATAGCATGCACTTGACTTGGATCTCAGTGAGGGAGGACTGGAGAGATAACCTAAGATCCCAGCTGTTAAACTTGCTAGTTATTATTAGCAAAGCACTTGCATTTTACGATTCTCACACTGTTGATCTGTAAAATGGGAGCAGCAATATCTCCTAACTCCATGTATCTCACAGCGTAGTTGAACAAGACTTTTTTCAACATATGCCAAGCACTTGGCAGAGATGTCAGGGCTGTGGAAATGTCAGCTGCTATAATGGATCCAATGCTCATCCTTACTGAGCTAAGCAGTAGAGTTTCAGGTCCTTTTCAAAATGCAGAACCTTGCCCTCAGTGAGATTGACTCTGGCATGCTGAACAAATAGACTGGCTGCACACTTCAAAGGAGCAAATGGAAATGAAAATCAGCATTTGAAACCAACAAGCCTTCAGGAACCTGCCTTAGTCAAGAACCTGTTCTTGTTCTTTATAAAGGAGAAAGAGCTGAGTCATTTTACTCCATGAAAGGTATTGGGTAAAATCCCCATACCTAGTGCCAGCTATCCAAGAGTTACTGTAATTGCTGGGGGGGGGCGGAATTCCTAATCATTGTTTCTTCACTTTTGGGGAGGGAAATGAAGTGAGGAAGGGGGTAGTGGGTCTATGACTTTATTGAATTAGAATCTCTGGGTTAGGGAGGTCCCACTACCAGAGCAGCGTAGCATTTTGCAAAGTTGGCTAGGGTCAGTGAGACATTTCATGACTTGCCCAGGGTCACATAGCCTATGAACATCGAAGGTGAGGTGCACAATATCTTTCTGAGCTCACATCAAGGTCACTGACTGGCTTCAAAGGTTGTTTATGAGAGGAAGAAGGGAGTCACAATCCTGGCTACCTTGGACAGTGACTGAATGGTTCTTAGAGCACCCATTGACTATACCATATTTCCATTCCCTTCTAATCAGCTCTCAGTAAGCTTCATAGAGGCAAGTACAAGCTGATGGCCTCTCCAGCCACCACAAGTATTCTTATACTCTGATACTTTACCTCTCACAAGTAGGATTTGGGTCAAGTAATTTAGAATGGTGTTCTAAATCTCAAGGAAGACAGGTTGCTAGGATGCTGGTAACAAAAGGAAGGCCTGGAAGGGTCTTTGGGAAAATCACACAATCATAATATCTCAGAACTGAAGGAACTTCAGAAACCATTGTGGGCAATTCATTTTGGAACAAGAGCTATCTTCTCTGGAAAGTGATTGTCTAGACTTTGCTGAAGAAGTTCATTGACAGGGAACGTACAAATCCTGATGAAGCCAATCTGAGGTTGTTTGTTTCTTTTTTTCTCTTTTTTTCTTAACCTTCTCATTGTTAGGAAAATAGTCCTGAAAGCAGCCAAAATAAAATGTCCATCCAGTGTTCCTGGCTTTTTCCCTCTGATAGAAGCAGAAATCTAATCCCTCATACACTAGCTCTTCAGATACTTATAGACAGGCATTATGACTCATTAAACCTTTATCTTCAGGATGAACATGTCCCTGCATAAACCTATAAAGAATGATCCCATAATTTGTATCCTTTGACACCCATGAGCCCACTCACTACAGAATAGTAGGATACTACAAAACTCTGAATTTCCTTCTGAATAATCAGTCATTGATGTCTGAACTACTATTCCTAACATGATTTTATCATTATATATTTAATCACATGCTAATTCTTTAAAATTTTATAATTCATACAGGTTAGTCAATAACTCTCCAGATTCAAATGACATGTACAAAAGTATTTGAGTCTCTACTCATGCAGTAGAACAGAGAACCCATGGCACAATGGAACAAGTAGAAGAAAGGGATTTGTGTTCCATCTGTTCCAATGATTAAATTTGTGGACTCTCCCTACCCAATCCATTTAACCTCTTTGACCTAAAGAGTGTGTATTGGGCAGGGGAAATGGCAGCAAAATCCTAAAATAGGATTTCTCATCTAGCAAATAAAAATGATCATAGAGCTTTGCGCCCTTACCACCTAGAGGGTTTTTCTATGCAAAGTACTCTTTAGAGTTCTCTTACAAATGTGACCTACAACAGAAAGTTGGCTTTTCTGGCATTCTTCCCCATAGGAAGAAATAATAGCTTATATGAAAATAAATAATGAAACCCACATCTTGAAAGTTACTTATTTTGAAAATAAATGAGTCCCACTTAAGCTCTCACAGAAGGAATGAAGTGCATACCACATTCATGAATTCCATTGCGTTAATCGCTTCTTTAGATTAGGCTGGACCAGAGGACTCAATCTCTTCCAGCTTTGGGCTCTTTGAAATCAATTGAAATGTTTGATTTTTGAAGTGGTTCAGTCAGTCTGTATCCTCTAACAGTTTAAAATCATTAGTAGTGAAAGTCTATTCCTCATGGATTGAATTAACTGTGACCATACTGAGCCTCTGCAGGAATTTTAATGGTACTTTTCTCCCCTAAATTATGAACTTCATATCGTTATGTTTCTTATAAGGATTCTAGTTTTAGACATCCTTTTCATTTGAATAATCTCATCCTTTCCCATATGTCATTTAAATTGATAAAGACATTTTTAAACATCAATCAAAATTTCCTGTGGGAACACAATCACTGAGCTTTGATGTGCATTTCCCTACGTGTTTTTCTTAAGTATGATATAAAGAACTCATATTTTCTCAACCAGTTTTAATCTAGCTAAGAAGGCATACAAGTGGATGGTGCCTATTATAAAAAATTGTGTTTTGCAAATAAAATAAGGGTATCTCCTTATCAATTGAAAAATGTAAAAGAACCAGATATGAGTTATTTTTAAAAAAGACTTATTAAATAGACATATATGTTTTCCCCTCTTTCACAGCTCCAAACTAGTTGTTTTTCATATATTCCCATGTGGTAAAAGCAAAAGATCCAAAAACTCTGCAAATGCTGAAAATACATTGGCCTTGTGAACTTGGACAAGTCTCTTAACCTCTGAGCACCCCAGGCATCAAAGATCCTAAATTACAGTCAAGTTGCGAGCTTGATATGAAGTAAGGCATTTCTAAAATAGGATTTCACTAATTACTCTAAGAGCCAGAATCCTGCCCCACACCCACATAAAGCCCAAGTGCTCTTGTCTAGGCCTTCAATCCACCCCTCATTCCTCTAGCTCTATTGGATTGGTTGTGGTTGTTCAGCCCTTTCAACTGTGTCCAACTCTTTGGGACCCCATTTGGGGTTTTCTTGGTAAAGATACTAAAGTAGTTTACCATGGCCTTCTCCAGTTCATTCTTACAGATGAGGAACTGAGGTAAAAAGGGTTAAATGACTTGCCCAAGGTCATACAGCTAGTAGGAGTCTGAGATGGAATTTGAACTCAGAAAGTTGAGTCTTCCTACCTCCCCCCAGCTGTCTTTTAAAGCCCAGAGTAAATGCCTTCTCCAGGAAGTTCATTTTATGGAAAACGAAGGGAATTTTGTTCATTTGATCTCTGCATAGTAGAAGAATTGGTCATTTCTATTTCACTCTGTGACTTCATGTGGGGTTTTCTTATCTCCTCTCCAGCTCATTTTGTCAATGAGGAAACTTGGGCAAATGGGATTACGTGACTTGACCAGTGTCACACAGTTAATAAGAATCTAAGGCTGGGTTTGATCTCAAGTCTTCCTAACTCCAGGTCCAACACTCTATCCACTGCAACACCTTGTATAACACATGTATATATACATCTATCGATCTGTCTGTCAGTCTGTCCATCCATCCATCTGTCTGTCTATCTAATCTTAGAATGACTAATTTGTATTTTTAACTTCTTTCTATGCAGGAAATCCACAAATTCCTCTAAACACCAAGGCCTCTGTGAATCTTCCCTTTTCATCTCTGGAGTCCTCTTTGGGGGCTGTCGTCTTCTGCCTATGACTATTACAAGTAGCATCAGAATTGGGATCAATAAGCAATGTTTGGGTCCCAGGGGAAGGAAAGGAAAGGGAACTGAGCACATTCCAAGTTCAGGCATGGGGAAGAGAATTGGCAGTGTTCTCTTTCACGTCATGGTGTAGTTCAGGAACTTCAAGGACTTTAACCTATGATGTTCTCTTTCCACCGAGAAACAGCACTGTCAGAGGTCTGAGAGGCCCTAGCACTTCTTGGGGGAGCTCAGGACTGGCTTAATACCAAAAACTCAAGTTCTGGCCCACTCCATCCCTACCACACTCCCCAGCATTCTCAGAGACTCTCCCACCTTATCACCTTCATTAGAGGTGAAGGCAGCTCTGAAGGACTGGGGGCATCTGGATAGCTCTGAGACTCCTCTCCCCAGGCTTTAGTTTCTGACTATCAGCTGGACTTATGCACTTTTCTTTGCTGTTAATGAAGTGGGGCAGCCAAGGTTAGAAGGTCTGAGCCCTGGGGAGGCCCTTAGAGTTAGCCAGCATATCCCCATCCATGATGCTGAGAACAAGTTTAGCTACAGCTGCTGCTCATGTTTCTTGGGAAATTTCAGCCTTTTCATCATCTCTAAGCTGCTTCTCCCCTCCTCCATCTCCAAGACTTCCCAGTGCCTCAGAAGCAATCAAAGTCAGTCCCCATCCCTCACATGCAAGCACCTGACAGACAGCCTTTGAAATATCAGCCTTAATTATCTTGCTGTGAAAACCCCAACCAGGAAAAGGAAGCAGAAGAGTGGAGAGATGGGAGGCAATTTTAGGATGCAAACAATACAGAGGTTAAATTTAGGACTTCGAATAGACAACCTTTCTCTGGTAAAGGGGAGGGAGGTGAGGCCCTGAGTGGGTCCAGGAGAGGAACAACACAACCCCAAGTCTTCAAGAAGCTTGTTCCTTGGGACCTGAGAACTGAACTCAGATTTCCTCCTCATGTTGCCCTTCTTCTGAAAGATCAGTGAGGCCCAGGGCTGGAATAGTTCTGTACTCACGTAGTCATCATTCAAGCACTCCCCTAACAGATTTCCTGCGTGGACGGATATCCCACACACCTCTGCGGTTTCTTTCAAATGTATCCATCTCATCATGGAAATATTCTCTAAGAGTATTATTTCCTTCCCAGGTGAGAATTATTGGGGTTGACATTTTGAAAAGCTTAACCCTCTTCCTCTGGGCCAGGGGTTCTAAAGCTGGGCTTCAGAAACTCAGTTGTGATCTAGAGACAGAGATAACTACAGCTGTAAATATAAACATATATGCATACATGTATGTATGTGTGTACATGCATGGGCCCGTATGAATACATAAACTGTTTTTCAATATAATTATTTTTTATAATAATGAGCACTTTGTTGTGTTTATTTAAACCCTTATTCTGAGTGGAGCATTGGCTTCACGAGAACGCCAGGATGATCCAAAGCTCATAGAAAAGTTCAAAACCATTGATTTATAAGACATGTGCTCTTCTTAAGGGTGTAACTCTTTATCAATGTAGATATTAGGGAAATGGGTCTTTCTTTTTTATTTTAAGGAGCTTACAAACATCTCAGCCTTTAAGGAAAAAGAATTTTCCCCTATTTTCCTCCAGGCTTCTAATTACCGGCTTCTTCTCAGGCTGACAGAGCACTGATTCATCTTCTCACAAGCCACAGGGTCACCAGCACTGAAAGCCGGGGAAGCCTCCTGCAGTAATCGAGTGGTAGTTTCCAAAGCAACTGAATCCTCTTGAAAGCCCTAAAGGCATGGTACTTTCAGAAAGTAGCCTGCTCATAATTGATACTTTCTTTCCTTTCTTTGACTAGAAAACAAGAAGTGCATTTCTTCAGAGTGAATGTGCTTAGATGCTACAAACTGCAGGGGTCTTAGTAACTAGCTGGGCAAACCAAGGATGCTTCAAGGATGAGGACAGAGGTACATGAAGGGAGAGAAAATGTGGGGGTGGGTGGGTAAGGAAAATATAGAAGTCACAAAGAGCCTAGCAATGGATCTATCTTTCCTGCATGTTTCTATGTGGTCTCTAAACTTAATTAAATATGCATTTAGTAACTGCCTACTACTATGTCCACTGGACATGGTGCTAGAGATAGAAGGAAAAAAATGACATAGTATCTGTCCTAAAGCATTTTTCTATGACCATAGGAGGAATGATGTGACTTATGTTGATATAGTTGAATATAAAATATTCAGAACATGATAGGGAATTTGAATAGAGAGGGCATAGTAGCAAACTGAAGGGATCTGGAAAGACTTCAGATAGGAAGTGACCCCAATGTTTTTTCAAGATTGTGGAGGATTATAAATGCCAAAATGAAGATTGTGTATTTTGCACCACAGCCAAGAGGGAGTCATTGAAGATTTTTGAGCAGGGAGTGACAATTAGATCTGTGTTTCAGGAATGTCATTTTGGTAGTTGAGCCAAAAGATAATTAAAGAAGGAAACCAGAACTGGGATGAACTATTAAATTCAGGTAAGAGATAATAAGGACCTGAAATAAGGTTGAGACAGGATAGCATATGCTATCTTTGATCAATATCCAAGGGTTGGGGAACATGGCCACACAGCTGCCCTGAACTAATTCCAGCTTGCTGTACATGACAGTGAGTTTCATCAGTGCTGCCTCCCAAGCTTTTAATAATTTTAATACTATTTTATTTTTCCCCAGTTACATGTAAGATTAACTTTCTTTAAACTTTTGAGATTCAAATTTTGTCACGCCCTCCCACCTCCCTGAAATGGTAAGCAATCTGACATAGGTTATACAAGGACAATCATGTCATTTTTATGAAAAGACTTTTAAGAAAGGAAGAAAGGCAAAAAAAATGAAAGGGAAAAGTTATCCTTAAGTTTCTATTCAGATAGCATCAATTCTTTTGCTGGAGGCAAATAGCATTTTTCATCTTGACTCCTTTGGGATTCTTTTGCATTATTATATTGCTGAGAATAGCTAAGTAGTTCACGGTTCTTCATTGTACAATATTCCTGTACACAATGTTCTCCTGGTTCTGTTCACTTCATTTTACATCAGTTCAGGTAATTCTTTCCAAGATTTTCTAAAATCATCTTGCTTTTCATCATGATAGCCCATTAATATTATGTTACAATCACATACCACAACTTGTTGAACCATTCCCCAATTAATAGGCATTCAATCAACTTGTGATTCTTTGTCACCACAAAAAAAGAAAGCTCCTATAAATATTTTTGTACAAATAGATTCTCCTCCCTTTTTTCTCATTTAGGATATAGACTTAATTAGATGTATTACTGGATCAAGGGTATACATAGTTTTATAGTCTTTTGGGCATAGTTTCAAATTTCTCTTCAGGATGGTTGAATCAGTACACAACTCTACCAACAATACATTCGTGTCCCAGTTTTCACATATCTTCTCCAAAAAGTGTCATTTTCCTTTTTTTGCCATATTAGCCAATCTGATAATTATGAGGTGATACCACAGAATTGTTTTAATGTACATTTCTCTAATCAATAGTGATTTAGAATATTTTATATGATCATAGATTTAATTTCTTCATCTGAAAACTACCTGTTCTTATCCTTTGACCATTTATCAATTGAAGAATGACTTGTATTCTAATAAATTTGACTTAGTAGTCTATATATTTGAGACATGGTACCTTTATCAGAAACACTTGCTGTAAAAAAAAATCCTATCTTTCTGTTTTCCTTTGAATCTTGGTGGCATTGATTTTGTTTGTGCAGAAACTTTTCAATTTAATGTAACCAAAATTATCCATTCTGCATATCATAATGTTCTTTATCTCTTGTTTGGTAAGTTCTTTCCTTCTCCCTTCTCCCTTCTCCCTAAATCTGACAGGTAAATTGTAACTTGCTTTCCTAATTTGCTTATCATATCGCCTTACCAATCCATACACATTTTGACATTATATTGGAATATATTGTGAGATGATGGATTATCCCTAGTTTCTGCCATGTATTTTCCAGTTTTCCCAGGAATTTTTGTCAAATGGTAAGTTCTTATCACAGAAACTGGAGTCTTTGGGTTCAGCAAACATAGAATACTATACTGATTTCTACTGTGTCTTGTGTACCTAATCTATTTCACTGAAACACCACTTTATTTCTTAGCCTTTACCAAATGGTTTGATGATTGCTGTTTTATAATATAGTTTTTTATGTAGGCCACCTTCCTTTGCATTTTTTTCATTAATTCCCTTGATTTTCTTGAACTTTGGTTCTTCCAGATGATTTTTGTCATTTTTCTCTAGCTCAATAAAGTAAGTTATGGTAACTTCATTGATATGACACTGAATAAGTCCATAAATTTAGACACAATTGTCAATTTTATTATTTTGACTTAGCCTACCCAATTAGCCAGTAATATTTTCCCAATTGTTTTAATCTGATTTTATTTGCCTGAAAAGTGTTTTGTAATTGTGTTCATTTGGTTCCTGGTTTTTCTTTGCAAGTATGCTCTGCAAGAAAGTAACTGAGAGACCTATCTAGGGAAAGAAACAAACCTTTATTAAGAGAAAAAAAAAGATGGGTTCTACAGTCAGCGCAGCATGATCTGAGACCTTGAGATAAAAAATTCACATGCCTATTTCATTGATTTGCTCTTTATTTTACTCAGGTAAGCATTTAGAGATAGAAAAATTAAAAACCATTAAAAATGGTTTTGGCTGAATCTCATAAATGTTGGTATACTGTCTCACTATTTTTGTTCTTTTTCTTGAAATTGTTGTTTCTAAGAGTCAACATGGCAGAACAGAAAGACATCCACTCTAGCTCTTCCCCCAGAGTCCATAAATACCTGTAAAAAATGACTCTCAACAAATTCTAGAGCAGCATAAGCCACAAAATGACAGAGTGAAAGAGATTTCCAGCCCAAGGCAGCCTGGAATGCTGTCAGGAAAGGTCTATCATGTGGGCATGGAGTGGAGCCCAGCCTACAGAGCCCAGTGTAGCCTTGGTGGTGCAGTACTGCCAGGAACAGGACCAGAGCAGACCTCAGGAACAGAACTCCCGGTTATAGCTGCAGTTCCCAGATCCCTCAACCCCCAAATGCCAAAAACAGCTTCAAAGGTCAGTGAGAAAGCTCTTTCACCTGGGTGAGAAGGGAGCAGGATCCTCCCCTACTGCTGTCCCCAGGTGGTGGTGGCAGCAGCATCCATTTTTGGATCTAAAGATCCTGGGGGAATTGAAGAGATGATCTGAGTCTCAGCCCTGAGTGGTGATCCTGTGATGAGGAAGAGTGTTGGCATGGGAGAGCTGGTGGAAGATCTGGAAAGGGAATTCTACTTGCATATCCTGGGCAGAAAAGATTCGGTAACTCCCAGAAGCAGGCCAAGATAGAAGCAAATTCCTCTCCCTTCACTGTACCACCTTGGAGGAACTGAGAACTTACAGGTCCCCTTTTGACAAAGGACTCAAAAGTCAAGTAACTGGCTAGGAAATTGCCCAAAAAAAGGGAAAAAATAACACTACAGAAGATTACTTTCTTGGTGAACAGGTATACTATAGAAGGTTACTTTCTTGGTGGGCAGGTATTTTCTTTTATCCTTTTGGATGAGGAAGAACAATGCATAGAATCAGAGGAAGACATAAAAGTCATGGCTTCTGCATACAAAACCACCAAAATACATATCCGATGGTCTCAGGCCATGGAAGAGTTCAAAAAGGATTTTGAAAATCAAGTAAGAGAGGTGGAGGAAAAATTGAGAAGAGAAATGAGAGTGCTGCAAGAAAACCATGAAAAGGAGTCAATACCTTGCTAAAGAAGACCCAAAAAAATGCTGAAGAAAATAACACCTTCCAAAATAGACTAACTGAAATGACAAAAGAGAACCAAAAAGTCAATGAGGAGAAGAATGCCTTAAAAAGAAGAATTAGCCAAATGGAAAAAGAGGTTCAAAAGTTCACTGAAGGAAGTAGTTTTTAAAAATTACAATGTACCATATGGAAGCTAATGACTTTATGAGAAACCAAGAAATTGCAAAACAAAACCAAAAGAATGAAAAAAATAGAAGAGAATGTGAAATATCTCATTAGAAAGACAACTGACTTGGAAAATAGATCCAGGAGAGATAATTTTAAAATTATGGGCCTGCCTGAAAGCCATGATTAAAAAAGAGCCTAGACATCACCTTTCATGAAATTTTCAAGGAAAATTGTCCTGATATTCTAGAACCAGAGGGTAAAATAAATATTGAAAGAATCCATCGGTCATATCCTGTGAAAAGAAAAACTCCTAGGAGTATTGTAGCCAAATTCCAGAGTTCCCATGTCAAGGAGAAAATATTACAAGCAGTCAGAAAGAAACAATTGCAGTACTGTCGAAATACAATCACTATAACACAAGATCTAGCAGCTTCTACATTAAAGGATCACAGGGCTTGGAATATGATATTACAGAAGTCAAAGGAACTAGGATTAAAACCAAGAATCACCTACCCACCAAAACTGAGTTTAATACTTCAGGAGAAAAATGGTCATTCAATGAAATAGAGGACTTTCAAGCATTCTTGATAAAAATACCAAAACTGAATAGAAAATTTGACTTTCAAACACAAGAATCAAGAGAAGCATGAAAAGGTAAACAAGAAGAGAAATCATAGGGGACTTACTAAAGTTGAACTGTTTACATTCCTACATGGAAAGATAATATCTGTAACTCTTGAAACTTCTCAGTATTTGAATAATTGAAGGAATTATACATATGTATGCATGTATGTATGTATATATGTATATGGACACACACACAGAGTACAGGGTGGGTTGAATAGGAAGAGATGATATCTAAAAAAATAAAATTAAGACATGAGAGAGGAATATATTGGGAGAAAAAAGGGAGAAATAGAATGGGACAAATTATCTCTCATAAAAAAGTCAAGAGAAAGCTTTTGAATTGGAGGGGAAAAGGGGTGGGCGTGAGAGGTAAAAAATGATGCTTACTCTCTTCACATTGGGCTTAAGGAGGGAATAACATGCTCACTAAATTTGGTATGAAAATCTATCCTATACTACAGGAAAGTAGGGGAGAAGGGGAGAAGTAGGGGGAGGGTAATGATAGAAAGGAGGGCAAATGGTAGAAGGGAGTAACAAGAAGTAACCACTTTGGGGGAGGGACAAGGTCTAAAGAGATAATAGAATAAATAGGGGGCAGGATAGGATGGAGGGAAATATAAGTCTTTCACAACATGACTATTATGGAAGTCTTTAGCAAAATTACACATATATAGCCTATATTGAATTGCTTGCCTTCTCAGTGGGGATGGGTGGGGAGGGAGGGAGGGAGAGAAGTTGGAACTCAAAGTTTAAAGAATGAATGTTGAGAATTGTTTTTGCATGTAATTGGAAAATAAGAAATACAGGTAATGTATCTTGCCCTACAAGAAAAGAGAGAAGATGGGGATAAGGGAAGGAAGGGGTGTGATAGAAAGGAGAGCAGATTGAAGAAAGGTGTCATCAAACTGCATGGTGTTTTGGGATGGGGGAGGGGAGAGATGGGGAGAAATTTTGTAACTCAAAATCTTGCGGAACTGAATGTTGAAAACTAAAATTAAATAAATAAATTTTTAAAAAGACAGGGCAATCACTTTATGTTCACTTTGTTACTGAATATAAAGCAAGTGACATTCCTTTCTCTGGACATCATTGAGGATTTTGGTTGCTGGAGCATTAAATTATTGTTATTATGTAATAAAAGAACCTGTTTATATCTCAAAAAGAAGTTATTGTTTCTATAATTTATTGTTGGACCCTCTCTTTTTTTAGTACTCTCCTATTTAGTTTCCAAATAATTTTTGGTCTATCATTCTATGACTCTTTAGTACATGTAATTTTTTATTGCATCATGATATGAAAAGAATGCCTTTCATGTTTCTGCCTTTCTGCATTTGACTGTGAGGTTTTTATGTCCTAATATATGGTTAATTTTTGTGTGGGTGTCACGTACCATTTAGAGAAAGGTATATTCCTTTCTATCCCCATTCAATTTTCTCCAGAGGGCTATCGTATCTATTCTGTTAACTCCATTCACTTCCATGACCTCTTTCCTGTTATACTTCCATTGAAGTATACTATATTCTTCTCCAGCCTTTTAACTTTACTCTGTGTGAACATTTTCTTCTCTTTTTTGATGCTCTTGATTATACTTTATTGTTTCTTGATGCCTCATAGAATCATTAGGTTCCGTTGACCTGATTCTAATTTTTAAGATATTATTTTTTCAGGTAGCTTTTTAATCTCCTTTTTGATTTTGTTAAGTCTACTTTTATGGAGTTCTTTTCTTCACTAGATTTTTTATATTGGTCTTTTTCTTTTAATAAATTGTTTTCCTTATTCAAGTTTCTTTTGCTTCCTCTTCCAAGCTGTTGACTCTCTATTTCATAATGACACTCATTTCTTTTCCCAGTTTTTTTCTCTCTTTTTAAAAATTGTAACCCTAATGCATTGTTAGTGGAGTTGTAAACTGATCCAACTATTTTGGACAGCAATTTCAAACTATATTCAAAAGGCTACAAAACTGTACATGCTTTTTGAGCCAACAATGCCAGTATTAGGTCTGTATTCCAAAGAGATCATAAAAAAGTGAAAAGGACCCACATGTACAAAAATATTTATCATGGTCCTTTTTAGTGGCAAAGAATTAGAAATTGAGAGAATACCTATTAACTGAGGAATGACTGAACAAATTTTGCTATATGAATATAATGGAATGCTATTATGCTATAAGAAATGATGGCAGGCAGATTTCAGAAAAAGCTGAAAAGATTTGCATGATCTGATGCTGAGTGAAGTAAGCAGAAATCAGACAATAGGGTATATAGTAACAGCAACATTGTGTGATGATCAGCTATGATTGACTTAGCTCTTCTTAGCCATAGAGTCGTCCAAGACAACTCTAGAAGACTCATAATGGAAAATGCTACCCACAGGCAGAGAAAGAACTATGAAATGTGATTGCAGATCAAAACATACTAATTTCACTTTTTTTCTCATATTTTTATTTCCCCTTTTTCTTCTGATTCTTCTTTCACAGCATGACTAATGTGGAAATATGTATAACCTCCTTGTACATGTATAACCTGTATCAGATTGCTGGCTTTCTTAGGGAACAGCTGGCGAGGGAAGGGGAAAACCTGGAACTTAATATCTTATAAAAGGAATGTTGAAAACTATCTTTACATGTAACTGGAAAAAAATAAAAATTCTATGTGGGGAGGGAGAGAAAACAAGCAAACAAAAAAACTTCCAGGAGAGCTTTTGAGACGTGATCAAAGGACACTTTTCTTTGAAATTTCACATGTAGCCATTTTGACACAGTTTTCCTCTTTTAAGTTTTTGCTTTGATCCTCCCTGTCACCATAGAAACTTTCTATATTCAGGTTCTTTTCTGTTGTTGTTGTTACTTTGTCTGTTACAATTTCTTTTTCTATTTGGTGACTTCGTACTTTTATATAAAAGTGGGGCTCTGCTCTTGTACCATCCTAAGCTTGTGTTCTGGGACTTGGGTCCAAGCTGCTGGCTGGTACTTGGTGTGGTTGGGGGGCTCCCTGCTGCCTTGTACTGGAGTGGGGCCACCCTATTTGTGTGGCTTTCGGGTAGGGTCTCACTGTTCACCTGTGCAGGGTCAGGTCCTTGCTTCTGGCCAGTCTCCAGGTTGGGGGTCTCACTGCTAGTCAGCAGTGGGGTGGGGTTTCACTTGCGGCGGCTTGCATTGGATGTGGGGCTTTGCTGTACAGCTAATCTACATGACTTGACTCAGTTCTACTGGTTTATGTGGGGGGAGGCCTTAATGACCAACTTCCCTGGGCCTCAAAGCCTTATTGCAGGTCCCATGGGCTATGACCTGCCACCAAAGCTTGTTTATAATACCAGTGAGGCACTTTTCCTACTGTACTAGTATGCTACTTCCCTGCTCCTCAGTTGGTTCTGGGGTGTTTTTCAAGGTTGTTTGAAATGGGTTTTTGGGAGGGTTCCAGGGAGTTCCTTCTTCACTCCACCATCTTGGCACCAGAATTTTACTTCCCATAATTTTGATTAGTAATGTATCCTTGAGTGACACATTAAGATTCCCTGTTGCTCAGACTGCAGGACCATCCAATCAGAGGAACAAGATTTCAGGGTGTCCAAATTACCTGGACAATTGGGAATCTGTTCTACTTAAGTAGGGAAAATTATTTTAAAAGTTTCCAACATGATTACATTTGGCCAAATCTGTTTTACTTAATGTACAGATTATATCACTCTAGCTTAAGAACTCATTAAGACCAGATGAGATCTCAAAGGACTCCTCCAGAAAGAAAGCAATCCCCCCTCCCCTAAAATACATGCATACAACCTCCAATCAAGTACTAATTAGGCATATACTATGTGCAAGGAGTTATGCCCAGAAGTGGTGATGCAAGGGCTAAATAATGAATTAAATGGCTTCCCAGAAGCAGACATAGTATTTAAAGATACAAGCATGTAGGTAAATACTTTTTAAAAATTTTAAAAATATATACAAAGTAATTTCAGCAGATAGCATGGAAGGAAACTGATGACTGGGAGCATCACTAAAGGCTTCATGCAGGAAGAGGAAGCTAAGTAGTGACTGAAAGGAAATCAGTGGCTCCAAGAAGCAAAAGTGAGGTCAGAGTATTTGAGATTGGGGAAAGTGGGGTAGATAGGGACTTGAGATATATGCAATCCCTTTTAAATGTGGGGAAGAAGAAATCTATGCAATCTGGATCCCAGCAGAAGATGCCTTTTATAATAACAGGCAATTTAAAATCTAAAAATCCTTCTTTTTCTTTCCCAATGAGCTGGCAATCTTGCCTAGTTTCTGTGCCATCTTTAGAATATCACTGCTGATTAATCATATATCTAACTCTCAGAGAAGTGAACAGAAGTACACCTCTGTGTCCACTAAATATGCTTGAATATCTCTAAGACTTATTAAGGCAAATCTTAGCTCCACTATAGTCCAAAGTCTTTATAATATGATGTTATTTAATTATTAGTAGAGGCAACTGGGCAGTCCTTGATGAATTAATTTATTTGGACAACTTCCTAAAATTCCGGGGTGATGATTTATTAAGATGCATATGAGGATGACAGACACTGGGCATGTCCAGCGGTGACTTGATAGAAGCACATAGAATGCTGTTGCTGCTGCTGCTGCTGTGTTTGGTTGTTGTTTGCTTTTGGTCAGTCATTGGAGCGGCTTCCAAGATGATTGACTGACCAATAGAGGAGACTATCATCTTTTCAGAGACATCATCCCACTGTATGGTCTCTATAAAAGTAAGCGGCCAGGTCAGTTCACTTACTTTTCTGACACACCACAGAGCAGAGCAAAGCACACATAGACTTCCTTCCCATTCTTGAACAGAGAATATAAGGGGAAAACCAGCCCAGATGACAATCAGAGCAGCCAAAAGGTACCTAGAATGACCACAGGTGAGGAGTAGCCTCATACCTCTTACTGAGTATGATGGGGAAATCCAGTGTTATTGTTATAATGAAAAATTACATAGAGTTTCTCTGGTATGAGCAAATGTGAGGGAGTGGACAGAATTTGGGGGTTTGGGACTGGCAGCTAGTTTGGAATGGTCTGTTTTACAGCTAATTCACCTTTATATTTGCTGTGGTCACAGAGAAAACCCTTTGGCCTCTTGGGAGGCAACCTAAGTAGATTAATTTTAATTCCACCTGCAAATATAATTTTAATAGACTGTTGGAGGAAGCAAGGATTGCAAATTAAAATTACAAAATACTATAGCTGGAATTTTCCCAGAATGATTGTATGTGTATGTGTATATGTGTAGGCATGTATATATGTGTGTATGTATGTATGCATGTGTATGTATATGCATACATGCAAGGTAAGAAGAGAAAATCAAATCCTTACCCTATCTAGCTTAGCACTACTTGTCTTCTTAATGCAAATTTCTCTTGTAACTCATTGCTATAGTTCCTCAGGACTTCTTAGGATTTGCCGAAAGTTGAGAGAATGAAAAGGGAACTCAATATTAATTTATATTAATATTATATTAATTATATTATTTAATATTAATTTTAAGTGGTGAAGCAAATAAGGAATCAAAGAAAGAAAAATAATATTAGATAGATGAATAAATGAATAGATAGATAAATTGACAGACAGATGGATAGATGATAGATAGATAGACAGATAGATGATAGACACATAGTCAATGCACACATGTGCATTCATCCTTCATTGCTGACCACACCATCAGAGAAATGAATACATGACTTGCACTTGACCTTGTTTTGAGTGAGGGAGGGCTGTACAGGTCACCAGCCTCACTTCTCCTCCAGAACCATCTGAATCCAGTGACCAGATATTCATCAGGATAACTGGAGATGACCCAGGATGAGGCAGTTGGGGTTAAGTGACTTGCCCAAGGTCACACAACTAGTGAGTGTCAAGTGTCTGAGGTGAGATTTGAACTCAGGTCCTCCTGACTCCTGCACTGGTACTCAGATGGATGGATAGATAGATAGATAGATAGATAGATAGATAGGTGGATGGATGGATGGATGGATGGATAGATGGATGGATAGAACCACATCCAAGGAATTCAAAAGGATCAGTCTGTCATCAGACAGCAGAGAAGCATCTGATGGGGGAACCTGGGCCATTTGCATGAAAAAGCATGTTTGTCTGTTTGATCATTTCTGCTGGCCCAAGGGACATGACCAGGAGCATGTTCAGAGACCTAGAATAGAAAAGACCTCCAGGGCTATCTAGTCCAAGCCCCTCCTTTTGTGAATGAAGACCTCAAAGTCCATAGAAGTCATGCCATCTGTTTAAGGTCCCAGCTAGCCAGGGAGAGGGGGAGGGGAGGGATGAGACAGAATTTGAACCCAGGTTCTCTGACTCCAATTTCCCACACTGTTATACCTTATCTAGAAGAAAATTGGGCTGGACATAAGGAAAATCTTCCTAACACAGCAGTTATAATTCACTTATGGAGGACCTGGACTCCTTCCTCCTCGCTGGATATCTTCAAGAAAAGGCTAGATGATCAGTTGTCTAGATGGCAAACATAGGATCCCTTTCCAAATAGAGACTGATGATATATGCACTGACATTCCTTGCAAGTCGGTATTTTATGAACATGGTAAATTTGGAAAGGTTGATCCTCGCACATTATGTGCTAGTCAGTGCTCTTCCCACACCAGATCTGCCAGCTGGCTGTCCCCATACCACCTTTCCATTCTCAAAGACAGGCTTGGCAGCTGGGCTGCATGGTCCTATGCCATTGTTGTTTGGAGGAGGAATGATTTTCTGAATAACAAATGGTGTGAACGAATAGATAGTCTTAAAATCTGTGATCACAGATGGGTACAATACCTCAGTACCTCCCATAAGTTCAAGACTAGACTGAAACCTCTTCTAATTAGTCGGTACATCAACAAACACCTATTTTAAAGGGCCTACTATGTTCTGTGCACTGTTGTGGGCAATGGGGATAAAAATGCAACATATGAAACCACCCCTATTGACAAGGAGCTTCCATTGCCCTTCTCTTATTGTCATATTCTGCAACATGGCAAGTTGCATCATTTAACCACTAGGAGCTCAGATTTACCAAAGCTTCACTTCTTAGATCCATATTTCTTTCCTATTGTGCCTATTGCTATTTATCTGTTTATTCTAATTTTAATTGCCTTGCCTTCTGTGTGAATAGGGTGCTGTCTTTGGAATGAGGAAGAGGAGTGTTCCAATCCTGGCTATGGTGCTTATTAGCTGTGTGACTCTGTGTGACTCTAACCCTCGTACAAACCTTGGAGTATAGGAGTGGAGGTCCAGGGAGGGAGCTTCAATGGAAGAAATTCCCATAGTGACAGAATGGTAGATTCTGGATGAATTTCTGTCTTCTTGTTTTCACATGGCCCTGATGGTTTGGATTGTTCCAGTTTGGTTTTCCCTCTACCTGGAATACATCTGATGACTCTGAGATTTCTATATTTATCTCTAACTCCAATGCTTCCCTTGTAAGGGATTGGCTTTCTAGTAATTTCCTCCCATTTCAGTGAATCAGAGAAGCCTCACGGATGCAAAGACAGAGTTGAAAAGTCCATAACAGAGTAGCTCAACAAACTTGAGACATCATTAGAGACCTAGAGAAAAGTAGACTTGTGATCCTCAGGAGCAAGGATCATGTTCATATCACCAGAGGGAGTTGGCAGCTTTGTTGTTGTTTAATGTTTTCTTTTGTTTTTCAGTCGTATCCTATTCCTGTGGCTCCATTTGGGGTTTTCTTGGCAAGGATACCACAATGATTTGCTGTTTGCTTCTCCAGCTCATTTTATAAATGAGGAAACTGAGGTAAACAGTTAAATGACTTGCCTAGAGTCACACAGCTATTAAGTGTTCAAAACCAGTCTTCTTGACTTCAGACCAGGCCCTCCAGCCACTGTTCAATGTAACTAGCCAGCACCAATCTTCATGTTCCCTTTATGCATGCCCTCCATAGTACTTCCAAATTGTAGCTCCTTTGAAAGGTTACAGTGCTTCAGTAACTAACAGGAGAAAGTACCTCAGGTATCTTACCTTATTTGCTATGCTGCTTGATAAAATTTCCTTAATTTTGAAGTAATATGACCTTTGCATGATTGATAAAATTAAGCCACACAGTGGCTTGTAAGTTGAGGTGGTGACTATTGACCCAGAGATAATCTCCAAATGTAGGCAGCTTCTCTGGTTCCCTACAGGTAAAAGAGTTTCCTAGGGGCTCTGACAGCATTCACAGCTGCCCCAGTTCTGGTCTCTGCTCTTCCATGAATTCTCCACCAAATGTCTATTTGAGAAGCAGGAACCTCTCTTCTCATCCATTTAGTATTTCCATGATACCAATGTATTGTTAAGGGTGCACACTTGCCTGTCCTTACTTTGACCATGGGACATGCTCACGCCCTTTTCTCGTTTATTCTATTTTATCTTGATTTTCCCATATAAAGCAGATACAAATGCACTGCTTGACTTAGGGGAAATTGGGTTCAACATAAATGTTATTTGACCACATAGCAGATTCACACAGGCAGCTATAAGAGGAGTGATCCAACTACTTATTCAATGAAAGCCCAGAAACCCAAAGGAGGTGGAAAGGAGCTGGGCCTTCCAAGACCCCGGAATTCCTCCAGGCTCAACTGAAGCCTATGTTCTTACCTCTGAAGTATCATCCCCTTCTCCTTCTTTAGTTCCAACAAAAATTCCGACAGGATTCACCTCCACAAAGTTCATAACTATCCACAGATGTATACATGGAAGGCCCCTCAGAGAGCATCGAGTTCACTTCCCCATCTCACAGATGAGAAAGTTAAAGACCAAAAAGGAGCAGCAAAATGTTTCCAAGGTCACACATGAGGAAGATCATAATTCTACAACTGTAAGGAACTCCCACTACCATCTAACTCAAACCTCTCTGTTTACATGTCAAAAGAATAAACTGAAAGCAAGGTGTAATAAGTGACTTACTGAATGTCAGGCAGGGAGCACAGGTCTGAACCAGAATTTGAACACAGGTCCTCCCAATCCTGACCCGCTGCTGTGTCTATTTGGCTTCACTGACCCCTGTGGGCTTGACTCATTTTCCAAAGACGCATTTTCTGGGGATAGGTAACATGAATCTCACCTTGTGGGTTAAGTTAAATAAAGCATGTACTGGAGCCAGGAGTTTCTCAAGGACAAGCAAAAAAGTTACCAGCAAAGTAAAGGAAAAAGCTAGAGCTTCTTATCTAAAAGCAAACTGCACTATCTCCTGCAACACAACTCATCTTGTAC
Source organism: Potorous gilbertii (assembly GCA_028658325.1). Classification (NCBI taxonomy): domain Eukaryota; kingdom Metazoa; phylum Chordata; class Mammalia; order Diprotodontia; family Potoroidae; genus Potorous; species Potorous gilbertii. The sequence continues at coordinate 552,645,351 of CM053771.1, read as the reverse complement.
CAAAAGAATAATAACTTTCTCCCAAGCAGATGCTTTTCAAGGTGTCTTTCTGGGAGACTTCCACGTTTTCTTGTGTTTTGAGGCAGTACAATGAAAGGCTACTTAATTAAAATACAGTGAGTGCAAAGGGAAGCCAGAGCTAGCTATCGTTCCCCATCGTTAGCATTCAGACAATTGCAAGTTCACTCTTCAATTTTCCCAGTGATTCTGCGGTAAGAACAGCAGCCTCATTTTTATTTTTAAACAACTGAACTTGCATTTTCAAAGGAAATCATTTGGGGACAGATCCGACTGCTTTACCTCCCCCAAGATTCTGCTGCACTCATTATGCTTTCCACTGAAAGAAGGGCATCTGTTGAACTAGATGCCAAAGGACACAGCCAAGGTGGGCTGGCAGAGGCCTTCAAAGCATTCCTTCAAATGTCAAGGTTATTTTCTGTGACAATTCATGGGAACTTATGTATTTAAAGGCCATATGGTAGTAGCATCCCTGGCCTGTGCCTCTTCTCTCTCATGCACTAACACTAAAAATGTAAGAAATGGAAACACCAAAACAAAATGGGGCACGAAGACAAACCAGACTCCCTTTGAGGTAGTGAACCTTAGGCAAATTACAGTAGAAACATTTACAATAATAGTTGTAACTTATATAGCCCATTAAGTCTTACAAAGCACCTTACATATACCACCATAAATGAGATTTAGAGAGAGCTTTAATGTTTGCAAAATGCTTTATATTGTATCATCTGTGCGTCATAGCAACCCTACAAGGTAGGTACTGAAGCTAGTGGTAGTCTCATTTTTCATATGGGACAACTGAAACTCAAAACAAAGTAATGAACTAACCCATGGTCACACAACTAATGAGCTTCAGAGATGGAATTTTAACTCAGGTCTCCCTTACAACAAGGCCAGTACATATCTACTATATTCCATCATCCTAGGACATTGGAGTCTCACAGCAGGCCCTGTAAAGTTGGTGCTATAGAATAATGGGCATTTGCCCCATGGAAGCCAGAGCCTAAGAATATGACCCCCAGTCTCACGAAGAATGGAAGTTACCTTGAGTAAATGTAAGCAGCCAAAGAATCCCCAACTATCCTGTGGGAGCATTGGCATTTGACCAGGGACCATCCCTGGCAGTGTGCCTTCTTTGTGCTGGTTCTATATGATACTGGGCCTGGTCTGGGGATCCATGATGATACTTTGTCCTGTTGCCTCCCAGCATGACTGGTCTCATGTGAGTATTCTCCCCACAATTAACATAATAAACACTTAAAACTCTATTAATAACCAAGCTGGTAGGAGCCCATCTTCTTTGGGCTCACAGTGTTCTCTCAGAGGGTGTACAATTGGCAGAATTAGGGCAGAATATTGCCCCTTACAACAAGGTCAAAATTATTGGCTCTTAAGCAGTCTGTTTTTAGAGAGTCAACAAAAATGACTTAAATGCTTACGCCCACTTCATCCCCTTCACAGCAGGTACTATATCTTTTCAACTTTTGAAATGCCTCCTGGGAGTCCCAGCCATCCTGATGGTAAAGGTAATCGATTCATGGCCTCTGGGCTGGGCTGCCTCCAGCAATTCTGTACATCTGAGTCACCATCTCTTCTCCATCATGAACTCCAAGAATGACCCCCTCTTCCTTGCTGTAGACACATCATAAGTATGCTACTATCCGTATGGGAAAGAGTATGTTGATCTATTCCCCTCTGACATCATTTGCAATTTTATGACTTTCCAAACCCAAACACCATTACCTGGATACAAGTCCTTTGTTTGTGCCATAGTTGATCAGGGGATTATTATTTATTAGCTATTTACTATGTGATAAATAATAAATAGATGTGCTGAATACAGAAAAAAAGGCAAACAATAGTTCCTATTTTCAAGGAACTAAAATTTGAATTGTGGAGACAACATACAAACAATATATACAAACACGCTGTAGAGGGGATAAATTAAAAGTGGTCTCAAAGGGAAGGCACTAAAGTTAGAGGTGATTGAGAAAGGCATCTGGAAGAAGAATCTAAGCTTCTTGAAGTTAATGACCTTCTGATTTTTGTATATGGATCCCCAGTACTTAGCACACAGTCTTTGGCACATAATGAGCTCTTAACAAATTATCTTTTCAGTCATTCATTACAAATCCCATTACAGAATGATAAAATTGCGTATTTTCAGAGTAGGAAGGGATCCAAGCTAATCCGAGCTCTCCTGTAAAAAGATGGAACAAATAGTCATTCAGTCTTTCCTGAAGACTTTCAATGATTTGGAAGTCACTGCATTCAAAGTAATCCCTTTGCACATTTGGATAGCTTAATGACTGGTAAGTCTTTCCTGGAATGATACCTAACACAATATGTGTTATTAATCCCATTTGACAGATAAGCACAATTGGGATCATCTAGGTTAAGTAACTTGTCCATGGTCACACACACCACGTGAAACCTAGTCCCCAGTTCTGACTTCAGCACTCACTGAATGATGCAGATCTGCTCAGGTTCCTATTATAGGAATTTATCTGCACGGGGTCTTAGAATATGTACCCAGCTGCTACTGAGACGGGCTGAACAAACGACTCCTATTTCTAAACATCGACAGTCGGCTATCCTGACCTTGTCTGCTCACGCTGCTGTTGTCTGTTGTCTTTACTAGGTACCCTTACAGAATTATGGCAGGTGCGAAAATCCAGCCTTTATGCTCCTAATCTCTAGGAAATATTCCAACTGCCATTGGCTATTCCATCTTCTGAAGCATCACTTTGAATTCCAGTAGCCACATGTGTCATTGCCAACCTCCAAGGAAAGTGCCATCCCTGTCTGTCCTGACCAGCATTGTTAACTAGGTCTACTCTCTGGGAGGCCTTCCTAATTTGCAGCTGCATCACTTGAGGCTTTGAAAATTCACTGGGCTGCTCTCCAAACCAAGCAGTGCTGATACTACAGGTAACCAGTGTCTCAGGCAAATAGTCTGTAGCTGCGAATCTCTCTTGTTAACATCTTGTAGTTTGGCCTCTAATTAAATCAACCATAGAACAAAGACCCATGTAATACACATGGTTAAATCATCATCATCACCTGTCAAAACCTTTATGACAGTCTACTATGTGCAAGGCATTTCACTAGGTATCTTGGACCAGTCCATTCAGCTACTGTGGGTCTCAATGTTTTCATCTGTCACATGAGCCAATGGACCTAGATGATTCCTGAGTTACTTTCTATGATTCAGGTTTTCTGTGATACAAAGAGTGATAAGACACAGATTTGATGTTCAGTATTGATTTAATTCAATTCAAGAAATATTTATTATGTATGTAAATGGTTCAAAGCTACGGTGTTGGAAATACAGAAACAAAAATGACAAACCTCTCAGTGACAGGTAGGATGCAACTACCTGGAGTCTTGCATGACACTAGATCTTCTAGGGACATGGAATCTTCTGTTTATGGAAAGACATGTAGGCCCATGCCTATGGTAAGGATGTTTAACACACATCAGACAGTGAGGAGAGGAGAGCAGAGGAAAGGAAAGGAGGGGAAAAGAGGGGAGGGGAAGGAAGAGGAAAGGAGAAGAAAGGAAAAGGAAGGGAGGGAAAACTAAAGGAGGAGAGGAGAGGACAGGACAGGGAGAGGAGGAAGGAAAGAAAAAAATCAAGTTTCTCTTCTTAGAGGTAAAATCTTATCTCTAACAAAGTTCTTTGAAAATGTATATACAACTCTCCTCCCAATGACCAGGGATGCAGAATTCATGACAAGTTAATATCCCGTGCTTCAGATGAGAAAACAAATCTATTTGATTTTATGCTTGTGTGACTACTCTGATCTAGTAGACCCCAGGGGACAAGGAGTCTTGTGCTCTCCTTCTTTCGTAGGGGAGTCTCTCTATTCTGGGCCAGTCTCATGCCCAGGGCTACAACAAAATCTGAAATGTGTTTGTAGAAGGGACTGGTTCACTCATCATTTCCCTTTCTCATTAAGGGTTCCCCTGTTTCAGCTCCCACAAATACACAGGGTGGGGTAATAATTGTGCAACTTCCTTATGAAATGAAAGTCAGGTTTCTTATTCCATTTGGAAAGCTTAGTACATATTGAATAGCTTATAAGACACTTTCCACGAAGATTAAGTTCTTAGTGTCAAGTAGAACTCCGCCTTTCACCCCTCAGGTGAGAAATTCAACTGACCTAGATGAAATTCTTCCATCAAGTCTTCAGTAATAAGATCTGACTGGTTTCTTGACATAATATCTACCTGTCTTTTACACTAGGTCCACCCATATTTTTCATATTTTACCTAAGGCCCTACTACCTTGGAGATTTCTTCTTTTTCACTAAATGTTATAAGGGTTTCTAAAATGTCACCCAATGGATCACTGTCAATAAAAGAACAATTCAGATGGAGTTTCTAGCCTCTTCTCCTTAGGACAAGCAGGATAGATAAATGGGAAAAAAAATGAAGAAAGCCCTCCAAGGGTGTGAGATTCTCAAAAAGAAATTAAAAAATGAAGGGTTGATTTCTTGGCTTCTAGGTCAGCACACAAATGTTTTCATATGGAACTGAAGTCCATAAGTATTTCAGAAAACCTGCCATGTTACAAATATGGTAAGCATTCTAGGCCTATTTAAAAGTTTTTAAAAAATATGAACATTTAAATTGATATTGCAGTATGTTCTAGATGAATAGCTAGGCACTGTTCTTTTCAGAATACAAGAATCCATAAGGCATAATCCACACCATAATACAACAGACATTAATATTTAATTATGCGAACAATTAAAGACTACCACCAAAGAATAGGTCTTTTAAGGAAATACACCTGAACCAAGTGAGCAGTTGTCATCAAAAAAGACAGAGAGAATACTCATTTTTCCCCTGATGGATCTCAACAACTAGGTTATTTTGTAACTACTGTGTCAGGTGAATAATTTCCTTTGGTGCATGCATCCCTACAAATGTGAAGGGTCTAATATTAAGACTCCAATCCAGATGAAATGTCCAACTTTTGCTGCCTTTTTTAGCCTCAACATTCACCATGTTGGTAACCCTCCTCTGGACACCCTCCATTTTATCAGTGACCTTTATAAAACATGGCTTCTAGAATGGTTCCCAAGCTCCCAAATGAGGTTGAAATGTGACAGAATACAGTGAAAGATGAATTCCCATATTCTGAGCATTCTCCTCCTAAGTCCAGTTTTCTTATCTGTAAAATGAAGGCATTGAAAGGAAGGGAATATCTTTCAGGTCCTTTTTCTTCTCTAACAGTTTTTTATTCCTCAAAAGTCAATGCATAATTACGCTTGATGAAAACCTAATGTAGCACGCCATCCAGGGCTACTTCCCTAACAAACTTACATTGACAGGCTGGCACCCAGAAAATGGTTAAATACCAATCCACTTATGGTTCTAGAAACTAAAGTTCTTACTAGCATTCATGAGCCCCCCACCCATAAGTTCCCAGTTGACTATCAGTTAGACTTAATTAGCTCTTTAAAGTTTTCAAAAAGATTTTTTCTAAGCAGGATAACAAGGACAGTTGTTTTAAAAGCAATCTCCATCTGCTAAGGGGAGGACATTCATTTTACCTATTAGAAGTTCCTTTGGATAGTGGGTTCAAAATTTAAGTACAAAGTTAGCAAGAGACATGTGACAAATAGGTAAATCATAGGTCTTGATTGATGGAAGACCTTTTATCCTTTCAGAAAATCTTCTTCCAGCACTTTTTAGAGGCAGCTGTCTAATGGCTCTGAGTCTTGATGTCATTTCTTTTTTGGTATCCTAAGCCTAGTTCCTGGCACATAGTAGGTGCATAGTAAATGATTATTTATTAACTGATTGAGTGATTCTAAAATTGATTTAGCATTTATTAAAACCTTTTACCCCCTCTTTTAATTGATTGATTCAATAGAGCTTCCTGGGTCTTTTATTAACTAAGATGGGAGTTTTGTCTTCCCCTACTTAATTCTCCCACAGAAATTACTTGATTCTCCCACATACTTACAAAACTTCCTACTAACCAGAAGGAAAACTACACACCATCTCAACCTCATATTCTTTTGAATTTCATATTTGTGGAATTAATTAATTAGTTCATTGGTGTAATTCAGTACTTACTGAAACTATCTGTTCACTAGGTATGTGTTTTCTTGGGGCTCTTTTGCACTGTTTCTTCAAAGAATAAGTACTTTGTTATGAAAAACTTATCCGAAGAAGCCCTCAGTATATGTGCCCTCTTGACTATGGCACTCCCAGCCCCTCTGCCCACATGTAGGCTCTGGCTCTATATTTGAAGTCCATGTTAAAAGATCACTTGGTGTCCTTCTCCCTTGAAGATCAAGCTGCTGAGTGAGGAGTTACAACATAGAAAATGGTAACCAGATGTTCTCCATCTGGGCAGCAGGAAATAGGATTAATTTAGAGTTGGGAGTCCTAGAATAGACATCAGGAAAAGTTCTCTGGCAATGAGAGTGGTTTGTTAAGCCCTAGGTAAGATTAGGTCAATGGATCAGGGGAGAGAAGTTTTCCCTAAGCTGGAGTGAATCAATCCATTCCTTTGGATGGATAATCCTTGCACAGATATAGAAGGCAAATCCTCTAGGAATTGGGAATCTGACCTTGAAAGATGAACAGATTCACACTATACTTCTGATTCCATCCATAGAGGGACCCCCTAAAGAAATTGTCTTTTCCATTGCACATCAGCACCTAATATGGACTCTACACCATTGCTGGCTACAATGATCTTTTAAGTTGATTGGGGCAATGAGACTTAGTTATGTACTCTGGGTCATACAGTCAGCTGGACTTGAACACAGAATAATCAATTGTGAGCAGAGTGGGGAATGGGGCTCGCATGATCTACACGTGATCAGAATTACTGGGATGTGAAGGTTTTGACCAATTGTGGGCATGTTCATCACAGAGGGGAGGACACCATACATCTTCCATGGGAGGCTGGAGGCTGAAGTGGAAGGCACACAGTCAGATGATTGGAGGGGAGGTCCTGCTTCATTCCTCCTCCTTCTGAAGGGTGGGAAAGAGCACAGTTGGAAGTGGAGCCTCTTTTGGTCTCAGATTTCTCCCAGTGCAGGGAGGATCAATGAGATAAGACTTAGAAAGAGCTTCGCAAAAATTAAAGCTCTCTATAAATGCTATTATTAGTATTAATCATGTTTCCACTGGTTTTTCAAGGTTTCCATGACCTGGCCTCAGTCTAGCTTTCCATCCTTATTCTATTTACCCCCCAGGCCAGATTGACTTTCTCCCTGATCCTCAAGTACAACATTCCATCTCCTACCTGTGGGCCTTTGCATACATCCTGCCCTATGTCCGGCATGCCTTCCCTCCTCCCTACTGCCATGCCTCTTAGAAGCCTTTGTTTCCTTCAGAATTCAGCTGAAACACCCCTTTTCCCAGAAGCCACCCCATTCCCCAGGCACTGGTGCAGTCCAGACCCCCTAATTTGCCTTGGTATTATTTTGCATACACATAAACAGGAACATATTGTCTTCTTTTTCCTGAGGGCCACCTGATAGCAGGATCTGTCTCCCTTTCATCTCTGCATGGCCCATACTTATTAGCCCTTTACTTGGCACAGAGTAGGCCTTTAATAAGTATTTATTAACTGATTGATCAATTGATTGATTTCCTGGATTCATCAACATATCTCTATGTATAGAAACTGATGTTCTTGGAAGACAAGATGAAACCAGCACAACTTCTGAAAGGAAAAATCCCTACTTCCTGAACAACTAAAACTGGTCCTGGAGTTCAGTCGATATTTACTTAATTTTAAATTTATCCAGGAGATTGAATTCTCAAATGCTGTGCTACTATGGAAGAAAAATATTAAGGATTTTTCGTGTGTGTGTGTGTGTGTGTGTGTGTGTGTGTATGTGCGTGTGTGTGTGTGTGTGTGTGTGTGTGTGTGAGAGAGAGAGAGAGAGAGAGAGAGAGAGAGAGATTCTAGTCATCAGCTTAGGTTAGGAACAAGGTCTGTTCTGTGAGTAGATCCCAGCTGGACTGATGTGCATCTGGGCAAATATGCAAACTCCTACCTCCCAGATCACCCCAGAAGTCCAATGGATAATTCTTTGCACCCTTGCCAAGGCTGAGCTGACAACACATGCAGTAGTCAATCAGCTAGGCAAGGGGCTGCAATTTGCCTACAGTGTGGCCCCAAACTTGTCTGAATACACCCTGACTCCAGGGTCTTGTGCTCAGGATGCAGAAATGATGGATGAGGGAGCCACTAGTGTCATGACTCTGAGCTCACAGCTAAAAGATGCTGGCAGGCTGAAGCCTTGCTGTGTCATTATGAGAAGCACAGAGGATACAGGGGCCACTACAAAAGAAAGGCCCATTCTAGAAATCAACAATTTAAAGTCCTTAGCAGCTGAGGCAGAAGGAATGACCAGAATCAGGAAGGGCTAGAGCTCAGAGAGGAAGACTCAAAGATGTGAAATAAAGGCAAGCAATGATTCTAAGTTTCAATAAAGTCTAAGAAACCAGAGAACATTTCTGGATATGATCCTGGTATTTCACCTTTGCTCACACCTGTCTTCCCATCCTCCCATTTCTCATCAGAGTTGCGGTGATGATGTAGAATTAAAGATTTGTTCCAGGTGGTACTCCACAGTTAGAAATGATTCGTCTCGCTCCTGTGCTTGGTGAGCTTTTGCTACAGTTTTGAATTTTGCTTTCATTTATCTCTTATCTACATTCAATGACTCCCTCCCAAATAGAATATGAACTGCTTGAAGTCAAGCACTATTCTATTTTGGTTCTTAACAAGTGTTTATTGATCAACGGACAAATGTGTGGATCTCTATATCTAGAAAGGCACAGTATGATGTAGGTTTCTTGAGAACAGGGAATATTTCATTTTTGCCTCAGCATCTCCCATGTCTGAAACGCCATAGGTCCTCCACAAATGCATGTTAATTGATCTCAAAGTATAAACATGATCTTTCGAAATGAATCATTTTGCACTTAATGCAATACTTAGGAAGTAACTGGGGCTAAATAGAATGTCTTTGAACGAACTGCCCAATACAGTTTATTGAACAAGCATGTATTGGCACCAGCTGTATGCCAGGCCCTGTGCTAGGAACTAGAGATTAAAAAAAAAGATAAAACTAAAAACAGTCTCTGTTCTCAAAAAATTTACAATTTTGAAGCATGTGTCATCAACAGGAAAATGAAGGAGAGATTGACTTTGGGAGAGAACACTGCCAGCCTGGGCAAATCAGGAAATGCTTCCCATAGGAATTGACAACTGGAGTGAACTTTGGAGGAAATTAAGAATTCTCAGAGGCAGAGCTGAGCTTGGAGCCTACTCTAGGCATAAGTCAGGCAAAGCCTGTTCAAAAACGCAGAGATAGGAGGCAGAATGATAGTGAGTCAAGTTGATTGGACTGAGGATTGCTTAAGGAGCTGTCCCGTGATGTCACAGGTTGGTAGGAAAATATGCCGCTCCAACTCTCTCCCCTCCTCAAGAGTCCAGTAGGTATATGACCTCTCTCATCCTTTTGAAATTTTCAGTGTCATAGAATTCAAAGGGACCTCCCTAGAGCTACCCCAATTTCATGGTACATGATAATAAAGTCCAGGTATTGAAGGACCATGTCCAAGGAGTGAGTAGCTGAGGCAGGATTCAGTTTCATATCTTCCATGTGAAAAGCCCATGACCTCTCCACAACAGCATACTGAACTCCTCCCTGACCTGAACCACACACTGTCTCATGCTATTAGTTAAACTTCGGTATCTCTGAGTGTTGGCTTTCCAACTCTGTCACAATCCAAGGGCAGTTCAGGGGCTGTGTCCTATTCAGTATCATTCACCTCATATTGTGGTTTACAAATGGCTCTGCCACTAACTAAACAGGGCATGTGAAGGATCAAGAGAGCTACCATCCCTGAGGGTTAATCTCTCCCCAAGGGTCCCCATCCCCTGCTCCACCCATAGAGGAAAGGGCACCAGTAAGGTCACTCAGCAAGAAGTGGCAGTCATTAGGTTTCCCTGATCACCTGAAAATCTGGTATTTTTGTGAACAAAGCATATGGGACTATGGGGCATTGTGGGAAGTTCTGGGTTAGAAAAGATTGAGGATTAGATGATGTATCTAAGATGAACAGATGGCCAGGATTGATAGCCCAGCCTTCGTATGACAGGAATTTCCCTTCATGCTTATACTCTCTTCTCAAATGACAGCTAAGAAAAAAATGAAAAGACTAAGTGGCTCCACTTAGCAATAGCAGGATGGAGTAGGATCTCTGAAACACCTTCCTCAGCCAAAACGTTGAGCTGGACCATGAATTCATCACAGAAACAGATACTTTGGGAAGTAAATAATTTTCCATCCCTTTATGGATACAATTTACTTTCTATTCTTGATTAAAAAGGAAAAGAGAGGAGAGAGAGGGGAGAGGGAGAGAGACAGAGAGAGACAAACACAAAGAGACAGATAGACAGAGAGACAGATAGAGAGAAAGAGAGAAGAACACACATATTTAGATTTAATGAACACCCTGATTAAATATCCATTAACCTTATACCAAGCATTGATTAAACTCCTGCTCCATGTCAGGTACTGTATGAGAAGCTAGGTAAACAAAGAAAAAATGGGAATCAATCCAGCCCCTCAAGAAGTTTAGAAAACAAGTATTAAAATCCTGGTTTAATTGTGTACACACCTTTACTCCATGGATACCAGATATCTCCTTGTGTGGAAGGCTATATAGTCAACTGCATTTTTCATGTTCTGTGCAGATGTCTGGATTTCTGCAGTCACAGATTTCCATCCTCCCTTCAGCCACCCAAGCACAGATGGAGAGTCTTCTAACAGCACAGTCAGCCTGGGCTTTTCCCATAAAATGTTTTATTTCCCAACTGACTTCTTTTGTTTAGTTATAAGAAAATTATAAGAAAATTCTCAAACCCTTAACTCCTTCCTACTTATGCCCCTGTTACTCTCAGATGAATGACCGAAAGATGGCATTGCATTAGGAAGGTTATGAGGTTACTTTCCACTTTCTAGCCCCTGATTCCTATAGTCATCCAACCAGCACCACCTTAACTTCATGAAAGAATCATGGCTCTATTTGTCTCCTCCAGTCACAGCTCTCTTCTCTGGCCAGCATTCCCCTCTGTGTTGTCTCCTTTTATTGGAATGTGACAAGAGGGACTGCATCATGTTTATATTTGTATCCCAGCTCACCATATAAAGCCTGGCACATAATTGTTGCTTAATAAATAATTCCTCGATGGGGTACTCCTTGAAGTAACAGTACACCGAGATTATCTCTTCAAAATCTCCGGGTGACTGAATCTATCCTTTTCAATGGTGACTATCTCACACACACACACACACACACACACACACACACACACCAACAACAACAACAATGACAACAAAACAAAAAGCAGTCTTTCCCTTGGCCATCCAGGTCACTTAAGCCTCATCATATTCCAGTAGGTGGAAGTCTGGACCCCAGACCACCTATTTATGAAAAGGGGAGAGAGAGAGGCTAGACAAGTTAAGTTAATCTCTGTCTTCATGTACAACAAGCGGCAGCAGAAATGACATGACACTTGGACTGAGTATAAAAGAATGGAAAGAGGCCGTAGAATACTAATTCATGCAAGGCAGCAATTACAGGGTCACACATGCCCCAAGCCCCCATTCTATTCTCACTAATAGGAAAGGGGGGCAAGTGAGAGGACCTATTGGTTTCATTTCCATAGCAATGGGACCAATTCTAGTGACTGCTTGGTGGATTCTAGGCTGCTTTATCATCAATCAACCAGGAGTTCTGGAGAGTTTATTAGGGGGAAAATGCAAAATATACAATCCCACGTGCATTTTTTTCAATGTTTTGTCACATTTTTTCAAAAGAGAGATCATTTGAAATTCCCATATGAAGCCCTCCCTTCACCTCTTCCTCTACTCCATCAATCTTCTGGGTAGCCAGTCAAATCAGCCTATGGACCTTGAATACAAAAGGATTCATTCTGAATATAGAGGAAATACAGTGTAAAAATTACTAATAAATCTTCTTCCTTCTGTTTCTTCTAGGTACATTAAGCTGTCCTTAGAGTTTGTCCAAAACACCCAGATCACCAAAAAGGACTTTGTAAAGAAGTCAACTTCCTTGCAATGGAATGTAAATGTCTGGAACCTTCCTCTCTAGTTCCCAAAGGAAGCCTTCAGCACCTAGCAGGCTGGTCTCTCACTTGGGATTCAAATACCCTAATTGAGCTCTTGTCCTCATATTTCTGTTCTGTTCCTAGGGGAGAATGACCTTCCCTCATTTCTGTCCATCCAATGTCTCCTTTCCCTTCCCTGGCCAGCTCAAGCCCCTTCTTGTAGGCTGATTTTTCTACCTGTTTCATCACAAGGTGATGATCTTGTGTGTTTAACTCCTCTCATGCCCACACTCAAGTCTTGCAAGGGAACAAGCTTTTATTAAACTCTACCTATGCATCAGGCACTGTGCTAAGCACTGGAAATACATAAAAAGGCAAAAAAGAAAAAGAGATAGGGGAAAGCAGTCCTTACTCAGAAAGAGCTCAAGGGAGAATGGGAAATTGAGGATACAGGAGAAACAGGAGCTAATCTCAGGTAGAAAACATAGCTATGAAGATGCACTGGGGAAGCCTTTGTAGAGAATATGCCACTTTAGATGAGGCTTCAGGGAAGCCAGGATGTAGAGATGAAGAGGAAGAGAATTTCAGCCATAGGGACAGCTGGTGAAAATGCCCATTTTACAGATCAGCATACTTAGGCTTAAGTGACTTGCTCAGGGTTATACAATTAGGCAGGATTTGAATTCAGGTTTTCCTGTCTTCTGTCCCATCATTCTGTATCCTGTGGCATCACCTATTTGCTTTTAGTGCATTCTAGTTGACACAGTGAAATGATCAATATTTATGGAGTCAGAGGTTTTGGGTTCAAATCCCTTTCGAAGTCCATTACTCATACAAAAAATGAGAGGTTGAATGAGTTTCCTCTGATCCTATGAAACATTTTATTATATTATATTATAATTATATTATATATAATTATATTATAATTATACTATATTATATTATAATTATATTATATATAATTTAATTATATTATGTTTGAAAGAGTTGAACCATCAGTTCTTACTTAGGAACATGTTTTTTGGGTTTTTTCTTGTTTTTTAGATATGTCTGTAAAGGCACATTGCATATCTCACACTCTCCGGACTATGATGATGGAAGGCTACTCTAAACCTCCATGACTACACAAATGTCTATTACTATGGAAAACTGCAGAGAAGGATCAGCTAGCCACATGGCATGAGTGAGCACTAAGTGGTGGACAGCCCCCACTCTCCACTGCCGTTCATGCCTTGCCAGGTGAACTTAACGGCCCACTGTGTGTTCTGTGAAAGGTTGAGAGCAGCAGGTGGAGGTCACCAAGCATGTGCAAACTTGTGAACTGTTCTAGAGAGGGAGAGAGTAAAGGAATTTATAGAATAGGGATAGGTTTGCAGACACAACCATCTTAGGCAGTCCCACATCCTATTCTCGTTAAATAATGCCAGGGAGGATATACTAATATAGTTGGCCCACGCCCTATGAATGGATAAAAGCAGGATCCACTCCCAACTGATAAGGTCATATAGCAATCAGTCAACCAATACTAAGGGTCTACTGGGTTACTGGACTTTGTGCCCAGGATAGGCATAAAGAGACAGAAATGAAGTAATCCCTTTCTTCAAGGACTTTATCTATCGGAGGAGATATGAATACTTATAAATATATACAAAATAAATCCATTATATTTTTGCAGGAGGAGCTTGCAACTAGATCCTGAAGGTGGGGGCACTGGATCTCTAAGCATCCAAGGACCAATGTGGAATTTGAACCCTAGCATTCTCCTCGTTATGCAGATTGGACCAAAAGGGAAATATTTGGATCAGGGAGGAACAAAGCCCAATCCTGAAAGATAGGGATGAGGCCATGTGTGTTAAGTAACATTTCTGTAGACTTCAAGGTTAAAAAGTTTTTTAAAAAATATATTCAGTAAATCCTTTAAAAATAAAATAAAACAGTGAGAATGGCATTTCTGTTTCCTAGGAAGACATTAAACACATGCCCTATTCTAATATCACCTTTACCCCCAGGGGAGGAATATTTGGTTGGAAAATTTACAGGGACAGTGAGTGGAGCCTGAGGAAATTATTTGACATGTTCTTTTCCAGCATCGGTAGTGGAATTAATTTGATTGTTGTTCTGAGTCCAGAAAAAGGAGTGAGGGAATCAGATAGACATAATTTTCATATACCTTACATTTATTTATATTTGTTCACATCATTTCTTCTCAGCATACTGTAAGTTCCTTGAATATGGATTATTTGATTTTGAATTTTGGATCCTTTTTGTCTAACATGGGAGTCAGTCAATAATTTAATATTAATTATGTGCTACTATGTGCTAGGCACTATGCTAACCCCTGGGGGTATAAAAAAGGCCAAAGACAGTTCCTATTCTCAAGGGAAGAGATGGGGGCTGGGGGATAACTGTTCTTGACTGGGAATGAAAAGATCTTGCAGCCAAGTGGAAAAGGATGAGATTGCTGCCCTGCTCATGTTTAAATGGAGGATCTGGGATGAGTCTACCCTCCACCCTTTCCAAAGAAAATGAAGGAAGGACCTCAGGGACAGGGGATACTGACATACTATTGAGTTTCAGAACTCATGGGATCTTATTCAAGTTTCTGGGGACCTTAAAGTCCTGGAGACCAGTCAAGGAGAAAATGAGGAGAGCAGGCACTTAAGAAATGATTCTTGAATGAATGAATGGATGAATGGATGGATGGATGGATGCCTTCTTTGACATTCAAGGCCATCCACAATCTGATTTCAATCTCCCTAAAATGTCGCCCAAATTTCTTCTTCTCTTACTCATATGTTCTTACTGAACTGGAGTGCTTTGTCACTGCCTTCTCCAGCTCATTTCATAGATAAGGTAACTGAGGCAACCAGGGCTAAATGATGTATCCAGAGTCACATAGGTCAAGTCTGCAGACATATTTGAACTCAGGTCTCCCAGACTTCAGACCCTGTGTTCTAACCACTGCATCATTTTGCTTCCCTGTTGTTTTTTGTAACCGCATTGAATGTGCTTTCCTTCTCAGATCCTTCTATAGTTTTCCTTAGGAAATTAATGCCTATTCTAAATATCTAGTTGTAAGACTGTGGTATACTAAATGGAGTTCTGGACTTAAAGAAGAGGGACCTGGTTTTCTTTCTTGGTTGGGATATAAATTGGGATTGGATTGGGATATAACCCTAAGCCCTTGGACAAGTCACAAACTTCAGTTTCTTTCATTCTAAAAATGTTCACAATAATCTTTGCAGTATAGGCCTAACTCCCCTAAGTCTTATGAGGGATTCATTTTACAACTCACAATAACTTCTTATTCCTAGAACTTGTCCCACCTTTCACCTCTGCTCACACTGCACTCTGTACATAGTTTCTATTCATATCTTACCTCAAACTCTGCCTATCAAATCCTAACCATTCTTCAAGTCTCCAGTCCAGTGACAACCTCTCCTGGAAATCTACCTCAATTTTTCCATAGAAAGACCAATTTCACTGTCTCTAGTCTAGAGCAACCCTTTTTGCTAAGCATGTGGTTACATGGGATATAGTTCCATGTATCCTGGATTTATCTCCTCCAGTAGGCTGCAGATCACCAGAGACCAGGGACCAGTATTGGGTCATCTTACATTCAGCAGTGGCCAGCTCAAGGATGGAAAACTAATAGCTACTCAATATATATACATTGTACTAAACTGTTCTCATCTTTCTTTTTGCTCACACCCCCTCCTCATTTACCAGAATGACAAAATGCAAAAAAAAAAAATATATACATTACCCAAAAGGTGACTGAACAACATAGTAAAGGCAGAATATTGTAGTGGGGAGTGTTGAACTCAGCAATCTCAGCTTGACTCTGGCCTCAGCCCTTGGGAAGGGTGTAATTAAGACACTGGACAAGTCAACTACTCTCTCTTGGCCTCAGTATTCTTATCTGTTAAATGAGAGAGTTGAACTCAAAGACTTCCAAGCTATCCTCCATCTCTAATTCTGTTCCTATGATCCTACTGGCATACAGCAGATACTTAACATATTTGTTGATTGATTAAGACAGCTGGTCCCAGGGGCTTTTCATGAGTCCACATGAAACAATATTCATCAGTTGCATAACATTTGATGGTCTACAAAGCACTGCGTATTTTAAAACATTTGATCCTTACAACCTGGTGAGATTAACTGTCGTCATTATCCCAATTATACAGATGAAAATCTGAGGCCGTGAGAAACTAAGGAATTTGATCATCAGTCGATAATTCAATCCTCTAATTTTATAGCTAAGGAAACTGAGACAAAAAAGGTGACATGAAGTGGCATTACCAATATATGTTCCAGCTAGCAGGATTTGAGCCTAGACCTTCTAATGTGGTTCTCTATCCAGCCAGTCAGTCAGTCTACAAACATTTATTATTTCCACTGAACCACAGATTGAACAGTGAAGTCACCATCAATCATATTTCATTCAAAATGTTTTTCTTCGGTTAAATGATTAAAGGATACCATTGGTTTTAAGTGGCAACCCAGGAAGATTCTAGAAGAGTATGGTCACTCTTTCTTTGTCTCAGTCTCCAAGAATAGAGGAGGAAAAGTGTTTCTTTTTTTCCTTCTAAAAATCTCCCCATTTTTACGCTGGCTTGGAAACATCTGTTGACTCACAAAATGGAAAACTGTGAAGGAAAGCAAAATGCCTGGTAATAACAGAGGCGGGTAAGTAGAAAATAAATGTGTTGGCATCTCTGTCCTGGATTTGGAAGCTAATGTTGGAGGGGGAGGTACACAGTGTGCCTTAATTGGTACAGAGAGGGTGCCACTCAGCAACATAGGGAGGCAAATGGGAAATTCTCTGCTTGACACTGAGAAGCACTTAATATCTATTCTTTTCCTGGGCACTAGCACCAAATGATTTGCCAAGTAAAGGAACATTGACAGCATACATTTACACTGAGTTGAATTGTCCATTTATCAGGTTTATTCCTGTATAAACTCTCCTCACTGTCGGAGTGCATTGTCAAGACATCCATCTCCTTATGAAGTCATGCAGTGGGCTGGGGATGGTGACAACTTTGGCATTTTGGAGGAGGAGTTAGAAAACAGAATTTCTGTGGAACACATTCGGAGGACCATAATCGTTCCAGAAAATCCATTGCTAGCCTTCCAAGGTACCATGTGTGATGGGTCTGGTCTAGCAGTAAAGAAAATCTCTAAGCCATTCAAGGGCTCAAAGCTGAAATATGGTCCTTGCTCCCCAATTGAGCCCCATTTCAATCAGCATAAATAGCTCTTCTGTCAGACTTTTGGGGCTGATTGTATTGGCTGCTGTTTGTGGGAATATTAGTGAACCCATAGGAGGGGAAGGCCTGGATTCAGTTCCTATGGTGTTTGCAGTGAAAATCACCAAAATTCTGTTTAGAAATTAATCACATCTGCTGTTTCATAAAATCTAAGGATTTCTCAAGCGGCCACTCATTAATCCATTTATTTAGAGGATTTCCTCTCCAAGGATCACAAAGCTATTTGTGGGACTGGAGTGGGACTCTAAGCCTCCTAAAAAGGGAAATGATTTGCAAGAGCCAAAGAAACAGGAATCATGGACCTGGGAGACCTGGTCCCAATCAAAGGGCTTTGTCTAAGAAATATTCCAGGAGGATGGAGTCAAAATGACAGAGTAGAAGAATAGAACTGCTCTTAACTCTACCCCCAAATTCCATAAAATACCTGTAAAAAATGACTATACAACTTCTATAGCAACAGAAGTCACAAAACGACAGAGTGAAAGAAATTCCAGTCCAAGGCAGCCTGGAAGGCCAACAGGAAAGGTCTATCACACCAGACTTAGAGTGGAGGGCAACCTAGCCTTGGTCATGCAGTACAACAGGGATAGGACTGGAGCAGGTGGAGTCCCGGGCAGCAGCTGCAGTTCCAAGATTTCTCACCCCACAAACACCAAAGATACCTTTAAAGGTCAGTGAGAAAGCTCTTTTACCTGAAGGAGAAGGTAGCAGGGTCCTTCCCTAGCCCCAATCCCAGGCAACCCTAGAACCAGAAGGCAAAATATTGAAAGAGTCCACTGGTCACCTCTTGAAAGAGATCTGAAAAGAAAATCTCCTAGGAATATTGTAGTCAGATTCTAGAATTCCAGGCCAAAGAGAAAATATTACAAGCAACCAGAAAGAAACAATTTGAGTACTGTGGAAATACAATCATAACACAAGATCGAAGGGCTTGGAGTATGATATTCTAGAAGTCAAAGAAACTAGAATTAAAACCAATAATTACCTACCCAGCAAAACTAAGTGTAATACTTCAGGGGGAGAAAATGGTTATTCAATGAAATAGAGGACTTTCAAGCATTTTTGATAAAAAGACCAGAGCTGAATAGAAAATTTGACTTTCAAACACAAGAATCAAGAGAAGCATGAAAAGGTAAACAGGAAAGAGAAATCATAAGGGATTTACTAAATTTGAACTGTCTAGATTCCTACATGGAAAGATAATATTTGTAACTCTGGAGACCTTTCTCAGTATGTGGGTAGTTGGAGGGATTATATATATAAAATATATATATATGTATATATATATATATATATATATATATATATATATATATAGAGAGAGAGAGAGAGAGAGAGAGAGAGAGAGGGGGGGGGCACAGGATGAGTTGAATAGGAAGAGATGATATCTAAAAAAATAAAATTAAGGGGTGAGAGAGGAATATATTGGGAAGAAAAGGGAGAAATGAAATGGGGCAAAATATCCTCTTAAAAGAGGCAAAAAAGCTTTATAAATGGAGGGGAAATGTGGGGAGGTGAGAGGGGAAAGGTAAGCTTACTTTCATCACATTTGGTTTAAGGAGAGAATAACATGCACACTCAATTTGATATGAAAATCTATCTCACACTACAGGAAAGTAGAGAAGGAGATCAATGGGGTGTAAGGAGGATGACAGAAGGGAGGGCAAATGAGAGTAAGGAGTAATTAGCAGTAAACACTTTTAGGGAGGGACACGGTCAAAAGAGATAATATAATAAATGAGGGACAGGTTAGGATGGAGGGAATTCCAGTTAGTCTTTCACAATATGACTTATGGAAGTCTTTTGCATAACTACACATATAACTGCAAATGTACAGCCTATATTGCATTGCTTACCTTCCCAGTTGGGATGTATGGGGAAGAAGAAAGGGAGAGAGGTTGGAACTCAAAGTTTTAGGAACAAATATTGAGAATTGTCTTTGCATGCAACTGGGAAACAAGAAGTACAGGTAATGGGGTATAGAAATCTATCTTGCCCTACATGGAAAGAGAGAAAATGGGGATAAATGGAGGGAGGGGTGTGATAGAAGGGAGGGCAGATTGGGGGAAGGGGTATTCAGAATGCATAGTGTCTTGGGGTGGAGGGAGGGGAGAGATGAGGAGAAAACTTGGAACTCAAAATCTTGTGGAAATGAATGTTGAAAACTAAAATAAATATTTTTTTTTTAAAAAAGAAACATTTCAGTGCAGTGGGAAGAATGATGGATCTGGAGGCAGATTGATCTGAAGTCAAATTGTGGTACTGCTTCTTAATAGTTATCTGAAGATGTCCAGGTCCCTTCAGTTCTCTAACCCTTGATTTTCCTCCACTTGGACTAGTTTACTGCTAGGACCCTTTGGAGCATGAAATCGGTTATCACTGGGCAGTTGTTTGGGAAGCCACCGTTTCTGTATTAAAGAGTGGCATGAACTGTCAATGCTCATATCTAGTACATGTGGGTGGTTAGAATACTATTTCATCACAAAGCTTTTATTCTTTTATATAAAATATATTTTAACAAACTATAGAGATGCAGTCAAATAAAACTCTGAATACACTAAACATGGTTTTCATGTAGTCCAATGGCAGCTACCACAGTTATAACATCAACAATAATTCTATTTTGAGGCTACTTTGCGGTTTGTATCATCACTTTTTCATTTTATATAAGAAAAGAGGGTCAAGGAAACGCCAAGTAACAAGGGTATGTAGACACCCATAGCCATGACCCTCATTGAAGTTAAACTCCAGTGTCTCACGTGACTACATAATTACAGATGTTCAGAGTCTGAAGGGGGCTCCAAAGCCTCCCGTAAAACACACTCTCAACTTCCAAGAATCCCTGCTATGGCATACCCAACCGTGTTAATTCATCGGTTACTTGGGGACCTCCAGGGAGGGGCTTCCGAGCCATTTCAGGATGGTCCTGATTGCTAAGTTTTCCTTACGTGGAGACATTTTCCTTTTTGGTCACCTCTCATTATTGTTCCTGGCTCTTTGTCCTCTAAAGTCCAGGGAAAGAAATTTAATCTTTTAAATCACATGATATGATATAATGAAAGCAACTCTGAGTTCTCCAAAGTGCTCAGTGAGAATAAACTTGACCAGGTCTGATCATGGTAACATGTCTTTCTGTCTGAATGTTCTGGTAGGCTAGATGTCTTTCTGAGGACCAGCCTAGCCAGGTTTGGAGAGGCTCATCAAACCTCTCATCTCCAGCTCCCCCAAACTGTAATAACCATGGACCAAGGTGGAGAGGGTTCCACTCTGTCTCTGTTCAAAGGAAACCCATACCACCAAAGAGGCGAAACCTGGATATTGAAGTTTCTAATCAAGAATGCTTCTCCAAAGGCAAAGACTGTGGGGAAGAGTACTTAGGAATTTCCAACTAATGCATTTGGAAAATGCTAGCTCGTTTTGTCATCAATTAAAGTTATATTTGCTCAACACCCACAAAGTTTCTGGCATTGAATTCAGGTCAACATGAATCACTACAAGAAAATGTAACAATACATCGGTTCAGCTCAGGACATTTTCCAGCTGGAAACATTTTGCTTGTTCTCTTAATTAGAATAAGACCTTTTATTTGCATAATCATTCACTGGTTACTAAGTGCTTTAAATCACATTATTCTTTCTCTACTCAGAACAAACTTCGGATTAGGATTTGGAACCTACAAGAATGACCAGTTTGATTTTATAGATGAAGAAACAAAGTCTCCAATTTACGTGATCTGTTCAAGGTCACATGATTATCAGTTGATGGAGAATGGATGAGAACTTGAACTTTGCATCTAAGATGTCTTCCAATACATCTACTATGCTGCCTCTCCTTCCCACGTTTATGCCCACATTTTTTGTCTCCAGGTAAGTTTACTTCACAATCCCTGTAATAGCTAACCTCCAGGGCTCCCTGGTCCCGTTCTGGGCCAAGTACTGCTATTCCTTGTGTTTAAATGCAATATACTATCTCTACCAAGATTGCCCAACCACACACACACACACACACACACATCAACAGACACACATGCATACATACTAACACATATACACATGTACACACATACACATGCACACATACACACCAATTCATTGGAAATAAGGAAATGATTTCCCTGGGAGAAACTTCTAGGATTTCACTTTTATTTCAGTACCCTTCATTGGAAAGTGTGTGGGATTTAAAGTCTGAGGACCTCAGTTCAAAATCTGACTCCAAAGCTTTCTACTTGTGTGATTTAGATAAGACACTGAACTTCTTTGGAGCTAAATTGACATGTTAGTACAGTGAGCTTGTTGGAATGGATGACCCTTAAAGCCCCTCCTGGATCTAAATGTATAAACACAGAAGATGCTTCCGTCTAAAAGCCTTTTCCACATCTTAACCCCTCCCCTAATCCCAATATAACTTGCAGAGTTCTTAGGCCTCTTCCCTGGCAACCCTAGATGACTTTGCTCCAAAACTCACTAAGCCCATTCCCACAATGGAACCAGTCAGTCCACAGGCAACAAGTATTTATGAAATTCTTACCATAGGGAAGACACTGAGTTAAGAAATAGGGATACAAAAAGAGGCAAAAACACATTTCCTTCCTGGGAACCTCAAGGAGTTCACAGTTAAATGGAAGACAAAGAGGGCACATCTAAGATGTAAATGGGGGAACAGAGCAGAGGCCTGTGCAATCTGACCAAAGCCTTTGATATTTTCAGTCTTGAGGACTTGTGGAAGATCGTGACAAAATTCTTTGCCCATAGAAGTTAATCAGTATTGTACACTGGTTTCATGATAGCATGCTTGCCTGGGTCCTCAATAATGGAAGATGCTCTCATACTTTTCCAGTCACCAATGGAGTGAAGGAGGGATGTTCATTTGCTCCCATGCTTTTTGTTTGGTATTTTTTTCAGCAACGTTGTCAGATGCCTTCAATGATGATGAAAGCAGCATCAAGGAGCTATTGCATTGAAAATAAATTATTTAACTTGAAAAGGTTATAAACCAAGACTAAAGTGGATGGAGAGGTGGTACATGATTTTGTCTAGTTTGCAGATGATTGTCCACTCAATGCAGCCTCTGAGGTTGAGTATGGATCAATTCTCTGTTGGTTGTCTTCATTTTGGCCTGGCAATTAACACCAAGGAAACAAAGGTTCTCTACCAACCAGTACCACACCATCCATCCATCCATCCATGGAACCATCAGCTTAAGCAAATGGAGAAATATTAAAAGCAGTGGATAAGTTCACTCACCTTGACATGCTTTCCAGGAATGTCCACGTAGCTGATGAAGTTGATGGACGCATTGTCAGAGCTGGTTCAGTGTTTGGGAGGCTCTGAAAGAAAGTGTGGGTGAGAAGGGTGACTATCAAACTGAAGGTCTACAGAGCCGACCTAATTGTTGTCTGCCTGTGAAACCTGAACAGTCTGCCAGCACCACACCAGGAAACTGAATTGCTTCCATTTGAATTGTCTTAAGAAGATCCTGAAGATGACCTGGCAAGATAAAATACTGAACATGAAGTCCTTTCTTGGGCTAAATCGCCAAGCATTCAAATTCTGCTGCAGAGATTATAATTCCAATAGCCATGTTGTTCGAATGCCAAATATACATATGCCTAAATGACTATTTTATGGAGAATTCACCCAAGGCAAGTATTGACATTGAGGTGAGAAGAAGCAATACAAGGAAGCTCTCAAGTTCTTACTGAAGAACTTCAGAATTGGTTGGGAGACACAGGAGACCTTGGTATATAACTCTCCAGCCTTGCATGCCTGCATGAAAGAAGGCACTGTTTTCTATAAGTGAAGCAGAATTGCAGTACCTCAAAAAAAACAGGAGATGAGCAAATTCCGACACATCTCCATTTGGTGTGTTCATATGGATTATTTGTGCCTCACCTGCAGTGGAGCCTGCTACACTCTTGTTAGTCTGATTGGTCACAGTCAGACACTGTACCTTGACCCTGAGTTACTGACATCACTGTGGTCCTCTTCGGAAACACAAGGACAGCCACTATCTAATCATACAGGGGAGGTTTTCTTGAGTCCAGAATCCCTGCTTTTCTGCAAAGCAGCCTTTACCTACAGAGAAGCTTTACCTAAACTGGCTTTCCTAAGGGCAGGATCTTTGGGGCCCTGGAGTAGGCTGACATAATGTAGCCTATGTTATCATCAATAAGTGTACAGTCCTACTTACTGCCAAGGTGGGCAGGGGAGCTGGATAGGTGCGCGTGTGTGGATTAGCATCTCTACTTGATTATAAGCTGTAAGAGAACAATTGAGTTTTGAATATATTTTGATTAATACCCACTGGAGCAGAAACTTAACAAAACCTTTTAGCACAGATGAAAGTAAAATGTTTGTCCTGGCAGGTTGCTCTCAGGCAAAGGATTCTGAGTAGAATGAAATGTACCTTTTCTTCCCTGGCTTTACAAAATCCCAATAAACAACAGTGGCAGAGTGATGGTAATTGAATTTGCTGCCAAAGAATACTTCAGACTACAAAATTGTTTACTGCAGACTTAGTGGAGAAATAGTTTTGCATTTAAAATCATATGTGTTTGCTTTGCTTTTCCATTGTGATCCAGGAAAGGAGTGTTGTTACACGTACACAAAATGCACCTTGCTTGTTCAGAGCTGGAACATGAGCAATATTAGCCAAAAATGAATGGGTGCTGCCTTTATTGTCAAAGTACAAGAGGTTATGGAGAAGGAATAGAGAAAGGGGAGACAAACTTCCTGATTAGACAAAAGGTATAAATAGCATTTATTCTGTATGCTGTAGTTGTTTTTCTTTAAAAAAACTGAGTGGCTTTCAACCAAGGCAAAAGCAATGTTAGCCTTTGTCTGGCTTGGGCACAGAGTAGTCAATGAGCAGATTTGTGTGTGAAGGAAAGCCTGGCCTTACAGAGCAGGTCATGGACCAAGGGCCACCACTCACCTCTTTGCAGCTTGTCCAAACTGCAAACCTAATTGGTAGGGGAGAGCAGTTCCCCGAGCAGTGTTAAAGGCACCAGTGCCAAGCTATCCAGCCAGGGGAAATGAAACAGAGTCTCTTTAAATCATGAGCTTTAATTCGGATCTCCTCCCTGAGATTACAATCTCCAGGCCTTCCTACATGCTGGGTAGGAAGGTAATCTTTGTGAGCAATTTTGGTTTTGTCCAGCCAGCAGCTGGAAGGAAAGTCAATTCTGATCCCATGGAGGTGGTTAATGTATTTGAACTAGCCATAAAGCAGGCTTTTGGTCCATTTCTGATGGTGTCTCTGCTGCAGACCAGAGAGTTTGTGTGGGACTTGTCACCAAGACAGCAGCTACACCTTTGACAATGTGAAGCTCTATCTTCCCATGTAACAATGTATATGTGACTTTCCCAATGCTCCTAGCCACTGCAGAGCAAAAGCCTCTAATTCATTGATTGATTTACTCATCAACTGTTAATAAGGCACCTACTATGTGCAATGTTCTTTGCTAGGCCCTACAGAACCCCCAAGGGCATACAAGTAACACCCTAGTTTTCAGGATTTTATCATCTAGAAAAATGGGTGAGACTTACCTACAAATTTCTACAAGGGAATGAAACAAGGTGTAGTTCAGGAGAAAAGACAGGGTGGCATACTGTGGACAAATGCTGGGCCTACAGCTACCATCCCCATTTTACAAATGAGCAAACTGTATCTGACATAAGTTAAATGACTTGTCCACAGTCACAGGGCAGAAACAACCTAAGGCTACTTAGGATAAAACAGTGAAAAAAAAGCAAAGAAGGGACAGGAATTTTCCATCCCAAATGCAGAAGGAAAGTATCTTGGAGAAATTGGCAGGTGACTATAGCAGGATGTGAAGTAAGGTCTTCCTTACTTTGAATCCAGAACTCTATCCACAGAGCTACCTGGCAGTTACAAAGAATGGATCATTTTGAGCCAGAAAGATAATCTAGATACCAACTCCAAAGCCCTCCTTTGACAGATGAGAAAACTAAGACCTTGACAAGTGAGTGATTTACCCAAAGCCACACAGTTGGTCAATTGCAGAAACAGGATTCCAAGGCGACTGGCTTGAAGTCAAGACTGGCCTCAAGGAAGATGTCAATTCTGACATTTTTTGGCTTTGTGGTCATAGGAAAAGCATATCACCCCGCTCAGTTGAGTCATCCATAAAGGGAAAATAATCACATCTCTGGTACCCAAGGATTGAATCAGCACTTAATGCCTTGGGCCATTTCTCAAGGATGGGTTGAAAAGACTATGCAACCCTTATCACACTATGACCTTGCAGAGGATCTATAGAAAGTAGCACATGACTGCTAAGGGTCAGATTGTAGAGACAAATAAAAGAGGGGACTAGGAAGATGAGGGAAGCAGCTATGGGGAGAGAAGAAGCCAAGGCCACCATTCCTCTGTCTTTTAGCAGTACCAGCTTCCGATAAGATGCTGCTCAAGCATGGCAATCCACATCTGCTGAAGCCCCTCACTGCTGCTGCCAGTCCTCTCTGACTGACATGGATAGAATCACCCTGCACAGCGATTCTGCTTTGCTTCTCTCTCTCCAACTCCCTGCAATGGAATGGCAGCTCCATGAGAAAAATAATGGATTCTTTTCTTCTTCTTCTTCTTCTTCTTCTTCTTCTTCTTCTTCTTCTTCTTCTTCTTCTTCTTCTTCTTCTTCTTCTTCTTCTCTCTCTCTCTCTCTCTCTCTCTCTCTCTCTCTCTCTCTCTCTCTCTCTTCTCTGTATCTCCAAGGCAGAGGACAGTGCCTTCCATTTAGTAGAAGCTCAACAAATATCCACTGATTCATTGATTGGTTCAAGTGGAAGAGATAGGAGAGGACCCTCAAGGCAGAGGAGGCAGCAGGAACAAAAGTGGATGGGTAATAGCAGCCCAAGGAATATTTGAGAAGGAAAACAAAATATTATTTGGCAAATAGTGAGAAATAATGATGGCTTCAAAGTGTAGAGCCTTGAAAGTCACTGCACAATTTTGCATTTTATTATGAAAGCAATCAAATATATTTAAGGTTATGTTGTTTAAGCAAAATTATACTAGTGTTTTAAGCAGATGAAAGAAAATATCCATGGAACTCCAAAGAAAAATAAGAGTAAAGGATGAAAGAAAGAGAAATGTACCAAAAGATGTCACCAAGGAATCATATGGCAGGAAGAGAAGATGGATTATTCACATGGAGAGAGGGAGAGATGGTAGCTAGACAGTCAATGTGCTCCACACATTATGGGAGGTAATCCCTCCTGTATTGGGAGAAATGAAGGAAGGGGTCCACTACATTTGAGTAAGCTTTCTTTGGTAAACTTTTGGGAATATATAGAGGAAGCTTACATGCAGTGTGTGGCCATGAAGAGTTTGCATCCTTGGAGGGAACTCCAAAATTGAAGACACAAGTCATTTTGAGAATTGAGTTTTAATAACAGAGTGGAAGTATAGATTAGAGGAGACAAAGTCAGGGGAACAGACAAATTTGTCACATATGTCAATAGTACAACAATGAAGTCCTGACAGAGTGGTGGTAATGGGAATGGAAAGAAATGAAAATATATGAGAGATGGAGCAAACGAATAAAGAGAGCACATAGCATCCCATTAAGCCAGAATCTTGTCAAAAATATTATCTCTTCCCATGGAGGTGATTTTTTTCCTGTGATGATTTTTTTTCCAGTTGTCAGATTTGCTCAATGTAGCTTCATCTTTCTTGAAATATCAGATTTGCAAGAAATATGAAGGGGAGCTAGGACAGTTAGGATTCCATAAATTCCTCATGTATCTTTCCTCTACCATTTTTGCACTGAAGAATTTGCATTTAAGGGCTTACACTGGAATGCAGAAGTTGAAAGAAATCATTTGCTTCTTTAAAATTTTGTTTCCTCTACAAAATGCATAGGGTACTAGTCCCCTTAAATAACACCTTGAATACATTTTATTCTAAGAAATTTTTAACGGAGGGTGGAGTCAAGATGGCAGAGTAGTAGAAAGACTCACATATGCTAGCTCCGAAACCACAGCCCATAATTGTATATAAAAAGAACTCCCCCAAAATTCTGGAACAGTGGAGCCATGCAGCAATGGGGTGAAGGAGATTTCTGTTCCAGAGAGCCCTGAAAAACTGATCCCAAAGGTCCATCACACACCAGACAGGAGTGGAGCCCAGCCCTGTCCTGGCCACACAGTACTGAGAGGAGCAGGCAGATCCGAGCTGGCTTCAGGGATGGAATCTCTGGCGGCCACAAAAGTCCCTCCACCCACAGACACACAGGTCAGTGAGAGAGATGTCTGGACAGACCGAGAGGGGAGCCGGGTGTCTCTGGGACTCAGGCCCCCTCGGGAGGCAGCAGCAGAGGCAGCAGGCGGCCAGGGGCTCCTGGAGCAGGCAGGAGCTCCATTACAAAACGTCTCTGCATAAATCCCCTGCGGGAACTGAGCCTGGGAGGTGGCCCTGCCCCAACCTGAGCACCAGAACTTAAGCTCCCATTGAATAGCAGCCAGGCCTGCCTCTGAAAGCCCAGAGGCTGGGGAGCAGCATTTGAATCTCAGACCCCAAGCACTAGCTGGGAGCACCTAGGCCAGGGGTGGAGAGGACTCTCAGAAGTCAAGTAACTGGCTGGGAAAATGCCTGGAAAAGGGAAAAAAAATAAGACGCTAGAAGGTTATTTTCTTGGGGAACACATGATTCCAACCTTCCTCTCTGACGGGGAAGAAAACTGCTTACCATCAGGTAAAGATATAAGAGTTAAGGCCTCTATATCCCAAACATCTGAAATAGATATCCAATGAGCTCAGGACATGGAAGAGCTCAAAAATGATTTTGAAAATCAAATTAGACAGGTGGAGGAAAAATTGGGAAGAGAAATTAGAGAGATGCAAGAAAAGCATGAAAAAGGATAAAGGAGACCCAAAAAAGCTGAAGAAAATAACACCTTGAAAAATAGGCTAACTCAATTGGCAAAAGAGGTTCAAAAAGCCAATGAGGAGAAGAATGCTTTCAAAAGCAGAATTAACCAAGTGGAAAAAGAAGTGCAAAAGCTCACTGAAGAAAATAGTTCTCTCAAAATTAGAGTGGAACAGATGGAGGCTAATGACTTTCTGAGAAACCAAGAAATCACAAAACAAAACCAAAAGAATGAAAAAAATGGAAGAGAATGTGAAATATCTCATTGGAAAAACAACTGACCTGGAAAATAGATCCAGGAGAGACAATTTAAAAATTATGGGACTACCTGAAAGCCATGATCAAAAAAACAGCCTAGACATCATCCTTCATTAAATTATCAAGGAAAACTGCCCTGATATTCTAGATGCAGAGGGCAAA
>CM053771.1:552560582-552616123 GCA_028658325.1 Potorous gilbertii | reverse complement strand
GACTACCTGAAAGCCATGATCAAAAAAAGAGCCTAGACAGCATCCTTCATGAAATTATCAAGGAAAACTGCCCTGATATTCTAGAAGCAGAGGGCAAGATAAGTATTCAAGGAATTCACAGATCACCGCCTGAAAGAGATCCAAAAGAGAAACTCCTAGGAACATTGTGGCCAAATTCCATAGTTCCCAGGTCAAGGAGAAAATATTTCAAGCAACTAGAAAGAAACAATTCCAGTATTGTGGAAATACAATCAGGATAACACAAGATCTAGCAGCTTCTACATTAAGGGATCGAAGGACGTGGAATAGGATATTCCAGAAGTCAAAGGAACTAGGTCTAAAACCAATAATCACCTACCCAGCAAATTTGAGTATAATACTTCAGGGGACAATATGGTCTTTTATTTTTGTCAAACTTGTAAAAAGGAGTAAAAAGTATGGGATGATGTCAATGGATTTCTAAATTTAAAATTTAAAATTAAATTTAGTTGTAAAGGAACTACTAAAGACAAAAGGATCACTGGTCCTGATGGATTCACAGGACAATTCTATAAAACTTTAAAAAAAAAGTATCAATATTCACAAATCATTTTCAAAAATTAAAAAATGTCCCAAATGAATCCTTTTATGATATATACCCTTAGTCCTTTTCATGTTTCTCTTGATTCTTGTACTGGAAAGTCAAATTTTCCATACAGATCTGGTCTTTTCCTCAATATGAATGATTCAAAGTCCTCTATATCATTGAATGACCATTTACTCCCTTGAAGTATTATACTCAGATTTGCTGGGTAGGTGATTCTTGGTTTTAATCCCAGTTCTTTTGACCTCTGGAATATGCCATTCCAAGCCCTTTGATCTCTTAATGTTGAAGCTGCCAGGTCCTGTGTAATCCTGATTGTATTTCCACAATACTCAAATTGTTTCTTTCTGGCTGCTTGCAGTATTTTCTCCTTGATCTGGGAACTCTGATATTTGGCCACAATATTCCTAGGAGTTTCTCTCTTTGGGTCTCTTTCAGGAGGTGATCAGTGGATTCTTTCAATATTTATTTTGCCCTCTTGTTCTAGAACATCAGGGCAGTTTTTCTTGACAATTTCATGGAAGATAATGTCTAGGCTCTTTTTCATCATGGCCTTCAGGAACTCCTATAATTTTTAAATTGTTTCTCCTGGACCTATTTTTCTATTTTTTTTTTAATATTTTCCAGGTCAGTTGTTTTTCCAATGAGATGTTTCACATTATCTTCTATTTTTTCAAACTTTTGGTTTTGTTTTTTAACTGCTTGGTTTATCTCATTGTCATTCATTTCCTTGAACTCAATTCTCTCTTTCAAAGAACTATTGTGTTCAGTGAACTTTTGAAACTTCTCCTCGTTTTGGCTAATTCTGCTTTTTAAAGTCTCCTTCTCCTCATTGGCTTTTTGAACCTCTTTTTCCAATTGAGTTAGCCTCTTTTTAAAGGTGTTATTTTCCTCAGCATTTTTTGATTCTCCTTCAGTAAGCTGCTAACTCGTTTTTCAAATTCTTCTATTGCCTGAGCACAATTTAAGTTCCCTTCTGAGGCCCTGGAGGCAGGGGCCTTGACTTCCTCTGAAAGTATGCCTGCTTCTTCCTCACCCAAAAGGATGGAGGGGAGACACCTGTTCACCAAGAAAGTAATTTTCTATGGTCTCATTTTTTCCCCTTTTTTGGGCATTTTCCAAGCCAGTTACTTGACTTCTGAGTTTTCTCTCCACAACCACCTCTCCTCCAGTTCCCCCAAGCCAGCCCTGGGAGCTGAGATTCAGATGAGCTTCTCCAATCTCTCAGGGGCTTTAGTTGGGGGCAGGGATGATATTCAGTGTGAGATTCAGATCAGTTCCTCAGGTGGAGGCCACAGAGGGCTCAGTTCTCTCAGGGACTTTCTGATGAGACCTTCAACAGTGCCACATGGCCAAGGCTGGGTTGGGCTCTGCTGTATGTGTGGTGTGGTAGACCTTTCCCGTTAGTCTTTCAGGTCACCCTGGGCTAGAAATCTCCTCCACTCCACTGTTTTGTGGCTTCTCCTGCTCTAGAATTTGTTGAGAGTTCTTTACAGATATTTTATGGGCTGTGGGGTAAGCGTTAGTGTATGTATGTGTCTCTACTCTGTCATCTTGGCTCCACCCCCAATTGAGATCATTTTTATAGGATTACACATTGCTTCTAATTTCTCCATCAGAAATCTGCCTGGTCATATTGCTTGACCATTTTTCAATTGGGAATTGGATCTTACATTTATAAAATCGATTCAGTGTCTTACATATTTGAGAAATGATAAAGGAGGAACATGATATGCAAATTTTAGATATTGCTTTATTGTCTATTGTATATTTTAGGAATATGTAGTTCCCTTGATTACATCTTTTAAATAGCTCTACTTTTGCTTTTGCTTTATCTGATATAACGATTGCTACCCCTACCTTTTTCACTTCAGCAGAAACATAATAGATTCTGTTCCAGATCCTTATTTTAACTCTCTGTATGTCTTTCTGTTTCAAATGTGTTCTCATAAACAATTTTTTGTTGGTTGTGGTTTCTAATCCATTCTGTGATTCACTTCCATTTTTATGGGTGAGTTTGTCCCATTCATATTCACATTTACATGTATTTCCTTCTACCTTATTTTATCCTTTTTTTTAAACTTCTCTCCATCTCCCCATCTCTCCCTCAGTTTCTCTCTCTCTCTCTCTCTCTCTCTCTCTCTCTCTCTCTCTCTCTCTCTCTTTCTCTCTCTCTCCTCTCCCTCCTCCTAAGTGTGTTTTGTTTCTGGTCATGCCTCTCTTAAGCCCACCTGCCCCCCTTGTATCACCACACCTCTTTCTCTTTCCCCTCCCCCTTCTACTTCCCTACTGGGTAAGACAGGTATCTAAAACTGAATGTGCATAAAAATGGATACAAATATGGATCTATAGATCAAAATTTGTCTCCTAAAATCAGTTCTGATGGGTGTGTAGTTCAAGCAATGACCACCCCCACCATGCACACACACATACACACATCATTTTCCCCTTCACTGTAAAAGCTCTTCTTTGCATGCCTTTTATGTAGATTCCTTCTAACTGCCCTAATAATGATAAGGTTCTTAGGTGTTAATTGCATCATCTTCCCCTCTAGGAATATAAACACTTTATTGACTCTTTTATGGTTCCTCTTGCATGTTTACCTTTTTACACTTCTCTTGGGTCTTGTTTTTGAATATCAAATTTTCTATTCAGTTCTGGTCTTTTCATCAGCAATGCATTTCATCCTTTTCCCTTGAATCCCAGATGCTAGCCCAGTGGCTAGCACACAGTAGACAGTTAATAACTATTGGTTGATAGAAAAGACGTCATAGGATCATAGATAAATCTAAAGCTAGGAAAAAACTCAGAAAGCATCTAAGCCAGGAGTAGGGCAATTGTGGCCTTAAAGCTATATGCAACTTTTCAGGTTCTTAAGAGTGATCTTTTGACTAAATCCAAATTTTACTGAACAAATGGATTCAGTCCAAAGGCCTCATTTAAGGAAATAGAAGGCCACATGTGGCCTTAAAGTTGCAGGTTCCCTACCCCAATCTAAGTCAACCCTTAGTTTGACAGATCTCTGAACCTCAGTTAGTCTAAGAAAATTTAGCAACTGAAGATCACACAGGTAGAAAGCAGCAAACCTGGAATTTGAACCTGAGACTTCTGACTCTATAACCATACCTTTGTTCAATATTGTGGCTTCTTTCTGAGATCATTTTGACTTCATTGAATTTAAGTTGTTGACAGGACATCCACACATAGCAGTCCAGTAAGGATTGGCTAACCTATAGATCCAGCTTTTAGAATAATATACATAGAGTTGATAGCTGAAACCATGCTAGTGAACAGCTTTACACAAGTAAAGAATACAGACCTGAGAGTGGAAATAGAATGTTGCCTTCTATTCAGAGAACAGAAAGAAAAGTAGAAGATCCCCTGACAATTTCTACCAGTTTGACCCTAGGTAAGTTATTTGACCTTCTGCAGATTCTGTTAGCTCTCCTATAAAATGGAGATTGGGGGAGACAACCTGGATTATATCATCTCAAAGGTCCATTTTAGCTTCAACTCTGATCCCTTTCACAAATGACTTTCTTATGTCTCATCTTTCATCTATTTCCACCTTGAAAAAGAAAGAAAAGGATGACAGTTTTGGAATAAAATTTTGTGTCACACTAAGAAGTTTCAACTTGAGACTAGAGTGTCACAGTAAAGAACTTGGCACAATTCACTATAAGCCAGCTAATTAGGCCTCCAAGAATGCACAAGGGAGTAAGTCAAATTTCAGTGGCTACTCTGCCTGGAATCCTCCTCTTGGACAGTTTCACGGCAGTAATGAGTCCTATCAATGAAAATTAACAAAAATACCTTGAGGGCCATGATTGAATTATTTTAGCATGGAACGAAAAGTAGTTCTGCTTAAGGTTCTGTAGCTAGAGACTAAGAAAAATATGTCTCATATATTAATTTCATGTTTCTTTGGATTCTTTTTTCATCTCTGTCAATTCACTACTTCAGAGAATTCCAACAATTAAATCATGTCTTCACTGTTTTCCACAGGAAGAGAAAATAATTTGTCTAATGGAGCAATAACAGACACAACAAAAATGTGAACTTCTTAAGAAGATGAAGCTTCTATTCTGATGTCACCCTATATCTTCTCATCTGCTTTCCAAACTGGACGACTACTGCTGTTCTTATTGTTGTCAATGTGAATGTTCTCTTCATTATCAAGATGCTTCGCTGTTGATAAACATATCCAGATATTCGCCACTGTGCCAAAAAAAAAAAATGTCAGCTTGATTAGGCTCAGGTTTTTCACTTTTAATCTGGATAGATGGATGGCAGGCATCCACCAATGAAATCAATTCTTTGTCTGTTCCCATTTTCCACCCACCCCCAATTTTTTGGTCATCATCTCTGTATTCTGTCCAACTTTGGCAAACTTTTCTCAAATTATTCACTCCAAATCTGGTCTCAGTTCTCCAAGGATGACTGTTGACCTGCTTCATAGGCTGTGATGAAATACAGCTAGTTCAAAAATGGCTTGCGATAGAAATTTACAAAGAGAGTATAGTCAAGGTTTAGCAGTCACTTCCCAAGAACAAAGCTTTCATCATTCCTCATGAGAGTCAGTTTTCACTGACCAGTTTTCCCTAGCAATTAAGACTACATTTACGCTAACATTTAACTTTTGCCTTCATTAGATTCAGACACTTTCATCTGGGTCTACCTGATGACTGTGGGAAAATTCTGTTCCTTCCTTTATGCAGTTATCACTGAAGACATGCCTGGTTGATCTAATCATAAAATGGTTTTTAAAGGACAAAATTATGGGCAATACCCACAAGAGCTTGTTAATCAATTTGGGAAACCAGTTTCTGAGTCTCCAAGATGAAAAGTGCCATATAAATGCAAATCAATGGCTTCATTCATCAGCTCAGTGCAGCTCTCCTGCTGCTTGTTTTTCAGAATGTTGGATCTCCTCCAGTGAAATGCTGCTTAGCTGCAGCACAGAGAGCTCACAGCATGGAGGGCAAAGCACTGGTTGATATCATCTAGTAAGAGAACTCAAGACAATTCCAGAAATGGACAATGGCTTTAATTGGCAGTCAGGACAGTGCCATGGATAAAGTCATGTGCATGGCCAAGGACTGCTGAACTAGAGATGAGTCTGATCTGCTCTGTCTTGGTCTTCTCAGTGACCTTCAATAGCAACTTTGTCTCTGAGAATCATCTTGGTTTTCTTCCTTCTTTCCTTCCTGCCTTCCTTCCTTTCTCTCTTTCTTTCTTTCTTCCTTCCTCCCATCCTTTCTTTCATTCATTCTTTCTTTCTTCGTTTTTAAATAGAAAGACAAGCAGAATCATTGGTCAAATACTTGACATAAATTAGATTACAAAAATCAAATGCCAATTATTCCTATCATTGCCAAAGACATTTCTGTAGTCTCAAAGTACATGCTATGCCCATACATCCAGGGGAATTGGAGATCAGTGTGTAGCCTCAGCATTTCAAAATCAGGAGGGTTCTCAATGATTATGTGGTCTAACTCATGCATAAAAAATACCCATTAAGACATTCCTCCAAAGTAGCTACCCTGTCACTTGTTGAAACTTCTGAATCAAATCCTCCAGTGATGGGAACTCTGCTTTCTTTGTTTTGAGGCAGCCCAGTTTATTTTGGGTCAGCTCTATTAATTAGACCTTATTTAATTTCTTTAATCAGTCTTAAATTTGTTTTCTTGCAATTTCTATACATTTTCTGGAAATCTGGGACCAAACAGAAGAAATTAAATTCGTATCCCATATGACAATATTTGAAATACTTGATGAAATTAGAATCCCCTTTACCCTACCACGAATTTTCTCCTAGCTATACATCTTCAGTTGCTTTGATTGTTTTTTTATTGGAGGACCTTCATCGAGGTTTTTCACCTCTGCCACAAGATCCAGAGGGTGCCACCACTGATAGCACCATAATGGCTTCAAGCACAGAAAGGACACTTCTCTATTCTTTAAGAACACATGAGTTTGTCAGTTTGAATATTTGTTCCTTTGATATAACTCAGAATCCTTCGAGGACTTCATAGTCTATTGCATGCATTACTTCGACCAAAAACAGTCATTGTTTGGTCAGCTCTGACATGAAGAGATACTCTAAACTTTGGTATACCAGCCATCACATAGTAGTGACCCAGACTAACTCTATGCCCATGAATGCAGCCTTTACAGCTGGGTAGGATGTTCAGCTAGCCAATATATCTTCAAATTACTGAGCAACTTCTGGCCATCAAAATTTCCCTTCTTTTGGAGAGGAGAAGGCTCTGAATTACCTAGTTAGTTGGGTCACCATTTAGGGGACCCGTTCCTTTCCTTTCCTTTGTTTTCCTTTTCTTTCCTTTCCTTCTTTCTTTCTTGTGTCCCTCAAAACCTTAGACCCTGTACACTCTGAAACCTATGGTTTGAGCAAGGAAAGATCCCTGCCTAAACTCGCCTCAATGGCTGTTTTGGATCCTCCTGGCTTAGAGTGAAGGTCAGTAGTAACAATATCTCTACAAAGCAACAACCTTGAGGCTCCTTCCCCTCCCAGCATGATTTATCTGTGTTTATTAAAGGAGTCATCCCTCTGACTATTTTTAAAGAGGCCTATTCATTGAATGGGCATTACCTCACTTTAAGTGAGTACCTGAAAAGGTCTAAGCCTAAAAGACCAAGGTCTCCCATTGCATCCTGGGCCTTCTCCAGTCATCCTGATGAATATCTGGTCACTGGACCCAGATGATTCAGCAGGAGAAGCAAGACTGGTGACCTTGCACAGTCCTCCCTCACTCAAAACAAAGTCAAGTGCAAGTCATGTTGTCATTTCTCTGATGTAATGGTCCTCTTTGAAAATAAAGGACAAACACAAGGATGGCCATGGGCTTTACGATCAAGGTCTTTATGTACTGGTGCATACCAAAGTAAGCACAGTCAAGGAAACAATAGACATAGAACTACAACTATACACATAGAAAAAATGACACACCACAATATCAAAAGTTAATCTAACAAAATTATAAAGATTGAGCAGGAGTCAAATGAAGGGATATGAGAAGGTATGTATGCCCAACTTATCCCTTCATTGAGGTCAGAGATCTTCAGGCATGACCCATTGCACAAGTTTTTAGACTTTTTAAACATATAGAATTACAGAAACATGGCCTGTCCATTGCAGTTAGTATCTGGAATTATCTAGTAAAATTTGGAAGAGGAAAGAACCTGAAATAATATTTAATCTAACTTTTCATTTTGCTAATGAAGAAACAGTTTAAGAGTGGTTCTGTGGTTTACCCATGATCATGCAGGTAGTAAGAAGTAAGTTTTGAACTCAAGTCCTCGGACCTCAGATGCACTATTCCTGCCTCTTATGTCCCCTTAAAAGCTAATATGTCTCACAAAAACCACAGCAATGAATTGATGAATCTGCTTTTAGTGTGATCTTGTGGTAAGACTAAGTCATTAATTCTTACCAATTTAACCATGTGAGTTCCTTGAGGGCAGGTATCTTTGTATCTTTGACATTTACCACAGTGCCTGTCACAAAGTACTTATTAAATAGATGCTAACTGTCACTCACTTCACATACAACTGACTGTTTCCTACTTCTTTTCTGCCTCATGGAGAAGTCTGAGGAGAGCTGTGAAATGGATTCCCATATTTATTGTGAGTAAGGTAAAATATCTTGCTCATGAGGTCCTCACAGAAGTGGTGCAGAGCTAAGAGGGAGCAACTTCCCTTTGACTATCCAAGTGATGGAGGTTGAACTCCTCCAACGCCCGCTCTCACTGATGCACTGGCTCTTTGGAGCAGATTACTAGTGGTTCTACTCCCCACCATTACCACTTTTACTCTACACTACTGTCCTTGCCATTTATTAGGAGATGAAACCAAAGAGTCACGTTGCAGATGATTGCTGTCTTTGATCAGCCCAGGAACAAGAGACCATTGCAAATAGAGGGAGCCAGCTTTGGGAAGTTTTGTTTTGCTTGGGTATTGATCTGTGTCTGCCACACCATGGTAATGTATTTTTTATATGTTGGCTTGCTTGTTTTCCAGCTTCGTTCTTGAAAGGCAGTTGAGGACAGGTTTTCATTGCTGGCATCATTACTTCCAACATTTTCCTCATTGTAAATTATTATGTTCTTAAGGTCCGAATAAATTTATGGAGAAACTGTCTCTGGCTACTTTGTCATGTCCTGAATTTTTCACTGTCTCTGGCTACTTTGTCATGTCCTGAATTTTTCTGAGGTTCGGTCTGACTACAAAGTAGAAAAATGACACCTTTGTAGATTTTGGAGAATAAGGATTCAAAGCATACTTTGGGTATCAAATGTGTGATCCTGGGCAAGTCACATCACCTCACTGTGACTCATTTTCTCCATCTATACAATGAGGCATTCCTAGATTTCCATGAAATGTCAGGTGTGATGAAACATTCAGAGGCCAAGGGTAATTCCTTTTTCTTAAATTCTATTCTAATTCCATCAAGTGGAAGCAGTCCAATGGATAAACCAAAGGAAAGATGCTGTCAAACAGATGAACAAAGCAGCCAGCCAGGAGG
Organism: Potorous gilbertii; assembly: GCA_028658325.1. Taxonomy (NCBI): domain Eukaryota; kingdom Metazoa; phylum Chordata; class Mammalia; order Diprotodontia; family Potoroidae; genus Potorous; species Potorous gilbertii. The sequence goes on along the minus strand of CM053771.1, from coordinate 552,606,995 downwards.
GTCCTGTGCACCTCAGAATCCCTTTGCCCAAGTTCTAAGAGTTATTTTTCTACTCCTCTTCCCAAAAGTTCTGGGTGACAGACAGGCAAAGTTAACAACTATGAGCCCAGGTTTGCACCAAAGCTTTGTTACATGCAACAGATCAAGTTGGTGGTATAAAAATATGTGGACATAATTCACAGAGCCCCAGTTCTACCAATTTTCTGTTCCAACCAGGCAGCTGAATGCAGTGCTCTCTGTGTTTCCTTCTGGCTGGAGATCTGTGATCCTGTGAGCTCAGAAGCCGAGGGGCTTCTCTCTCTTGTGACGTCAGTTTAGACTCTCACGTGAAGAGTTTCCTGTTTGATCTTTGCCTTCTGGGACTAGGAACTGAATAATCCTATTTCTGTCAATACCTAAGTGGTTTGAATTCCAAGTGAGTAATAGTAGGAACAAGAGACAACCTGGCAAATTCCTCTAGGTTTAACTTAAGATTTCAGTCTTTGACAAGAACCTAATCTGCAGAGGCAATAGACTTCAGCAGGGAGATTGGGGCAAAAACCGGAAATCTGTGAATTAACAAAAAGGGCCTAGCAATGAAATGGACAGGCAAGGAGCATGGGAGATACCCAAAGAAGTCAAAGAAAATGACAAACAGAAGGTCAAAAAATAATCGTCACAGCAAATGGGAATAGATATGTATATACATACATGCATATATATACACATATATGTGTAGGTGTGTGTGAGGGTGTGTATGCATGTATGCATGTATGTATGCATGTGTGTATGTATGTGTTTTCCCAATTACAAAGAAAACATACAAATTATCATATGTAATACTGACAACAACCCTGTTAATTCTATTTTATTACCATTTATCAGATGAGGAAACTGAAGATTGATTAGGTGACATGATTAGATAAAGTCTACCTGACCTGGGATACACTCTAGTCTATAAAACATAGGTGTGGACTAGATGGTGGGCTAAGCACACAGTGATCCTGGCTATAGGAAATGTGCTAGGGTCAGAGGTCAGCTAAGAAGAGAACAGTGGGCTACACGATCATAAGATTCACAAATGCAAGGGGCCTTAAGGATGACCCAATCTAATTTTCTCTTTTTGCATTAATTTAATATTTATCATCTTTTTCTAATAAAAAGTAGCCTAGAGAGAAACAATGACTTGCCTGTATACTCACAAGTAGTTTGTGGTTGAGCCCTTGTCCCTTGTCCTCAGATTCAGTTTGTTACCACTACATAGCTCATAGGAATAAAGGATGCATTTTACTTACACTATGATTAAATCTGGGAACTCCATTAGAAGGAAACACCATCGGCAGTGAAAGGGTCCAGGAGGTGTATGTATTTGGCATGTCTTTTTTACTCCTTCCCGATTTTTTGTTTCTCTAGTATATGTATGTGCGTGTATGTTTGTGTGTTTGAATATATATACATGTATATGTACATGCACATACACACATTTATATTTCTGCACATATATGTGAATATGTAAGTGTATGTATGTATATCTGTGTGTGGGGTGGTATAAGTGATAATGTCTCCTTCTATAGAATGTAAGCTGCATCAAGGTAGGACCTGTTTCTTTTTGGTCTTTGTATTGCAGCAATGGGTCAGGTGTGTAATACATGCTTCACAAAACTATTTGATTGACTGATGGTTTGTTTGGCTTTGTAAGTCTGGGACCACTTCTCCTCCCCAAACTTACCTTTATCTTTTCATCACCACTTCCTCCTCATTCTCCTCCTCTTGACCTTTCTTTTTCTCCTTTGCTGGATCCTCTCAGGTCATGCCTCTATTAGCAGCTGGCTCTCATGGTTCTAGGGGTGCATAATGAATTTTTTCCCTTAACTCTGTTAAACAGAAAATGCCCAGTTGCTAATACAGACATGTAAAGGCTTTTCTCAGTTCATTAGCTCTATTTCTTTCTTGAGTTTTCTGTAAATGACTTGGAGCCACACTTCTTTGGTGTCTGTCAAGGGTTCTCCTGTGGTCCTCTCCTTCCTCCTGACTTCCAGACTTCTTTGTAACCAAGAGGGTGATCTCATTTAATCAGTACTTCTCTTCTATCTGCCAGGACTTTCCTTTTGTCCTTTCCTTCCTCTAGACTTCTAGTTTTCTTTTTAACCAAGAGGCTGATCCCATTAGATTCACATTTTCCCAGAAGAGAAAAAAGACTTTCATTCATCAATCATTCACCTTCCTTTTGGAATTTTAAATATCTGCCAAGTTTGTGGAGGCCTGAACAACTCACTTAAAAAGTATTATTTTCCCAGTCTTCGGTTTGAAGTGAATAGCTTATTTACATTATTGATTGAAATGTAATTGTGGCTTCCCTGTATTCAGAGGTTTGTAAGGTGACTGTTTTTAAAGGTTAATACTTAAAAATAAGCTTGAAGACTCATTAACCTTGTGGTGCCCAGAGACACTTCCACACAGTGGTGCTATGCCTATGTCAACCCTGTGCCAACTTTCAATCCTCTCTAAGCTGTGGCCAATGATCTACATCCTAGTTAACTGAGAATTTACCAGAAGTAAAGGAGGCAGCCTGGCAACTATAGCCTATAACTCAAAGGGGCCCAGGGAACCCAAGCACACCCCTTAAATCTTAAGTTATTACCAGGCCTGAGTATAAAGTTTGAGTATGGGAAGCTGAGAGATAAAGAGGAGTTTCAAAACTAAGGACCTGGGATGGTGGTAAGACCTCCTACAGTAATAAGAAAGGTAAGAGGAGGGAAAAGTTTGGGAGGTAAGAAAGTGAATTTCATCTTGGACATATAAGTTTAATCTGTCTTCAAATGCCCAGTTTGACATGTCTGAAAATCAGTCTCAGAGATGATATTTGAGATCAGCAGAGACTATGGGGCAGGATAGGGAGACATGAGAATGATTAGCATAAAGGTCATAACTAAATCCATGGAAGTTGATGAGATCCCTCAGTGAAATAGAGAAGAGGGCCCCCAACAGAAGCCTGAGAAGTCCACCTTCTGTTAAAGGGCATAACCTGAGAGGATCCAGCAAAGGAGACAAAGGATGATTAGTAGAAGAACTAGGAGAAAGTCGTGCCTCAAAAACCCAAAGAGAAAAGAATATGAAAGGAAGAAAGAATGATGGACAGGTTCATAGGCTGCAGAGAGGTCAAGGGGAATACAGGTGGAGAAAGGATTTGTCAACTAAGAGATCATCAGTAACTGGAGAGGGCAGCTTCAGTCCAATAAGGTCAAAAGACAGATTGGGTGGGTTGAGAAGAGAGCGAGAGGAGAGAGTGAAGGCACCAATGGTGGATGGCCTTTTTAGGGGTTTAGCCACAAAGAGAAGAAGGAATATAGGGTAATAGCTAGTGGGAATGGAAAGGTCAAGGTAGATTTGAGGGGTATTGGGGGAGAAGCATACATATTCACAAATAGTAGGAAATAAGCCACTCGGTAGAGAAAAAATGAAAATAAGTAAAAGTGTGGAGATGACAGAGAAGGCAATCTGTTGGAGAAAACTGAGAACAGAATGGATCACTTGAACAAGTAGAAGGGCTAGCTTTGGTCAGGAATAAGATCACCTCATCATGTGAGATAGGTGTGAAGGAAGAAAGAATGGTAGGCGTGATAGAAGGTGAGGAAGAGGAGAGAAACAGAAGGTCATAGTCACTGGCCTCATTATTTTTCTTTACACAATGAGGGAAAGTCCTCAGATGATAGAGTAGGAAAAAGAAGGAAGCCATAGGAGGTTTGTAGAGGGATGAAAAGATCTAGAAGAGCCACCATAGAGAGTGAGATAGTTAGGTGAGAGGGGAGGTATAGTAGGATTACCCGGTAGCAGTGAGAGCCCTGTTGAAGCTATACAGCATAAATTTAAAGTGGACCCATTCAGAAAGTTTGTACAATTTTCTCCGCCTTTGTCCAGGTACACATGTACAGGAATAAATGTAACAGCAGCAGGAGTGATCTAAGACTAAGGTTTGGCTGAACATAAGCAGAAGTATGATAAAGACATTCTGGATTCTAGAGAGGAGCACAGCGTAGAATTGAACTGATTCACCAAGGTTTGTCAAGTTAGGGAGGAGAGCAGGGAGTGGCTAGTGCAAGGGTGATAGCATGGGAAATAATTTAAGGGTCCAGAGATTGGAGGTCACAGTGTAGACAAAGAGTAGGATGCTGTAAGGGAAAGCATAGGAAAAGTGAAAAGCTATAGATTATGTTTGGTTAAGGGGATTTCAGAATTCTTGAACATAGAGGTCATGGCTGAGGAGATTAGAGGACAGCTCTTTGGGAGGTGAGGAGGTTGAGCTGAGTGGTAAGGGTATTTGAGGGAGATTTGTATGTTGCATGTTGTATGTATGTTGAGGTGCCCAAGTATAAGGACAGGAACTGCGGAGAACAACAAGTTTGTAAGCCATGTATCAAACTCATTGAGAAGAATGAAAGTGACCTGCAGGTCTATAGACAAGAACTACAAGGAATTTAAGCGTGTGATAGTTAAGAACAGCAAGAACCTCAGAGGAAGAGAGATTTCTAAGTTATGGAGGAAGGGAAGAAGCTGGAAGTGGCAAAAGAGCATCCTCCATCTTGACCAGTGAGCTGAGGATAAGGAATGAAGATTCAACTAGTACTGTGGAAAGGATGGCCAGGAATGCTGTGTCATGGGGATGGGGGAAGGAGGAGGGAGTCAGATTTGAATAAGAGCCAGTAGGTGGAAGGAGTGAGAGAGGAAAAGACTTAAGATAAAGAGGCATTCTAGACACACAGTAAAAGGACTATGTGGCATTAGGCTGAAACTTTGGGGGAGTGATGGCTGAGGGAGGTAGGTATGAGCAGCTGGGGAGTAAAGGATATGGAATGAACTTTGTGTGTGTGTGTGTGTGTGTGTGTGTGTGTGTGTGCGTGTGTGTGTACACAGGAGTTCAGAGTGATATAAAAGGTATGACTGGATGGGAGAAAATGCATCATTGAATGGGGGATACCATTTCCCTACCAGGACAAGCACAGCATTAGGGTTAGGATAGATTGTTCTGCTTTGCACCAGAGATACTCCATATTCCAGTGGAGAGATTGGGCTAGCAGTTGCAGGTGAAGGACAAATTAAAGTTTGTTCCAAAGAGTGTTTGGGTGTTAATGAGCATCAGAGCTAAAACAACAGGTGATAGATTTACAGGCATCACTTAGGAGCCAGCACATGCTTCAGTGGGTTATGGAGCTTTCTAAGAGCCTTGCAACTACATTCTGATGTTACAGAAACCTGTTTAAGAGTTTCAGCTCACGTTGATGGTTACTGAGCGATGGATGACTTAAAAAAAAACTATGAAAAGTGTCCTGAATTTGGAGGCAAAGGACCTGCATTTAAATCTTGGTTCTGCCTCCTTACTTCCTGGGTCATGGCTGGCAATTCATTTAATTGACTGAGGCTCTCGTGTCCTCATCTGTGAAATGATGACATTGAAAGTGACATTTCTCTAAATATATGAGCCTATCATCTTAGAAATTGATCAAGGGGCCTCTAACATGGAGTCCTCACCCCTTTGATGAAATTCCTAAGTATAGACTTTTGCCAAAAAGCAGCAATGCCCACAGAGACGGATATCTGCTTTGGGACTGGCTTGTAAAGAACTCTCATGTGAGTCAGAAAGAGCCATCCACTCTGTAGTCTACCTTGGGAGCAAACAGACTTTTGGGATTCTGCACCATTTTTGAAGCACACTGTTTTTTTTTCTCCTTTGTACTTTCAGAAAAGGGGAGATTGGTGGAAAATTTCTCCACCCATCCCACTTCCTGCAGCAACAATTGTGACTAAGCACATCAACTTGAGAACACACATGTGGCTAGTCAAGAACAGGTCGCAGGCCACTGCCTGTTTTTGCCTTTCTACTTTCTTCTCTGAGCATAGTCCAATGAGCAGCAACACTAAGAAACAGATGGTTTTTGGCAGCTCACTCATGAGTGTGAGATTGCAGAAGCTCTGGAATTGGCTGCCCAGCAGGAGGGAATACCCATAACAGCATGCTTTTCAAAGAAGATGGTCACTGATTGTATTAACCTGATACCTGTAGAACAAAAGACCCATAGCTGACAACTCAGGAGATCTAGAGTTTGTGAGAGTTTGATGATAGATATGGAAGATGGGGTCCAACTCCATCAGCCATCTTCACAAGGTAGATTTACCTGCCAGGAGAGAATAGTGGATCTAATGGGGCTTTTTGAAATCTCTTGTGTCTTAACCTTTCCTCAGTGGAGTAAATAAAGTATTGTCCCATACATAGTTTTGATGTAGATAGTGGTGGTATGAAGTGTGAAGGACAGATGATTGGGAAAAGTGCTCTGACATTGTATTCAGGTTGTGATAAGGAGGAAATACTGGAGAAATGAATACTAATTAGGAGGTTGTCATAAAGTTTTGGTGTGAGCAGATTAGCTGTTGGACTATGGCAGTGCTTGTGAGAATGGAAAGGAAGGGAGAGAAATCTCACAGTGAGGAAAGAATCATTTTCTATTATTCATTTAGACTTCACATAAGGAAAAGTCCCTAACCATGGAGAGGTGTGCAAAAGTGGGATGGGCAGCCTATGGAGGTAGCAAGTTCTCCCTTACTAGAGGTCTTCCAGAGGAGGATAGAGAACCCCTTATAAATTGATTTTTTTCATGTAAAGATAGTCCCTGTGGTCTCATAAGCAAGAATGAGATGGAAATACACACACATATATGTACAAATATATACATATATGTATGCATATATATGCAAGAATTAGGATAAAATATAGGTTGCATAGAATTTAGATATAAGCAAGAATTATAGATGGAAATATATAGGTTATATACAATATATGTGTGTGTATATATATATGTGTGTGTGTATATGTGTAAGTTATATCCACACACAGATACACATACATACATACATATGCAAGAATTACAGCTAGAAATCTGAAACTTCTCTGAATGGAGAATATTAGTGGACAGCTGAATTTGCTTAAAATGTCATCCATAAAGTGGAAAGAATGGATAAATTATTTCAAAAACACCTCATCTTACCAGTTGTACTCTTGACTTTATAACACAAAGACAAATATTCCCAAACATAGGTGACTCATGCTCTCTGCCTGGGGCTCAGGCCTCTCACATTTACCTTTCTCAGGACTCTTAGGCACCCTCAAGGCCTTGGAGAGACTCTCACCTCTGTTGTCAGCTGAAGCCTCCACTGACTGTGTTTCTCCACATTTTTCATGGTCCAGTTTAATCACTTAGCAGTCAGATTAGATTTTATGAAGGAATATATGCTTCCAAAGGGTTGCTAGATGGCTCAGTACATAAGTCTGGGTCTGAAGTCAGGAAGACTCATCTTCATGAACTCAAATCCAGCTTCAGACACTTAGTATCTGTGTGATCCTAGACTAGGCACATCACCCTATCTGCCTTAATTTCTTCATCTATGAAGGAGCTGGAGAATGAATTGGCAAACCACTCCAGTATTTCTCCCTAGAAAACCCCAAATGGGGTCACAAAATGTCAGACACAACTGAATCGACTAAAGAAGAATATTTACTTTACAGATAAAACAAAAACAGACGTACAAACATTGTGCCCTTAAGAACAGAATCCTTTCCAATCATCTCAGTCCAGATGTGGAGGGGTGTTAGCATCCAACTGGCAGGGACTGGGCTCACAGTTTAGTCCAATTCCTAAATAACATTGTTCCCACTAAATACAAGTGGACTGGAGTCCTAGGGCCCTTGATCCTTAGGTCTCCTCTGTTAGACTGCCTAAAGAAATCAACCTAGAGTCCTGGCCTCTTGAATTCCAGTGGCATGAACTCCTGGGCCATATTTGAGCCTCTACTCCCTGCAACTGGAGTAGGGAAGAGTAAATGAAGATTCCAAAGATCCAGGCCTGTTTTGGGGGCAGCCAGCTCTCATCAGAAGGGGAACAAGTCCATCAAATTCAGCCCCACTTACTGAATGGTGTGAAGGAGGGAAGAACCTCCTTCCTGGGATGCACATGCTACAATGACCCAACGTTGCTGTTAGCCTGTTTAGGCTATCTGGCTAATGGAGAAAGCTTTGCTCCTGAATATGTGATAGGAAAACTCAGAATGTCCACATGTGCTACTAACCTGCAAACTCCCAGAACTACTCTAGGGTCTCCCACATGGATGACATTATTGTCATTTAGGCATTTTCCAGATTCTCCATTACAACGAACTATTTAGGAAAGGTTGTCAGAGTACAGAATAATAAAAGGAAAAAAGATAACGAGTGACCCAAAACAATAGGGGAAACAATTTCAAGGAAAGCCCGTTCTTTTTTTAACAGTCATGATGTGTGTAACAGAAAGGTCTTGACCCTGGAGACAGGGAGCTTGGCCTCTAATTCCAATTATGTCATTAACTAGCCAAGGCACCAAGACTTCAAAGGATGCAATAATGAAAGACAGAAAATTTAGCTTTGGTCTTCCCGCAAATACTCATCTATAGTATAGTTCATTGGGAAACATTGGACTATATCAAAGAGTCATTCACAAAATTTTGGAAAGACACACTAAAATACTACAGTAACATTTAGCACAAAAATAAAATAAAACACAATGTCCATGCTTTGGAAACTCATAGATGGTAAAATGAATTTCTCTTCCAAATCTCTCATTTTATAAATGTGCAAACAGGAACTCTGAGAGTTAAATGGTATCACTCAAGATGCTGCCCCTTGTGGTAGAACGAAGTCTAAATCTGGGTCTAATCTTCATTCCATTATGTTGGAGGTTCTCTCAAGAATGGATGGAAAATTCTAAAACAAATAATCACCTGCCAAATGTCTCAGTCTGATGATAATGCCTAGATGTGTGGTCGCAGAGCTGATCCTTCCCAGGACATTCTGGGAATGCACAAGAGTGTATTCTGGAACTTGGGGTTTCTGTGCCGTGAACTTGAATGCTCTGAGTAATAATATGATTTCATGCAGAACAGTAGTGCCCTCGAGTTCCTCTACCTTGGTACAATCCAAAGCTAGCAGAAATTCCTACTCTCCACCATTTTACCAGGTCCCCAAGCTTCACATAGAAAAGATGCAGGTAGCATTGAGAGACTGGGGATGTCTAAGATCCCTTAAGTATGAGAAGGTAAATGAAAAACCAGCAAGTCTTACAGCTTTTCCCCTGGATGCTTTCAAGGTTCTTCAGGGGACAGGGACATTGGCCAACAGGAGACAATGGACATTTTTCTTAGGATTCAAAGTGTTTTCTAGGTCAGCGGAAACTTCCCCCCACCCCAAATCCAACTTGGGAATCTTGTCAACACCTTCGTGTGTGTGTGCAAATAAAACCTGTCCTGCTCTAGGCTGCCTGCTCCTGCTGCTTTTTCATGTTATACTTCCTGGCTGCCCCTCCAAGCTGGATGACTGAAATCCATCTGTGCCTGTTTGCTGAAATGGGAAGATTATTTGCTCTTTCCCAGACACCACCAGCCACCTTGTCAACAGTCCCAGTACCTGCTCTGCAGATGCAGAGGATGGAAGGGCACAATCACAGGACACTGACAATAGCCAGGCTGGGCTCTGCCTTTGCTTCTGTACCCTGAACACCTCACTGGCAGTTTGGAGAGTGTCTCCTCCCTGTAGAGGAAGAAAATCGTGAAGTCATTTGCAAAAATCAGAATGGCCTTTCAGAAGCAGAATCATTGGAACTGAGAAGTATTGAAACTTACAATACGGTTGTGAAGGGGTCCAAGGTTTAGCAAACATGTCCCCCAATGGTGTGAGTACGTCAATGGGCAAACTACTTGTATTATTTAATTGGAAAGATACTCAAATGAGCAGAGTCTCTGTAAGATTGTAAAAAAAGACTGTGTGCTGCATATGTCATTGTAAAAAGGGTATTATTTAAACATAGCTCTCCATTATACAAACATTACAGAGACAAAGACTGTTGGGAACCTCACAGGTCATTTTGTCCTTCCTGTACATGAATTACAATCACTGATACAACACTTTCAATAAAGGGTAATTCAATCTCTGCTCAAAAACTCTCAGGTAGGGGGAGCTCAGTAGTTTTCAAGAGGCTTATTCTGCTCCTGGATAGCTCTCATGAACAGGAAGTGTTTTGTTTCTGTTTTTTTCTAATACCAAGTCCTAAAACCAAAATCTGGCTCTGCACTCAAAACCATTTTTTCTATAGCATAAGATCATAAGTTTCAAATTGGAAGAGACATCTGAAACCATCAAATAAAATCCCATCCTTTTTCCTCAGGATGGGGGAACTGAAGCTGAAGAGGACCCTTGGCTCACACAATAAGTTTCTAAGTCAGAATTCAAATTCAAGTCTGCCTCCCTCCAAATCTAGTCCTCTAGGTGCTGTTTCATCTAGTTCTGCCTTCTGGAGTTAAATGGTACAAATGGTGCAAATATAATCGATTTTCTACTGACAGTCATTCAAATATTTAAAGGTCATGATCCTGCCTTTCTAGAGTCTTCTCTTGTCCAAGTCGATACCTTCATTTCCTTCAGTGGGACATCATAAGGTAAGAGGACTGATCCTATCATCATCTAGGTAAACATCTTTTAACCATGCTTTAGTCTACCAAAGTCTTTCCTAAAAACTGGTGCCTGAACAGAACACTCTACTCCAAATATGGATGGAGAAGTACAGAGTATAACAGAACTGTGAGTTCCTTCATTCTCAGCACTGATTTGTTTGGGTGAAGGATACAACACAAATTCATATGAAGCTTGCACTTCAGTAAAAGGCCCTGGGTCCCACCTCCCCTCAGTGACTGAGGGATACCTCTGAAGGTTTGGGATGGGGCAGGCTGTCTCTTCTAGCCTTATAGTTCATGTGCTCCCACTGGTGTACCTCCCACCATGATGGTCACCTAATTATGAATTATTCAACCTATTAATTGTTGTCTTGAGGAAAAGAGTATTTATTAAGGTTATGTGGTAAGAACAGTTTATACAATATATCTCCCCCAAAATATTTTCTTCCCAGTGTATCTCACAATTTCTCGGCAGTGAACACAGATTCCAAGGGCAAATGGTATAATTTGAAGTGCACATGTAGAAACAGAGTAACTCCCAGATCTCTCTTGCTTGAAGTTGTTTCCTTCCCTCTGTGAAGTGATTAAGAAGGTACATTAACCATGTTGTGGTTCTTTGTTGTGCTTTTTTTACAGCCATGAATTTGTCTTCCTACCACCAGTCAAATGTTAAGGCCATCATAGTCACCAACTACTCTGGCCAAGGGAAATCCCAAATCCTCTAGGCCCTTTGAAACTCAGGAGATCTTTCTCCAGCCAAGGTGTGTGGGGGAGAGGGAAGAGGCACCATAACATCAGGCTTAATTCCCTAATACTTCCTTTTCAGAGGATTTCATGGAGTTTTGTCTATCACCTCAGGACCACAATAATCCCCACCACTATGAGATCCTCAGCTAACTTTGGTTCCAAATGCCTATGTGTTATTGAAATCCTACAGGGTGTTGGAGACTAAACAACTGGTCATGCAAGTTTTGGGAGGAAGAGTGTAGGACTCTATGGGAAAGGACTCACTGGAATGTCAAATGTTTGTCCGGTGAATAGCTCCAACTTCAGCTTCCTTCTAGACAGAGCTGACGGACTATTCCGGTGCTCTAGATATTTATGTAATGTCCTCACTAGCCTTCCTGACCAATTTCTGCCTTTGTTTCCCATTTGTGTATGTGCCCTTCTCTCTACTTAAACAACTACCATCTTTTTTCAGAATTTCATCACCTCTTAGTTTTATGGCTTGTTGTTTAGTTCTGATGACCTAAAATGAGTATAAATAGCAATTGTTTTCTGTTCTGGTCAAAAATTCTGAGGGTCTTCCCTGCCCAGATGGATTATTTTGTGATGGCAAACCAGGCCTTCTTTGGCTCAGTTTTTACTCAGTCCTTAGTCTGGAATAGACTTTGCTTCATTCCAATGGAGACCTGAGAAAGACCATAATTTAGAAAGTCATTTAACTTTGTCTTGTCTCTAGACTTCAATGACTGGAGGAAAGAATGAGGGTGAAGACTTTGTGCAGCTCTACCCACTGAAATCAAATTCACTCAGAAATCAAGGTATCATCCTTGTAATGTCATTGGTTCTCTGGGTGAATAAGGGCAAAGAATAACCCACAGAGTGTACCAAATTGTACTCAGTTAATTCAAATACTTTTTCTGTCAATGTCATCCTAGTTCTCCATTCTATGCAAAGCATTTTTGCACTTAAAGTATTTGACTGATTGACACTTCTCTTGGGATAGATATAATAAGACATAGGATATTATATTACCACTTTGGGTGGTGTCTGATTGTTTTATTCATGTTAATAGTACTCCCCTATGAAAAGGGAGTTCAATTTTTTGTCCCCTTTTTGTATTTAATGTTTGAAGGAGAAGAGAACAGAGGGAGGGAAGAGGAGAAGTAAAGTGAGTTACTTACTACTTATTGGCCTGTTACAAAGTCATAATGAATTTTTCCTCCATCCACTCTTTTTCACCTTAAAACCATCTACAAAAAACCCATATAAACTCCTAAACAAACCTCCAAAAATAAAGCACATTTAAAATAGGTTGTTTTTAAAAAATCAGGAAATCAGGAGCTCAGTGGTATGAAGCTTAAAGCAAACTTTGGTGTATTTGACATTATTTCTATACTTCAGAGGAGAATCTCCTGCCCACCCAACCCCCTGTCTCAATATCTTAATACACGCTACCACTTAATTCCTGAACTGTCTTCAACTGGTGACAAATCTTTTCATTTGATAGTTAAAGATAAGGCTTAGGAGAAAAATACCCTGCTGTAAAAATGCACTGACACTTTCACAGAAAGGTATAAGGAGAGAGACAGAGACAGATAAAGACAGAGACAGACAGACAGAGAGAGAGACAGAGAAAGAGACAGAGACATAAAGAGACACACAGAGACAGAGAGACAAAAAGAACCAATTTTTAGCAAAGTAAGGGGAAGAGATCCCTCCAAACCTCTGATGAGAATGTGGCCTTATGGTGTATGAGGTGTTTCAGGAGGACTAGCAGCTCTGGTATGAAGGCTTGTCAAGCCCTTTTCAGGATTGCTCGTCTGCCTTTTGTGCTTATTTGGAGCTCAACTCTCACTCCTGGCTCCAAGAAGGATTCACAGTGGCAACATCCCAGGAAATCATTTCATCAATGAGTTAAAGCAAGTTGAGGGTAACTGATAGGACTAAAATTCATTGGAAAGTTGAATGGGTGTCTACCCCAAGTATATGAAGCATTCCTCTGGTGGAATGAGCAGATGAGAACAGTAGGTGCTGGGGTGCCCTTAGAGTCTGATCAGACATGAAACACGCACATCACCAGCTATCCAGACTTCTGTCTTGCCAATGGACTTCAATGATTCCAGAAGAGAAAATGAGACTTACAACTTTGTGCAACTCTGTCTCATGTCAATTCAATTAAAGTCAAGACATCATCCCACAATGTCATTAGTCCTTTTCTAAAACAACAATAACAACAAGTCTTTAGGCATAGGTCAAGGTCAGAACAGTGGTCAAGGACAAAGCTTTTATAGACCTTAGAAAACAATTCACTATAGTTGATTCCCCTCAGATGATTTGATTCTATGTGCGCTGTGACTAGATGGGATCCTCACAGTTCCAGGGCAAGAAAACACCCAGGATAGATGGCTTCTGACCTCATCCCCAGAGGAGGAATGTCCGCAGTGTACAACACAGACACAACAGGCAAAGCGTTTTAAAAGTTTCTAAGTTGTTTTGTTTTTTAAGCGATGCCATGGCCTTGTCAGGTCCTCATCCCATCCCTAATCATTCTGAACAGGCAAGTTGGTGGGACTAACCTTGGGAATAAAGTACTTTTAGAGCTTCCTATTTTCACATCAGAATCTCTGCTAAAGCAAAATTCCAGGGAAATTCTCAGAGAAGGCATTCCTACACCTCCTGAACACTTCACTCATCTGTCTTCTGATCAAACCCCCAAAGATTCAGGGAGGTAGGACCAAAATAGAGCAGTTCAGGCAGTACTAAACCCAGCTCTCCCAACATTCCCCTACAAACAACTTTAAAATAAATTGAATTATGAAGTAGCAGAATTCAGAAAAGTTCAGAGTGAGACTTTTTTTGAGTGTAAGATGACTTAGGAGGTCATCTGTACTTTATGACACTGGAATGGCACTTTATGACACTCTCTCTGTACTTTATGACACTGGAATGAGTACCAATCCAGAGCACAGGCAGTGGCAGCACCATTGGTGGGATGAGGTAACAAACAGCAGGAATACCTCTGCAAGCTTTTGAACCAAAGATTGCAATAGGATTGGGCAACTGACTAGAAAGAGATTATAGGGCACCCCTGCAGTAGCACTGGATGCAGCACTAAATATTATTTGGCAGTTCCACTGCATATACCCACTTCTGGGTCATAGTTTCACAGTAAAGACATATATTTTTGGTCAAGAGGGAACATGATCAAGAGGTCAAGAGGAAGATGATAGATTGTAATTCCAAAAGATTAGCACCCTTCATTGGTGAAAAAAAAGAGAGTATAAACCAGGGAAGCAGTAACCACACTTCACCCCAAATTACACAACCTTGGAAGCACCAAAAACTTCCAAGACCAGCAAACTAGTTCCGAAAACAGTAGTACAAAAGCAAGAATCTTGGGACATTGCCCCTCGACAATACTCTCCATACACACCAGCAAAAAAAAAATCTAATATTACATAGAGTTAAAAATCAAGAAGTAGTCTAGAAAAATGAGTAAACAAGAACAAAAAGAATATTCCCATAGAAATCTATTACAGTGACAGGAATAAATCAAGACATAAACTCAGAAGAAGATAATGATGTTAAAAACTACAAACAAAGCCTTGAATAATAATGTGAACTGAGGAAAAGCCCACAAAGGATTCCTGGATGAGAGAAAATAAATGGTTTTCAAAATCAAATAATAGTGGCAGAAGAAAAATATGGGTAAAGAAATGAAAGTGGAGAAAGAAAATTATGGGAAAACAACAGCTTGATAAAAGAGGCACAAAAAATACTGAAGAAAATAACACCTTATAAACAGAATGGGTCAAATGTTTTGTTTTGTTTTTTTAAGGTACAAAACTTCACTGATGAAAAGGACTCCTTAAAAACAGAATTGGATATATGTAACTGCGGAAAATAAAATACTAAATTAAAATAAAGAAAAAATCAATATTAGGCATTTTTTTAAATGCTGTAAAAATGAAAAGCTCACTGAAGAAAATAATTCCTTAAAATTTTCAATTGGACTAGTGGAAGTTGGTGATTCTATGAGACATCAAGAAATGATAAAACAAAATAAGAATAATGGAAAAATAGAAAAAATGGAAATATCTCATCAGAAAATCAATTAACGTAGAAATTAGAGTGAGGAGAGAGAACTACCTGAAAGTCATGATTAAATACAATTAGTCTGGACATCATATTTCAGGGAATTATAACGGAAAACTCCCCCAATACCCTAGAACCACAGGGTAAAATAGAAATTGAAATAATTCACTGATCTCCATCTGAAAGCAATTTCAAAATAAAAATGCCTGGAAAGAAATTAGGAACTATGCCCAAAGAGCTATAGAAATGTGCTTATCCTTTGATCCAGCAATACCACAACTAGATCTGTATCCCAAAGAGATCAAAGAAAAAAGAAATGGATGTATATGTACACAAATATTTATAGTAGCTCTTTTTTGTGGTGGCAAAGACTTGGAAATATGCCTGAATAAGTTGTGGTATATGATTGTGATGAAATACTACAATGTCAGAAGGGACAAACAGAACAGTTTCAGAAAGGTCTGGGAACATCTATTTGAACTGCAAAGTAAAGTGAGCAGATCCAGGAGAACTTTGTGTACAGTAATAATCACATTGTACAATAATTAACTGTGAAAGATTTAGCTCCTCTGCTCAGAGCAATAATCCAAGACAACTCCAAGGGACCTATCAGAGAGAGAACTGATGAGCTCTGAATGCCAATTAAAATATACTTTTTCCACTTTATTTTTCTTGGTTTGCATGTATATGCATTTTCTTTTACATCATGGCTAATATGGTAATATGTTTTGTTTAACCTCACATTTATAACCAATATGATATTGCTTGTTTTCTAAAGGACTGGGGAAGGAACTACAAAGAGAGATAATTTGGAATTCAATTTTTAAATGAGTATTAATTTATTAAAATATGACCGGAAAACATTTCACAAAACTGTGTTTTAAAAATAAAAATAAAGCCAGTGTACCAGGGAGCTCTCCATCCATCTTATTCCTCCACCACCTGCTCAACAGCCACCTGGACCAGAGACCTGGTCTTGAGAGACTCAGCCTTTTCATCACCAGAACTCCCCCACGCCTCTCATCCCACTGTCCCGATTAGCAAGTGTCTCCATAAGGACAAATACATCTAGGTCACTCTGACCATGCTTCTCTTTACTTCTCTACTCCCACTTTTTAGTTCAGGATTCAAAATCAAATCAAACTTCTCATTGATAATGGTAAGGCTATGTCCATCTACTTCCCTGTAGTTCTATGTATTATCCCAGAATTTTTCTCAACCGAAGCAACTCTCCCGTGATACCAATCCCCTTTACTTCTTATTTGCCTACATGAAAATGTAACTTTTATCAGGGTAGGAACAGTCTCTACTTTTCTTTTTAAATCTCCAGTCCTTAGCTCAGTTCTTGACACATGATAAATGATTAACAAACATACAGTCATGTATGCATGCATGAATTCAGTCCTTCATCCTCTCATTGCGTCACCTAAAGGTGAACAGGAGACGAAAAGTAGAGTGTTGGTGCGTAAGGATTGGTAAAAGAAGGTGGATCTGAACATACTGCCTAGAGTTTGGCCTAAACCAGCCCCCTGGGCAGGCTTCCACTTTCCCTTCCTCCCAGACTGAGTTGTTATTTTCTCAGGAAGACTTTCCTAATCCAGCTGACTGTTTGGACTTTTTCCCTCCTCAAATTGTCTTGAATTTGAGCATGTCATTAAAGGTGGTCTTTTTCACTAGCCAGTACCTCCTTGAGGGCATATTTCTTTTTTGTTTCCTAGAGGCCAACACATCACCCTACACAGAATTAGCAGTTAATAATTGCCTGTTGAGAGAGGCCTCCCAGGAAGAGTGGGCAGACTGAGGAAGAGCTGTGTTCAAGTGCTGTTTCTGAGACATACTGGAAGACCCTGGGCAAGTTTTAGTGCCCTGTGCATCTGCAAGGCTAACATTTCAGAGCTGGTGTTGATCTGTGTTGGTAGAAGAACTTTCCTCTCCAGGAGCTCCCAGTGAAATCACAGGTCAGGTCTGTAAATAATTTTTTGTTGTCTCAGGTTTGTTTTGAGTGCACTTGCTCACTTATGGCAGAGAAGGTTGGCATTCATGCTATAAAACCTCCAGCTCCTGGGCAATGCCTTTAGTTTCTCAGATTCATTATCCAGGAGCTGAAGTTATAAGGAGTTCCTCTCACTGCAGT
The DNA here is from genome assembly GCA_028658325.1 of Potorous gilbertii. Classification (NCBI taxonomy): domain Eukaryota; kingdom Metazoa; phylum Chordata; class Mammalia; order Diprotodontia; family Potoroidae; genus Potorous; species Potorous gilbertii. The sequence continues at coordinate 552,589,534 of CM053771.1, read as the reverse complement.
GGGGGCAGCACCAGTTCTGGGTCTCAGGAGTGATCTGATGGCAGTAAAACTGGAGGAAAAGCAATGTTCTTGATAATCAGAGAGATTACATAATTATGTAACCTGATCTCCCCAATAAAAGAAGCATTTTGGTGAGAGGGAAGCTGCACAGCATGCAGGGAAGATCAAACTGAATTGAACAGTCATTTTTCAAAGTCTACTCTATATACTAGGCACTTGATTAATTCCTATCCTCCTCTTAACATGTGATTCTGATTGGATCAACATTTATTAAGCACTCACCCACTCTGGTCCAATAAGGTTAGTGTAGAGGACCTTTCTTTCCTTTGCTTTTTTTGCAAGGCAATCAGGGTTAAATGACTTGCCCAGGGTCATACCACTAGTGAGCGTCAAGTATCTGAGGTCAGATTTAAACTCAGGTCTTCCTGACTCCAGGCTCCCTAGAGAACTTTCAGAAATCTATCCCTGGAGAGACCTCATTTCAAGAGGCAAAGGGAGGAGGGCACGATAGACTCCATATCTAAGTCACATTTCATTCATCACAAAATCACAAGAGCCCTGCCCAGTTTTCCCAGTAGAGATGAAATGCAGTAGCCTTTCCAAGAGGTAGAACTGTTTCCTATCTGTTAAAGACAAAGTCTAGATGGAAATTTTGCTCTTGGGGTTCTAAAAGAAGAAAATACATAATCATCTATTGTGGGGAGTATTTCCATGGGAAAACAGTCTGAGGACATGAGTTTAGAGTATGAAATCTCAATGAATTGTTTACATTCATCGTTCTACCTCATTTCTCAAAAACTGGGGCAGAGGGTGTAAAATTCAGGGATTCCATCATGTACCATCTTCCTATCTGTGGGTATAATGGGCTTTGCCTTTCTGAATAGCAAAGAGCGTTCCCGATCAAAGAAAATATGAGCCTGTACTCATGTTGCTGGAGGGTTAGGCCAGGGTCATTACTTCCATTAAGATGGCAAACGTTAGGGATGAATTTCCGAAAGTTCTTTAGGAAGCCGAAGGTTTATTTATAAGATCATCCCTTTAGCGTTTGAAGAAAACTTAGATTTTTGTTCAAATTCCTCATTGCCTACACAAGGAAGGTGAGTTCCAGAGGACTGAAGCAACTTGTCCAGAGCCACATTGAGAGTGAGGAATGGAAGAGGAATTTAAAGACAAGGCTTTATTATTCATTTAATATTTATCTATTGTGATATTTATATTTTCATTTATATGGTATTATGATATCTAGATATTATATTTCCCAATTTAATGACTTTTTGGTCTTTGCATATATGACCTCATCGTGGCAAGAATGTGTTCTCTCTCCACCTAAACCTCCTAACCCCCTACTTACCTTAACAGATATTTGAAAAGTCATAGAAAATGGAGAAGTATCACAAGACTGGAGAAGGTAAATGTGGCCAAGATTTTTTTAAAGGGGGTGGTGGAAAAAGAACAAAGACTGAAAGCTATAGGTCAGTGAGTTTCATGATGGGGCCGAGAAAAGATTTAGAATGGATCAATAAAGGGTTGATAGCTTTTTGTCTTTAACAAATATGAAATACTTCTACCTCTTTAAAAGGCTGGCACATTTCATCTCTACTGGAGAGAGCCAAGCAGGGCCCTTGTGATTTTGTGATGAATGAAACGTGACTTAGATCTGAAGTAGAATTTTCCCCCCACCCACACCTTTGCCTCTTGGAATCAGATCTCTCCAGGGTCAAGTCCTACCTGCTAGACAGCAAGCATCTTTTGATCTCCTGATAGTAGCAACATCTCTGCCTCTGAGTACTTTGAATACGCTTTGTATACATGTTTAATTTTCATGTAGCTACATCCCCATAAAACGTAAGGTCCTCAAGGCAGAGATGACTTTGTCTTTGTCTTTAGCCCTATAGCACCTAACTTAATAAAACATGGTTGATGTATAACAAATGCTCGTGCAATTAAATTGATTGGAAAAGACAAGAGAGCTGAGAATGATAATCCACATTTATTAATCTGAGCAATAATAATTAACATTATCAGTTGGTCATGTAACAATAGGGTCAACATATTTGACAAGAGAAGCCTCCGAGTTATGGAGTCCAAGTATAATTGCATCCGTGCTAGCAATAAAGCAACTAAGTCTGTGAGTGGTGAAGGGACTTGGTATGATCACACGATTAGTAAGTGTCAAGTTTAGAGTGGAGATATTATAAGTCAATTTGCAATCTACTACACTAAATTAAAGACTAAGTCTCCATCTCTGATTCAGATCTGGAGCAGTCATTTTGTTTGGAGGGGCAAGCACCATGGAAGGAATGCTGAATTCTAGCCTCCTTGGTTCAGATCCTGACTTTGACACTTACCTTTAATGGACATATCCATTCACCTCTCTTTACATCAAGTGTCTAATCTTTAAATGGTAATCAAAATGAGTGCATGAATTACTGCACAGATTTGCTTTAAGGAAAACACTAACAATATTAAGCGCTGGGGAAATGTGGTATTAAAATTGACAGAATCAGAGTTGGAAAAGGCATCAAAGTGGCCCACTGTCCCTCATCCACAGTTATCTCCCTCACCAGTTTTTCATCCACTCTTACTTTACATCTTCTAGACTTCTAGTGAGTGGTTCTTTTCCTATCCCCTGACTTCTGCATCAACAACTTTTACCAAATTTTATTCTACTATTTCTGATCAAAGAGTAATTCTTCTTGGTAGAGGAAACAGAACAAACGATTTGAGCAGTTCTGCCGTCTTTCTGTTTATGATCAATCATGCCAATCCATGTGTTGTAGACAGCTAAGAGACATCTTGGATAGAGTGCTGGACCTGGAATTAGGAAGACCTGAATTCAAATCCAGATTCACTCTTAGTAGATGTGTGATCATGGGAAAGTCACTTAACTCTCTTTGCCTCAGTTTTCTGATCTGGAGAAGAAAATATCAAACCCTGCTAGAGTCTTTGTCAAGAAAAATCAAAATGGTTTTCAGACACAACTGAACATCCCTACACTGCAAATCTTCCTCAGTATTCCTCTCTTTCCAATAGATGTTAATTTTGTTATGGTTGTTGCTGAAGGTTTTGTTTTGTTTTGTTTTGTTTTTTATTTTTTTGAGTTTTCTCACTAGTGCAACCACCCTCCCCAGAACAGTCAGGCTTTTGTATGCCTTACAGTTGTTTGTCCACACATAAACACACACACACATACTCTCTCTCTCTCTCTTTCTCTTTCTCTTCTGTGTGTGTGTGTATGTGTGTGTAATATTCTCCATGAATAAAAAGCTTTGAGATCATCTTTCAGAAAATGTAAAGCAAAAGCAAAATGAAAGATGCTGCAGCCCATGAATCCAAACGCCTTCCCTGGAGTGGAAGATTACAGCAACATGGAGTTGGCATTGCCATCTGGGGCCGCCATTCCAGGCGCCTTTATTACATTTGTAGATACTTTTCTTGACTATGTCTGTTCCGTAATTCACAATGATTACATTATTGTTCAGCGGCTTGAGGACTTTTTGTTGATTAAAGTTGTAATTAAAGTTGTAGTAAGACTGTCAGCGGAGAAGCCATATTTAAAATAATTGAAAAGGAGAGTGCCTGAAGGAATCAGACACAGGGCTGGCACCTAAAATGAACAAGTGACATGGTGCTTCTGCAAACAGAACACGAGAGAGACTTCATTCTGCAGGATTGAGTAATCTCCCGATTAAAGCAGATTTTATAATGAACCAATGAATCACTCAGGATAAACCTGAAATATTGCAAGAGAAGAGACAAGCTATTGATTTATAAAGTGCAAACAACATGTATCTTTCAGGACTTTGTGGTGATGCATTGATAGCTTATAATGGTCTGTCACTGGGTAGAGATGCTTAATTCAGCAGATTCCCCTCACACTTTCCCTTACTAGAGCTTGGGAGGGCAAAACTTTGGAACAAAAATAAAATGTACTTAATGTTCAAAGTGAAAACTGAGGAATACCAGAAATATTACTGAAATTTATGAGCTATTTATTCATCCTCCGAATTTCTGTTTCCTTCATAAGATTCCCCGGAATGAATAAAAAAAAATAAAGACTCTCACATCAGGTCCCAAGCAATTTCTCCTTGAATTTTGCTTAGAAAAAACATTGCATTCTCTCTCTTTGAAGGATTAGCATTTGAATAGCAGAATGAATTTCGTGAAGTTAGAAATTCTCCACCAATTCTTCTCCAAAGACTTTGTAAAACAATTCACTATTCAGATCCAAAGCAAAACCTGAGACTTGGTTGCTTACCTGTAATTGCTGGAATTTTTCTTTGCTTTAAAAATATGTCCCTCTTTGGGTCTGTAGCTCATTGTCCTTGTCAATTTACTGTTATCACCAGGATAACTCCCTGTATTGATGCCACCGCTCTCATTAAGAAAGTTCCGAAGTCCTTTATGAATTCTGTAGCAACGGCCCACAGAATTGCTGCAGTGCTGCCGACTAGCCCCACCTCCTTCTAGGTCCTAGGTGATCCCTGAAGACCTTCCAAGGCACCCGAGAGATGCTGGCCTGAGATACGCTGGTTTAATCATGATGCTATATCCTGATTTACATCAGGAATCTGCCAAGGTGGGATCCTGCTGGCTTTTTGTATTTCTTTATTTACTATTCTACCCTTCTGTCTATCTTCTATCCATCCTGATCTTGCCAGTTTCAAAGGCATCAACCAATGTGTTCCATTCTGATCTGAGATAGTTGGGATTTCATTCCTACCTGCTAACCAGACTTTTAAATAATGACCTATATGTTACCATTAGCCAAACACCAAGAGTGATGAGGCCCAGCGGGCAAAATAAAGAATGGCTATTTTCCTGCCAGGGGATTCAGAGCAAGAAGAACATCACTCTGCCTCGATGTCCTAATCTGTAAATTGGGGAAAAGGAGATAGATTGGCTAATTGAGTCATAAGGATCGGATATGCAGGCAGGACATACGATGAACCTAGATCACAAGATCTGTGTTGGGAACCCTCAAGGGTTAACTCTCTATTGGAGGCTCCCCCGGAACCCCAGGTGGGCAGAACCCTGCCTTTTATGTACTATGTGCTTGCTGCTAGCATGGAAAGCCTCATCAAGGAAGTGGGACTTGAAATGAGATTTGTGGACAGCAAAGGGTTGTAAGAGCTGTAGGAGAGAAGAGAGATCATTCCAGGCAGGAGGGATAACCTATGCAAAGACATGGAAAAAACATGAGTCTCCTCTCTTCATGTGTGAAAAACAGGCAGAAGGCTACTTTGGCCCACAAAGTGCGAGAAGGGAGTAATATTTAATAAGGCTGAAAGCGTTGGTTAGAATGGACGGTGAAGAGATTCAAACTGGGGGCCACTGAAGCCAAATCCAACATGTTTTATGTTAAACCACTATCCCTCTTGTGAAATAGTAGGCTTGGAAAACATTATTTTGTTGCTTAATTCTTGTTTCGTATCACTGAAATTTCTTACAAAGTCAAATTCATAAGCATCTTAGACAGCATCTGGTTAAAAACTGACTTTTATTTTTATGGGAGTCAATGAAACATGAGACCCAAGAGGTGATTTGGCCAAGGACACTCTGGTAAGTGTCCAGCACTTGAACCCAAGTCTCCTCTGGTCTGACCCATTTCTCTTTTCTCTAAACACCATCAATATCCCTCATTCTCTTGACCTCTATCTTGTTAACTCACTTTTATAGCAATTTGCTACTTTAAGGAAAATAACACTCCTGACTTGCTGTCAAGACACATTTTTTGCCAGTGTACCCATCTTACCCTTCACGGTGACCACTCACTAATGCGAGCTCATATTCCACCCTATTATGAAAATGACTTTTGCAATGGAAAGAAGGAGGAAGAACAAGTGAAAGAATGATGAAAGCTGCACATGCCAGTTTGTTTTTTTTTTTTTACCTATTACATTTTCAATTATTCCCACAGATCACTTGAAGCAAGAGAAGGGCACAGGATGTTGCAACAGCCCTGGAGAGAAGCTCACTCTGAATTTCTTTCTGTTCTGATTCTTTATTCAGTTAGACTGTTAACCTTTAGAGTCTGCTTTTAATTGGGAGAATAGATGAGCAATATTTCTTCTCTTATGTCATCTATCCAAAGACACATCAATTAATCAGCCCACCTTGTGTGATCCCATCACTTGACAGACCTTGCTGATGTATAACACTAAAAGCTTACACTATTTGGATTACTTTGAGGATCACTAATGATAACAAATTGGGAGCTCTTTTTAATACTAGAGTCAATTGCCAACAGCCCATGGCTACAGAGGATAAAAGTGGAAGTAAAGGACAAAACCCTCTTCTTAAAACCTAAGTCTGACCATAACACTTACCTATTCAAACACATTCAGTGACTCCCAATCATCCAATGGATCTAAAAGTGAAAATCTTCTCGGAGGTCATCTGTCCAAACCTCTTATTTCAGAGATACAGAAGCTGAGATCCAAAGAGTTGAAGTCATTTGCCAAAGGTCAGAAGCAGTATTTGCACCCAGGCACTTTAACTTGAAACCAAGACATCTTCCTCTTACATACTCTGCTTTCCTCCACATGAATAGCCCTTCACATTTGGTCTCCATTCCAGGTACATATTGCTTTACTCTCCCTGCTCACCCACCATATACATACACATTCTGTTTCAGCCAAACTGGCTGGCATTCCCCCAAATCAGCATAAATTCTCTCACCTCCATTGTTTTGTATTGATTCATTTTCCTCTCCCTATTGCATCCTCTCTCTTTGCCTCTAATACTGTGAATCTTTAACTTCCTTCAAGGTTCTATGCATTTGTTTCCTCCTATGGGAAACCTTTATGAATAGTCCAAGTGGTAAATACCCTCAGGTTCTTAAATTACATTTTATTTATTCATCTATTTAAAGTTCAATATCTTAAATATAGCATCTCCCTCCATAAACTTCACATTCTTGAGGGAAGACACACTTTGTACTTCCTACGTTAAGCAAAATGCTTTGCATAGGGTAGGTGCTTCGTAAAGGTTTATGGGGAAGGAATTGAACTTCAAGAATGGTGTAAGATTTAGAAAATACTTTCTTTACAGTTATTCAAAGTAATACCAGCATTGTGGCTCCAATTTTAGAGATGAGAAGTACAAGACTCAGATGTGTTAACTAATTTGTCTATGGTCAAACAGTTTACAAATGGTAGAGATGGAATTCATTCTCAGATGTCTTCATTCTATATCCCCCTGATATCTATCTTTAAATGATTTTCCCCCACTATTGCAATATTGATCTTTTAAAAACCTTAAAGAGAAAACGGGTATTGAGTATCTGAGCTAGAAGGGATTTGGGGGATTGTTTCTTTGACTCCTTACTTGACAGATGGGGAAATCAAGGTTCAGAAAATCAGGGGAAGTAAGCAAGTGACTAGGACTGATTCATCTAGGAAGTGACAGGCATGATCCAGCTCTGACACCCACTCATGACCATGTGAACTTGAGCAAATTACTGACCTTTCCCAGGACTTAATTTTCTCTTGAAATGTCAGGGCTTAGAAACTACTGTTCAATAAACCCAAGGACCCCAACTTTTGGGATAAGTTTTTTTGACAAAAACTGTTTGGAAAACCGGAAAATAGTGTGACAGAAATTGGGCAGAGACCAATGTCTTATACCTTATACCAGAATGAAGTTCAAAGGGATACATTATAATTTACATATAAAGGCTGATATTGTAAGCAAATTAGGGGATCAAGGAATGTTTACCTGTCAGATTTATGGAGAATGGAGGAATTTCTGTCCAAACAAGAGACAGAGAAGATTATGAAATGCAAAATGGATAATTTTGATTACATTAAATTGAAAGTTTTTGTACAAACAAAAAATGCAACCAAGATTAGTAGAGAAGCAGAAAATGGGGAAAGAATTTTTACAACCAGTATCTGTGAGAAAGACCTCATTTCTAGAATATATAGAGAACTGAGTCAAACCTAAAAGAATACAAGTCATTCCCAAATTGATAATTGGTCAAAGGATATGAACAGGCAGTTTTCTGAGGAGGAAAGGAAAGTTATCTATAGTCATATAAGAAATGCTCTTATTGATTAAAGAAATGCAAATCAAAACAGCTCTTAGATACCACATCACAACTATCAGATTGACTAACATGACAAAACAGAAAAATTAGAAGTGCTGGAGATGATGTGGGGAAATTGGAAGAATAATTCATTGTTGGTGGAGTTATGAACCGATCCAACCATTGTGGAGAGCAATTTGGAACTATGTCCCAAGGGCTCTAAAACTGTGCCTATGCTTTGACCCATAAATACCACTTCTAGGTCTGTATCTCAAAGAGATCATAAAAAGGACTCACATGTATAAAAGTATTTATAACATCTCTTTTGTGGTGACCAAGAAAAGAAAATCGAGGAGATGCACATCCATTGGGGAATGGCTGAACAAGCTGTGGAATATGAATGTAATGGAAGATTGTTGTGCTATAAGAAAGGATGAGCAGACAGACTTCAGAAAAATCTGGAAAGACTTCTAAAAACTGATGCTGAGTGAAGTGAGAGTGAAAACATTTTACACATAGTAGGCAACCTGTGTGATGACTCTTCTCAGCAAAGTAATGACCCAAAACAACTCCAAAAGGCTTGTGATGGAAAATGTTATCTGCAACCAGGGAGAGAAACATGGAGTCTGAAGGCAGACTGAAGTGTACTATTTGCTCTTTTTGTTTTCTTTTGTTTTTTTCTTTCTCATTCATTTATTTTTTCTTTCTCATTCATTCTTCCAAATTTTTCAATACAACATGACTAATATGAAAATATGTTTAACAAGAATGCATGTCTAGAGCCTATATTAGATTGTACTTCATCTTGGGGAGGGGGAAGGGGAAGGAGGTCGAGAAAATTTATAACTTGGAAAAGTGAATGCTCAAAACTAAAAATAAATAACTTATTTTTTAAAAAATTAAAAAAGGAATTTAGGTTCTGGAAAGTATTTCTTCAAGAATAATCTATTTCACTCACATTAAAAACTGGAAAGAAAAATAGGGTCTTGGACAAGATGGCCTCAGGGTTTCTTTATGACTCTAGATCAGTGACTTATGATCCCAATCAACTGACAAGAATTTATGAAGTGCAAGGCCCTGCGGATACAAATTTTTTCAGAAGAATTATTTGTTTAAAATTATCACTTACCATTAACATTATCCAACACTTGAGTGTAAGATAGAAATGAAATGCTTCCTATATTTATGGAGTTCATGTAGAGCAGAGAAACCAATCATTTTCATCCCTTCTCTTCAAATGTTGGTGGTACAGTAGACAAAGCAATAGACCTGAAATCAGCAAGATGAGTTGAAATCCAGATTCAAAAATACACTAGCTGTGTGACCATGAACAAGTTTCTGAACCTCAGTTTCCTCATCTCTAAAATGGGAACGATGACAGCACCTATCTTCCAGGATTGTTATAAGAATCAGATGGCATTGTAATTGTAAAGTCCTTAGTATAATGCCTGGAACATAATCTACACAACTTTCCTTAGTATCATCATCATTCCTTATGGGTGACCTTGCATCTCAAATTCTGGGTGCCAAATACAAATTAAAGTATTTCTCGTTGGGGATCTGACCTTTAGATAAGATCTACAATAGAATGGCGAAGTATAGACTACCTTGATTTTTCTTAATATTTATTTAACAGGAAAATTCCTCACTCAGGGGAATGAGCATCAGACTAGAGATAAGGCATCTCCGCATGAAACAGCCCTCTCTGTGGCCAGTAAGCCAAATCATCTTGCACAAGTCATCCTACCACCCCTAAACAGTTTCATCTTCACTGAAATGGCTGGATTTTACTAGAGGTCTTCTGCCACAGTGGAAAGAGAATAGTCCTTGAGACCAGGAGGCCCAAATTTGGTTAGATTTCAGCTTTGATACTTCTGGCTATAAAACCCATGGGCAAGTCATTGAGCCACTGGGACAAATCCTCAGTTTTGTCAAAAACAGAAACAAAAACTCAGAGAGTATAATCCGGCTCATACTACCTACATCATAAGGTTCATTGGAAAGAAAGTGCCTGGGGAAGCAGGCTTTGGGTTCCCTTCCATCTCTAAAGGGCTAACACTGCCATTTTTCTGAGCTGGGAAAGCCAGACTTGGGGGAACAGTGCTACTTCCTCCCATCTTGAGGTCCCAATAACATGAGGGGAGGCCCTGGTACAGAGGGCCTGATGTGAATCTGACAAAACCAGGAAAGGGTTGGGTGGTGACCTGAAGAAACAAACAGGAGAGGGGGAGATACCATCTACAGAACTGAAGCTGAGGGGTGAGGCACATGCCCTCCAACATGAATCCAAGGCCTGAGCATGGGGCCTGGGAACAGAGTGCCTCCATTTTAGGGAAATGGGCTCTTTTCAGGCCTTGATCTTCTGCTGGTGCCAGTCATAGCCTCCCTCACCACATTCTCCGAGAAAGATCACCACAGTGCTTGTCACTTCTGCCTCACTTAAGCCCACAATGCCACTCCAATCCCTCCCACTGTCCTTACATCCTGACCCCTGAAGGTGCATCCACTAACCACGAGAAAAGCCACCCTGGCACTCCCAGGATGGCTGCTAACACAGGCTCTTAGATCTGCTTTACTAGGAAAGATAGTCCTAGTAAGGGGTCCACAATCTTTTCTTAAATTACATTCATTACTTCAGGGAAAAAGTCAGCACCCTGAATGTCTGAGAAAATACAAATAGAGAAAATATAATCAGAAAAATAAAAACCAACCGACAGGGCTCTACTGCCTGAATCAAAGCAATAGTTCTGTACACTGTATGCACATCCCTGGATCGAGAGAAACCTTCACATCTGAGTCGTCGGGGTCTGAACATACAGCTACTCAGTCTCAACCAAGAAATCACAAGATCATTCTCATAAGCAAACCCCCAAAGCCAAACATCAACTCAGACTACATTCACATTTCTCAGAGCCAGAAGCATCCCAACCCTCATGACTCAGTGCCTAATTAGAAATTAGCAAAAGATGTGAAATCCTTGCTACAGGCAAGACTCCCCTAAGCAAGCTTCCCTTAATGGGCTCCATGGGAGGCCTATTAATGGATGAGAAGATCCTAAATTCCATTAACATTACAAAGAGATGTTTACTTTGCCATGTCCCATCACTGTACCCCTCCATGACATCTCCACCTTACTTCTACCTCTGCTAGGGAATGGGTGGGGGAGGGCCATTAGGTATCTCAGTGGGTAATGAACTGAACTCTTCAGAAGACCAGTCAAGTTCCTCGGATAAGGCTGTGACTTACAATGGGCAGCTCACATGAAATCCATTCTTGACTCAACAAACATGAGGGCCAAAGTGGGCAGGAGGTAGAATCTAAAAAAACCTTCCCAAATACCAGGTTAATGACTTCCCAGGGCAGGGTCACATGGTCCATTGCCCACTGAGAGTCCTCCTTAGCAAGCCTGAAGGTGTTCCAAAATCTTTCTCTCCCCTTTGGGGCTTTGTGTCCAGAGAACCAATGGTTTTGCCCAAGACCACCTCCCCAATTCCACCCTTCCGCCACCAGGTATCCCAATTTTGAGTTAGAGCCCTGAACAACTGCTTTTCTAATCAACTACTCTGGTTTTGAAATTTCTTTTTTGGAGACACACTCTCAATATTGTTTGGGTTAGAAAAGAACAGTGTTTCTGTTTTGCTAAGATATATCTCTAGTGTAAAATGAAAACTCTAAAGTCAAACAAGCCTCCTTTACTTATGGCCTGTTAGGCATAATTAAGGCAAAGACCTCTTCATTCAATAGTCAGTCCTAGAAATAGAAATGGAAAGAGAATCCCAACGAACACATCTACTGTTTGGCCTTTGCCATCTCAGTCATCTTAACTGTAGATTGTTTGCTCCTGCCATCTCTGCTTGGCAGATAGTTTTCTGATGCTCAATAGCATTCTCAGTCAAGCTTGACTTCTGCAAGAGCAAGCTGTAAGCTTTTGTTACTCTTCTTGTTTCAGTCATGTCTGACTTCTTGTGACTCCATTGGAGGATTTTTGGTAAAGATACTAGAAAGCTTTGCCATTTTCTTCTCCAGCTCATTTTTCAGAAGAGAAAACTGAGGCAAGCATAGTTAAGTGACTTGCCCAGGTTCACACAACTAGAAAGTGTCTGAAGCTAGATTTTAATGCAGGAAGATTAGCCTTCCTGGCTCTACACCTGGCACTGTGTCCACTTTGCCACCTAGCTGTCCCAAGCCTCACAATTCTGTGAATTCCAGTTCTGGGAATATGAGGTGAAATCTCATTAAATCCACCTCCAATGAGTTTGAAATGGGTGAGGATGTCACAATTGTCACGGCAATGCCCTTCACGTCCTAGGGTGATCCCTAGCATTGGGGATGGGTGCATTTCACAGTTGCACTTAATTGCCTTGCATTCCAGTTATTACTCAACAATATAGCAACGTGTTTTGTGGTAAGCTTCTCCAGATTAGCGTTTCTCTCCCTCCAGCTAACAGGAACATATTTTGTATTCATGCTTTGTATAAATTCTGAGGAATGTTTTCAGTTAAGCCATATCAACTATGCATTTAACTTATATTTAATTAGACAGGAGTATGTTAAGTCAATGTGAATTCATTAATTAAAACAGAAGCATTCTTGTTTTTTAACAAAACAATAGACACATTTGTCTGCTCCTTTTGGGAATTGCTAATTCACAAAGCCCTCTGTAGGTTTAGTTGATGTTAACAAAAAAGATAGCAATGATTACAGTAATCTGGCATTTTACCCACTCTGGACATTCATGGAAACTAGTCAAAGCAGTGCTTTCTCCTCTTGACAGCCATCACCATAATTAAGGTTCTTATCACTTTACCAGAACTATTATAGTAGTTTCCTAAATGATCTATCTCCCCTAACTCAAGTTCCTCCCCTCTCCAAGCCATCCTTCTTTTAGCTGGAAAGAGATTCTCCTAAAGCTCAGACTGACCTTGGCACAATCCTACTCGATAAACAGGAATGACTCCCCATTACTTCATAGAGAGGGGAAAAGGATAGGTTAATGTGGGTACCTAATTAGAACAAGATCTCTATAGGACATCCAAGGGGATTTATAGCTAGAAATTCAGGATTGACTGCCACACAGATGAAAAATGAGGTCTGAATATAGAAAGTCATTCATATCAAGAAGATGGCTGGGGTCCAGGGAAACTAGCTTTTCCCCTCGGTCATGGTGGACAGAGAAGATGACTCCCTTTATTCTCCCAAGGTTTCTCAACTCTTCAATATCTGCATTGAGATTATTCCATATGTAACATTTTTTTCCATCCTTCCCCATTGAACAAACATTTACTGGCTGTCTATTGTGTATAAACACAACAGACAGTACTGAGGAAAAAATGACCACATGGAAGAGAATCTGCCCTCTGTGGAGTTCAGTTTCTCCTAAGGGGAATGGCTTGGATACAGAGAAATTAATGCAAACTAATTGACTGAGCTGGGTGTGGAGGAGAGCACCAACAACTGGGGGGGTGGCACAAGGGGTCAGGAAAATCCTCCTATTGGAGTTGATCAGGAAATAAGGGAAACAAAAGATGAGATAAGGTGGTCGTGAGGAAGGAGAACATTCCAGATACTAACAAGAACATGGTAACAGGAGATAAAAGCCATTTTGAAATTAAGACATTTCTCATTGATTCTCCTGGACTAGGCACTGGATATAGAGTTCTACCTAGATGTTTTGGACAATAGGAATAGCCTAGATCGTGATGGACCAGATTATGAAATTTGATTCAACTCAAAGTGAAGAAAATATATTTAGGGAAAGAACCACAAGAGATTCATGAGGTTTTCTTGTTGATGGTGTTTCTGTTTTTCCCTAGGAACTACCGATGTGCAGTAGGTGCTAAGGGTCACGTGATACCAAGGCTCCAGCGACTAACAACTAGCACTGACTGCACTGAGGCCCAATGGTTAGCTCGTAGTGGTGCAGTCCAGAAGACAGCAACAGCTCCTGGTTTGTGAGATGATCATTTCCACTTCCCTGCTCACACCTAACATTCCCATTCACACACACACGCATGCACATGCATGCACACACACACATGCACACGCATGCACACACTCATCTCTCCAGCTTACATGTTGTCTTTATCACACATATCTCAAAAGGCAAAAATGGCTGCCATGGCTGACCCTCCCATCCAAGTGCTTGGGTCTTTGTCAGAGATTCTCAGAACTGACGCTTAGTTCAGGCAACGCAGAGACACAGAACAGAGCTAGACAGTTAACAGAAGAGGTAAGAAAACAAAATCTGAGCATTACCTTATTTTCCTCTCTAAATCATCTCAATAACTTCCTCAACCTATTTTTTTTTGATTAAAGAAAGATGACTCAGCCTTGCTGCATTAGAGTCAAATAAACAAATAATAAAACACTCTTATGGTTAATATTGGCTTATGCTTTTCATTATATTGTCATCACTACTAATAATACTGTTATTAAATGAGTCCCCAGAAGACACACTGTCATCCGGATTCTTTCACTCACATCCATAAAGCAATCATTTTCTCCACCTGCATCATGGAACATTAACCATTAAAAGAACAAGGGTGGGATACTAGAGCCTGAGATCATTTCTCTCTGAACTCCACTGAACATATGATGAAAATGAGAGGCGTATGCCAGTAACTAACACTGATGTGGCATTTCAGATGTTGCCTCCTATGCAGACTGTTAACTTGACTGCCTTTGTTAAAAGTGCTCAGCAGCTTTGGCCCTTACTGCTGCCAATTTGGGTACCTGGTACTGTTGGTAGGGGCCACAAACTAACCTAAGGCACCAGTTAGTGAAAGGAAAGTGAGAGGGAAGGAGGGAGTGAGGAATGGACAGAGAGAGACAGAGAGACAGACACAAAGAGAGAGAGAGAGAGAGAGACACAGAGAGAAAGAAAGAGAAAGAGAGAGAAAAACAGAGAGAGAGACAAAAAGATAGAAAAAACGGAGAGAGAGAAAAACAGAGAGAGAGAGAGACAGACAGACACAAAAAGAGAGAGACAGAGAGAGAGAACAGAGAAAAGGAAAGTCACTGGTGAGTAACCCTATTTCCATCTCCTACTATCCTGGTTCAAATTCTATCTCCTGCTGAACTATTTCCTGTCTAATTTCCAATCTTTGCAAGGAAGAAGAGTGGTGAAACAAGAGTCCTCATACAACCATCTGAATGTGTGCCGCTTATGTCATGCTCTACTTGTCTCCTGTCTACTCTCCAGCCTCTACTGGAGAGAGAAATGGTACCATCCACTCAATGATGAACATTCTCTCACCTGACTATACTTTTCATATCCCAGTGATCCTAGAAGCCTGTTGATCATCATCCAAACATATTCCTTATACCTCACAACTCAATTCTTCATTCCTATATCCATCAATATTCCCATTCCAAAGTTCCAACTAAACATCATCTACCCCATTCATTGTGCCCTCTGGAATTCCTGTTCCACAGGCAACAAACTTTCCCAACATCTGATCTCATACTTGAGGATTTCAATGTACATATTGGTTCTCCCTCAAATACTCCAACTGCTTCAGTTCCACAACCTATTCATTTTCTGTGACTTGTTCCTCTGGCCCACTGCAGCGATACACAAAGATGATTATGCTCTTTTACCTACCCATCACTTCAAATTCACTACCTCCATGAGCAAAAATTACAAAATTCTCTTCTCTCACCAAAACCTATGGCTTTTCCATCTCTCCCTCTGCCTTCCCTTACCTAACCGTACCCTTCATCCACATCATGACCTCCAATCCTTTGACCCCTCATTTTTCTCCCAGTCTATCTCCCTGGAATTAGCCACACTTTTCTCTTTTCCCTAATAACCTCTTGTTGAACCAGTTCAACTCTGCACTTTCCTCTTCTTTTGAATTCCCAGGCCCATTTTCACATAGCTGATTGTGCCTTGTCAGACATAGCCTTGTATCCTCCTCCTGTGCCAAAACCTTCATTTGTATCCATATGTTGCCAGATGGAAGCGGAGAAAATCCCCAGCCATTCGGATTAGGTCTACCACTAATTTATATTACATGAATTCAGCTGGCCTCCATAGGGCAATGCTACTCTGCCTCCATCGTCAAATCACTATCTTCCTCTCCACAAGGGCTCTTCCAAACCGTTTCATCTTTGCTCAAGTCTCTTATGGCTCTTCCTCCTCTCCCCATTCTCTTGACTGAGAACTTTGCCCAATATATGACAGAAGAAAAGAAATGAGTCTAATAATCTCCATGAACTTCTTCTCCCCCTTCCTCATCTCATATCATTTACATGTTTTCTTCCCCTGCTCTTTCCCTTTCCTTTCTTCCTTGCTCTCCCTCTGTCCATATAGGGTATCATACCCATGCCTTCAGGTGCTCTGCCCAAAGGAATGTAAATTTTGATCCCTGATATCTCAACTTTGTGGCTAACGTCCTTGAAAAGGTCATTCATGACAGGAGCCTTCAATTTCTCTCCCCCTACTCTCCTTTTAACTCCTTAAAAACCCACCTTCTGATTTCATTATCCTATCAAAACTGTTCTCTCCAAAGGGGCCAACAATCTATTAATTGCCAAACCCAATGGCTTTTTCTCAATCATCCTTTTTCCTTCCCACCTTTATAGCCTTTGGCACTGTTCACCCTTTTCTCCCTGATAATCTCTTCTTTCTAGGTGTTCAGTATCTCATTCTCTCCTGATTGCCCTATGACTTATCTGGCCACCTTTTTTCAGTTGCCTTTGCTGGATCCTCATCATGCCCTTTGATTGGAAGTAGCCCACAGTGTTCTGTCCTGAGACTTCTCCTCTTCTCCTTCCATACTACTTCACATGATGACTCCATCAATTGCTATGAATTGAATTACTATGTCTATGCTGATGAGTCTCCAATATACCTATCCTGCTCTAACCTCTCAACGACCTCAAATCTCTCATCTCCACCCATATTTCAGATATCTCAAACTGGATATACAGTAGACATCTTAAAATCAATATACCCAAAGCAAATTCCATTATCTTTCACCCTAAACCCTTCACTTCCCAATCCTAACTTCCCCATTAAAAGCAAACACAAGAGATATGCTCAGATTCTCACAGGAGATGTCATCTTTGACTCAGCATGATCTCTTCTTATCCCACACCACTCATATGCAATCTGTTTTCAAGGCCTGCTGATTCCAGCTTTGGAACATCTCTCAGAGTGCAGACTCTCTCCTCAGACCTTGCCTTTCTTTAGGTGCAGCACTCCTGGACTTTTGCAATAGCCTGCTGGTACGTCTGCTGGTCCCAGACCTCACCCCGCTCTCTACTCCATCCCCTATTCAGGGATGAAGTATAGCTCTGTCCATGTCATTCAGCTACTCAAATTCAAGTAGCCTTTAATAACCTTTATGATCAAATAAGAAACCCTCCGTTTGGTGTTCAAAGCCCTTCAGAGCCAAGCTTCAGCTCCTGTCCCCAGTCCAGGCTCCTCTGCATGTACTCCAGTCCAGAGAATGGCATCCTTGCCCTTTCAGAAACAAGAGAACATATTGCAGCTCTGGGTATGTGCTTTACCTCTCCCCCATTCCTGGAATACTCTCCATATTCATCTCCACCTATTGGCTTCTCTGACTTCACGTAAGTCCAACTCAACTCTTCTCTTCCACAGGGAAACATTCTCAATTCCTCTTCATTCTAGCGCCTTTCCTCTGTTGATTACTTCCTACGATCCTGTGTATAGCTTGTGCACTTTGTATGTTTGCTTGTGGCTCCTATTAGAGGGTGAGCTCCTTGAGGGTAAGGACTGCTTTTTTTTGCCTCCTTATGCATCTACTCCACTTAGTATACTGGCTGAAATGAAACAGAGTAGATGCTTAATGAGTATTTATTGACTGACTAATTTTAAGTTATTTCTGACTCATCTCCACAATGTCTTAAACCTAATAAAGGATTCAGGGCATGAAGGGATCATCTATGAAGCTGCTACACGTGAAAATATCATTTCTTAGTTTTACCCACAATGGTTTTCTGCTGGTAATGGAGAAATGTTCAGAAGATAAAATACAGAGGATTGCATTCAGGAGTCTAGAGTTTCTTGTCGGATGTTAGGTAACAGGGAACCAAATGATTCTGGTGGAGATCTTAGCAATAGTAAGGTAGGGAATGAATCACCCTGTTTTCCTTGCCTCTTTTTCGACTGGGGGAAAAATTTGCTCCTAATAACTTTACCTAAGCATCAGTATAACGATATTCTGGGATCAAGAAGGAAAAGGAAACTAATGCTGAAAACTTCCCATTAATTTGGACTATACAAGCTCCAACTTTGGGATCATTTGGGTTTAACTTGTACTGGGCTAAATTCACCTTTGCAGATGCTACTTCCTGAAAATCATTTCTCCTTCTCATTCTCTTTGTTTATTGGGAAACTATAAAACCTACTAGGGCCTCATTCTTCCACTGTGATTCTTTTTAATGTCTGGAGGTGGAACATTCTGCCCAACTTGGCTCCTCCCTGCCAAATAACCCACAGAGAGTATTGTTAAAATTACTTTTTGTGTTTCCTGAACGAGACTAGAAGATCCATGAGAGCCAGAGATCTATTGGTCTTCCATTCATTTCCTCCACTCCCACAAAACCCTGTGCCTTGTGCTCAATGGACATTTAGTAGAAAATGCTTAGGCTGTGGACGCACATAAGCTATGGTGAAAATAAAGAGAACTGGGTGATACTTCTAACTCCCCATTAATTTGTGGTGTGATGTTAAGAAAGACATTTCTCCTCTCTGGGCCTCAGTTTCCTCCTTGTGAAGATGAGAGTTCTGTCCCTTGTTTCCCTGAAGAGGCAGGGAATTAATAGTGGGAAACAGTGAAAGCTGTATCTGATGATAAGAGTTGTTTTTTGCTTGAATATTTTTCTCAAGAATCCATTAAAAGAAGTCTCTTTGGGGGTAGGAGGTTATACCCAGAAACTACTAGAAGGTAAAAAGAAAAAGGCATCAATACATGTCTTTTAAAAATCTAACAAAATTAGAGGTTGACATAGTTGACCCTTTAAGCCTATTCGAGAATTAATATTCTATGAATCATTGTATAAATTTAATTGGAGGGGAATATTTAAAATACATTCTCAAAAGTAAACATTTCCCAAGCACCCTAGGAACACACATGGATGAGTAAATGACATTTTCATTGCAATTTCCATGAAAGCCTCCCCCATCCCTAATTTAGTACTGATTTAGGGATGGAAATGACTCAGTTTTCTGGAGTGTTTCTAGTAGAATGCAAGCCCTGGCAGCAGTTTTTAATCAGAACAGATACCTGGTAGGTTTGAAGGCAAGTTTGAGGTAACCAAGTGATGTGGTGATTAGAATGCTAGTTTTGGAGTCAGAAAGACCTGAGTTCAAATCCTGCCCCAAACACTATGTGACCCTGGGCAAGTCCTCTAACTTCTTCTGGACTCCATTTTCTCATCTGTAATACAGTAATAATAGTAGCACCTGCGTCAATGAGCTGTTGTGAGAATTTAATGAGATAAGACATGTAAAGCACTTTGCAAACTTTGGGTACAATATAAGTGCCCTTCTGATTAACAGGCAAGGCCTGAGTAACTATAGGTCAGCGGCTCCAGAATAACTTCCCTCAGCACTCAGAGGCTCCTCTAGACTTATAAAATTTCAGCTGAGGGGCAGAGAGGAAGGTCAGAGATTCAGAATGAAAATTCCCTTTACAACATCCTCCCAAAGTGCCCCTTGGGCCTGCACTTGGAAAAAACCTAGGAAGGAGGAACTGGTGGGTTCCAGAGGCAAGCTCCTTCTGCTTTGGGTCATTCCAAGTGCTGGGCAGTTCATGCTGTCTTCAAAGCCTAAATCTGCCTTTCTGCCACCATCACCCTTGGCTCCAGCCTTGGCTGTGTGGGGCCAACCAGAATTATTCTAATTCTTTTTCCATGTGACAAGCTAGTAAATATCAGAGATGAATCAAAGCAAAGTATGAGTTACTTTTCTGTCCTAGCAAAAGAGACCATGAAAAGGCATCAGGTGCATTGGGATTTGGAGCGCCCACTCTTGGGGAAATCTGGGCCTTGGAAGTATCATCAAATCCTAACCACAAATCAATGTTAGAATTGATTAAGTTTGTAGAAGAATGTAAGTACATCAAGGGTAGGAAGTGCATGTTTTCTTTTCTTTGTGCTTATATTATTTAATACAATACTTGGCACATAGTAAGCACTCAATAAATTGTTGATGAACTGAATTTATTCCTTAGAAGAAAACTGTATAAGAACCTCATCAAATCAGTGTTTGAAAAACCATAGGCTCATAGATCTAGAACTGAATTAATGATGGAAGCCATCCAGCCCAAGCCCTTCATTTTAGATGAAGAAACTATGTTCAGGGAGTCAGAATGTTAGCTTGACTTCAGCTGCAGTATTTAAAAATAGGAAAATGAAGTTGTTTTAAAAATCCATTGAGTTGGTCAGCCTTTATGGCTCATTGGTATTCTCCCAATGTCAAGTGACCTCCAGAAGGACCCCAGCATATTGGATGGATGCAAAGTCTTAGCCAGATAGGAAGATCTTTGGAGGCAGTATTCAGATGAGTAGACCATCTCTTCTTTGGAATATTGAGGTTAAAAATAAGACTTAATTTAGACTTTTCCTGAAGGGAGGCTATTTTCTACCAGTTAGCTAGAATCTGTGAAGTTTCTCCGGACTGGTCTGCAAAGAATTGCCCCTTACAGATCCCTCTGAAACTCAGCACGGTTTTACTTCACTCTGTCCCAGATATTTTCATAGGCTTGTGGTTTGAAATCTGCAAACATCCCGCACCTTCAGGGTTTGTCTTTATTTCTGGGCTGTCTCTTCTTCATCCTTTGTCTCATCATTAGTAAAAGCCAATCAGGAGGATGGCAGTGATCAATTTGTTTACAGCCCAAGACAAGCATTTTAAACTTTACTGCCAGGCAGCTGAAGGACAGAGGACAGACAGCTTAACTTTCCACCCATCCATCATCAACACAGCAGGTTCTAATGAGCCCTGGATCCTGCCTGAGTTTGGTCACAGTCAGAGTGCCACCATGTGGTCAAAATTTGTCAGTGCAGTATTTGCCTGGGCAGGAACACTGTTTCCTTTGACTTTGAACCTGACACCTAAATGGAGAAACCAAGACTGCCCTTAAGGCTTTATTGTGTCACTAGCTAATCTTGTCCCAGAAAGGCCCAGTGATGCTCCACATGGAGAATTTGCCATGAATTGTTTTCCTTAGCTTCCGTTCTCTACCCTTTCTAATATTCTTCTTTCTCTAAAGGGAATTCTGCCGTGTGGGGCTGAACAGCCTGAGGGAGACAGGGAACCCTGGCATTGATTATCAGCTCAGTTTCCTTCCTACCACTCTAATGCTCTCCTCAAATCGTGGTCTACATTTTGATCAAAGCATAGAACTATCTTTTCGTAGCTTCATTGAGCTATCCAGATATTTATCTAGATTAATATTTTTTAAAATTTTTTCTTCTCTCATATCTTTTCTGTTTCTTGTACCTTGATCCAATATGCATATACACACAATACACATACACATACATATACCATGTCTCTAGACTTGGATTTTTTTTTTTATTAAAGGGATGGGATATTATTTTTTTAATCTTTTCACATTAAAATGAGGCATTCTATCAGATTCACAGTAGATTAGCTAGTGTTATATGAAATCAATAGCCTATCTCAGAATGAATAAGCATAATAACATATGTGGGGGTAGATGATGTACCGTTGTAATATTCTTTAATCAAGAATAATTTTAATTATATATGAATTAAATACATTATTCCTTCAATTAGGCAGTTTTGTCCTGGTGCTGGCTGGTGTTCTCTTCACCAACTAACTGTCTGAAAAGTCAAATGCCACCAGTCCCAGGGAATGCTTCCCTAGTTCTAGTGACTTGTTTTGCTGCTGTTTTAGATGTTTTTCTTTCTCTGAATCATGGAGCTTCAGTGCTGAAAGGGGTGTCAAGAGCCTTCTCTCTAGGCCAGCCATCCCTGGCTGGGAACTCTTGGCTCCTTTTCTTCCGTTCCTTTAATCAAGACTTTTGTTTATGTCTTTCCTATCTAAAGATATGGCCTTCTCATCCAAAGCCCCTCCCTAGGAAGTTGCCATTTTTTAAAACAACTTTGGCATCAAAGCTTCAGTCACTTTTTGTCCCTGAAATTCTCCATCAGTAACAAGCCGTAAGGACATGCCCTTGGGGGACACTGTGCTCAACCCATTGGCTGGCCTGATGGCTGTAACATTTCTTTTCAAGTCAAGCTTATCTTCCAATTCTTTCTGCAAACTCCTTGGCCAGGGACTACATGCTTTGTATATGCTGGCTGTGCTCCAGGAGCTAGACGCCCATGTTCTGAAATGCTTCAGGGAACTGAGCTTGCTGCCTTGAGATAGACTATTTGTCCTAAAGACTCCTCCTTCATCACGGCATTGGCACATTCCCACAAGGCCTTGTCCAGATGGACTTAAAGCATAGCACTGTCAAATGTGGCAGTTGTACTAAATAGCCTGAAGACATTTGTGATCCCACCAACAATACTGTTCTTGGTCCCTAATTAGGTGAGAAAATAACAGCAGCCAATATGGAAGGGAGGAAGACATGACAGTCAACATACAGCCCTTGGAAACTGACCTGCGATCGCCAGGCATGCCAAGAACACCCCCTTGTGTGTATGGAGGATAATGATACCCCGGTTCTTGTGCTCCAGTCAGGGCAGTGAAATGGCCATGGAGGCCCCTGAGGGAAGGAAGTGAGTGTGGACATGCAGGAGAGATTAGGAGAGGTGTCAAAGCCATCCGATGTTTTTCTTTCAGTGTCCAGAAACAACCCTTTTCCTCACTTTAGCCTGCTATATGGAGGTTCAGTGCATTTACTTGCTCATTTGGCTTTCTCCAGATACCACGTGTCCGTTCATCTAGCTTTATCGTTCAATCTTGTTGTTCAGGATTTTTGTCACTTACCAAGCTGACAGCAGCCCAGAATTTGATTTTCCTCCTCAGCCCTTCCTGCCTTCAGACCATTCGGAAGCTTCTGGACATTTGACTCACTCTCCGAGTTACTGGAAAGCATCCAGGACATTGACATTTGGAAGCGTCTTGTTTCCTTGGGTTTTCCTTCTCTGGAAAATGAGGGCATTGGACTAGAGAAAGGCTCCTTACATTTTGTGTGCCATGAATTCCTTATAAACTCTGGTGAAGCCTTTGTGCTTTTTTTCAGGATAAAGTTTCTAAATAATTAAATGCAGTACTAAATGGCAGTTAGAGGTGACTGAAAATAATGATGGATTTTTCTCATCCCAGTTAATGGATCTTTTGAAATCGATCCCTGGAGCTCTTAGGGGTTCACAGGGCCCCATTTAATGCCACCCACAATAGTATACCTCTGAGGACTTTTCCATCCCTGCCATCCCTGCCTTTCCTGCATGCGCCTGTCAGGCTTCAGTCTGTGGAGTGCTGCTGCAGCCAGAGACTTTCCCCCACTCACTCTCCCTGCTCCTTGGGGTTCCCTTAAGGTCAGAGGAGGGATGGGAGAGCAGGCAGGATGGGCTGGGCTGTGTGTGGGTTGTTCAGGCTGCTGCAGCTGCTTCAGCTGCTGGGTTGCAGGAGAAGAGAAATTTCACCCCTTTGCTATCAATAACAATGGCTCTTGTCAGCAATAAATTCCCTCCAAAGTTAACCAAACAGCCTCCCTAAATCCTCCTGTCACAGGCTCTCACTCCAGCTGTGGGTCCAGGGCTCCTGCTCCCTACATAAATACAAAAACTGGATGGATTTTCTGCAAGCCTCTCCTTGGCTCGGGGAGCCTGGATCGAATGTTCTCAGCTTCACGGAGGAGAGGAACAGTAATGTGAATCTAGGGATGCCACGATGAGTGTACCCTGTCAGGTGAAGCCCCCCCAAGAGAACAGGGTTCTAATCATATTTCATGTTTCATCACTGCATTCTAGTGAATAACCACCTATCAGAGCTGCGAGAAAATGAGAGTCTGATTTTCTTAATCCAGGGCTGCCATTACCGGTTGGCTGAGTTCTTATTCAGAACTAAGTGGGGGAAGTATTGTTGCTCTGAGATGACACAGCACACCAGATAATAGAAATAACGAAGTTCTCAACATGTTTATTTTCCTTTGGCACCAAGGCTGTGAGTTCATCTCTGTTGGAAATTCCCAATGTGAGAATTCCTTCCCCAAAAGCAAGAAAGACTGAAATTTAGAAATATCCATAAGATGAAAGGTCATAGATACAAAGCTGGAAAGAGCTTCAAGACAATCTGGTCCAATGTACCCATTTTACAGATGAGGATGGTGAGAGAAGCTACGGAACTTGCTCAAGATCACATAGATTGTAAGTGTCAAAGCCTAGGTTTGAGTCAAGTTCTCTACCTCCAAATCCTGTTCATTTTTACCAACTCACCCTGCCTCCCATTAAAACATAATAGAGAAAGCAACAGGCATTTTCTGTAGATATCCCCCAATGGCTGACCCTTAAATTAATCTCTCCTTAGAGAGTAGCATGGGACAATCAGAAAGAAGTAACCTGTCCACTGGCTCAGACATGTGTCAGAGATGGGACTTGAACTCAAGACCTTGACTCTGAGGCTGGCCCACTAAGCCACTGTACTATACCACCTCTCACATGTATTTTTCCTGACATAAATATGCACACATTAAAAATGAGTGAGATAATTCCAGATGACTAAAGGAGAAGGTGACTTTTATTTATACTGTTTTAGATGGAGGCACCATTGGAAGGTATGCAGGCCTTGCAATTGGAGAAAATGGATTCCAGTCTTGGCTCTGATACTTCCTACCTATGAGGCATGAGGCAAATAACAAAACCTTTCTTGGCCTTGGATGCTTGATCTGAAAAGAAGAGAGACTGAACAAGATGGCCCAAAGGTCATTGTTCCTGCTAACAGAAGGAAGGCATGCATGATGTAGACTGATACATAGACAGACATAGATAAGCATATACATACATGGATTTATGGACATGACCTGTAAATGGCTTTGTTTTACTTGATTATGCTTACCTGTCAAAAAGGAGGGCTTGTTTTTTTCTTAATTTCTTTTTGGTGGATGTTCTTAGTGAGGAGAAGGCAACAAGGAAGTGTAATTTCAAAAGAAAGAAAAAATCATAGAAATATTAAAGTAAACTAAAGCAGAAGAGGCTTAGAGGGAGGCACTGGCAAGCAGGGAAACCTTCAAACTGACAGTCTACATTTGCCATTTTTAAGGGCATGATGGTTATGAGACATTCATATTACTATGTACGATCCTCCTTTTCTGTTCTTTACATATGGAAATAATCCAATTACTTAGTGTTTGCCATATATAGAGGGATGAAAAAATTGTTTAAAAATAAAGAATAGGTAGGAAAATCTCAGCCCCCACAAAATTCATGAAACCTTAGAGGAAGTGATGCTCCTATAGACCTCTGACTAATAAAGGGGTTGTTACCTAGCAGATGGATTGGAATACAAGGCTACCGGGAAGGCATTAGGAAAAAAAAAAAAAGATAAATATCTGCAATTGTCCTCAGGAACTTAATCTAGAACCAGAGGAAATGCCCCAGTCAGATTTTCTATGGAGCATTTAGGGAAAGCCATCAATCTGAACTGTACAGAATGTGAAGGCATGGCTGGATCAGGATCTGATGGAGGGGATCCCATCTTGAGGATATCACCTATGGGATGCTGAATTGTGTACCCATGATTACCAACAAATTAGGAAAGTCTTCAGTTGTAGATTCCATATGTAGCGTGTGACAAGTCTTTGTCTCTCCTCCCTATCATTTCTTCACACTCTCCATGAATCTTATCAGGAAAACCTACTGGATGGTGCATGTTCTTCATTCTAAAAGAGGAGCAAAATGACCTCACTATGTTGAGTTCAAGATAAAATGTATCTTGTAGCTGATCAGACCAACATGAGCTCAGAAGGCTCTGCCCCAGGTTGGGCACAGATAAGACCACCTAGAGGGGAGATGTCTAAATGTGCATACCTCCTGTTTCTTTTGACCTACTACACTTTTGTTTCATTCACATAGCACAGTGCCTTCTTTGATGCGGGCACATCATGCTGTGTAGTCCTTTGCCAGTGGCTCTCATGTCACACAACTGATTTTAAAGTTCCTCAGAGAGACTAGAAACTGAACAAGACTTTCAGTGGACATCACCTCTATGGAGCTAGTAATTGACTGGGCAAGATAAAGAGTTCTGAAATAGTCCTGGCTACTGCTTTGGCAGATCCTGGCCCTAAACTCAGAGGATGAGCCTTGAGCCATGTTCACATTCACACACACACACAGTATGCATACATATGTGAACAGGTACAAGTACATGGATGCATGTATATATGAGTGTGTGTATAGAGAGATGACAGAAAGAGAAAGATGGATGGATTTGTCTCATCCTGCATTTCTCCTTTCTTGAAGTAGGTGCCATGTTTCAATATGAGTCTTTTCATATCATGGATGGTTATTGTGCCAATCAGAGTCTCAAAATTTTTCAAAGTTATTTGTCTTTACAATATTGTTATCATATAAGTCGTTTTTCCTTGTTCTACTTACTTTGCATCCATTCATATAATTTTCTTAGGTTTCTCTGACACCATCATACACACACACACACACACATACATACATATATATATATATACATATACATATATATAATTGTGCTATAATAAATGACAAGCAGGATGACTACAGAAAAACCTTGACATACTTACATGAACTGATGCAAAGTAAGGTGATCTGAATCAGAACAGTCTATACAAAAATGGCAATACTGCATTTTGTGAATGCAATTGTGAATGACTTAGCTGTTCTCAGCCATGAATTGATCCAAGACAATCACAAATGACTAATGATGAAGCAGACTGCCTTCAGAGAAAGATTTGATATTATCTCAATGCAGACTGAAGCATGCTATCTTTCTTTTTTCTTTTATTCATTCATTTTTGGTAGCTTGCTTTTCTTCTTTCCTTCCTCCCTTCCATTTATTCATTCTTTTTTTAAAAAATTGAGTCTTCTTACATAAAATGACTAATATGGAAATTTTTCACATGATTCCACATGTATAACCTATATCCGATTGCTTGCCATGTCACGAAGGGAGGATAGAATTTTGAACTTAATTTTTTTTAATGTTAAAAAATTGTTTTAACATGTATTTAGCAAAAAGAAAATGTTATATATTAGAAGAAAAGAAATATCTAAAACCTACAGTTGAAGAAGAAAAAGAGTTGCTATGAATATTATACAGCCTTAGAGGGTTTTTTTGGAAGGGTTGATTGTTTTTTAGGATTAATGGTCTGTTAATTTACCCTCCCTATAATTCTCCTTTTCCCTTCTCCCTGTTCCCTCCTCTGCTCAGTGTAATATACTTTATTGTCAATGTTCTTCCCTCTTTTGTCCAGGTAAGATGAAAGCAAGGTGCCTATATCAACCCTTTATGACTTTCTCCAGGTTTGTCTACTATATACATGTTTACTTTGACATCTTCACTAAGCAAGATACTTTTCCCCACCTTTCCTCTCTCCCTAGCCCTGTGTAGTACTTTGTCCTCCCTTTCCGTTCATCGTGGTTCCATCTCCCTTAAGAGTGTCACTGGTAGGGGAAGAAATAAGCCTTGGAAAGGTGATGGAGCTCTTTTGAGCTGAGTTCTGATTGATGGGCCTGGTAAACAGAAGGCTTAGGCATCACTGGGAAGAGGAAGCCTACCAAGCTGAGAGGAAAGGGCACTGAAATGTCAAGCCAGCAATGGCAGTAACGAGATATGGAACCCTGGGAAAATCACACTCACACACAGAACCTTCATTTCCTCCAGTGTAAAATGGATGGTTGATGGAGGGATTAGAACAGATATTTTTCAGAATCCCTTCCAGTGTTAATTATATAATCCTGTGTTATATGGACAAAGAGTGAGATATAGAGAAATGAAGACATAATTAGTGAAAATGGCCCATCATGTTTTCCTATGTAACTCATGGTTATTGGATCGTCCAGCTACTGACTACCTCATCCTCTCCCACACCCAATCTGTGGCCTAATACTTTGAACCATACTTGATGTCACAGGATGAAACAAAATTTACGTTTCTTTGTCCCATTTTTTTGCTTCCATCTACAACAAAATTTACATTTCTTTGTCCTGTTTTTTTTTGCTTCCATTTACTCTGGGAAACAGGTAATTATAGTTTAAGTCTAGGCTTTTATAACTATGAGTATGAATACATCATCTCCCAAATAAGCATTCAAGGTAACAAATGCATACTGAGCTAAAGACAGGTTTTATTTCACCCAATGAAAAATGTAGAAGATGCAAAGAAATCACAGGACCCCATAAACATAAATATGTACGTGAGCTACGATTCATAGTCACCCTTAAGTGATCTATCCAATTTGCTTCCTTCTCTTACAGGTCCCACTTTTCCACCTAGTCCTAGCTATCTACCACACTAGGTGCCACAGCTTGGTTTGGACTTACCTTAAAAGTGAATTGAATTAGGAGTGTCAGTTTAACAACAATTTGTACACATTGACAATGAGGTTGATGCATGCATTGCCAGAGCTAACTCAGTGTTTGGGAGGCTCTGAAGAAAAGTTTGAAAGAGAAGAGGTATTAGACTGACAACCAGACTGAAGGTCTACAGAGCCGTTGTGCTGACCTCATTGTTGTATGCTTGTGAAACATGGACCATCTACCAGCACCATGCCAGAAAACTGAATCACTTCCATTTGAACTGTCTTAGGAAGATTCTGAGGATCACCTGGCAGGATAAGGTACCAGACACTGAAGTCCTTGCTCGAGCTGAATTGCCAAGCATTCAAACTATGCTTCAGAGAGCACATTTCCCATGGGCTAGCCATGTTGTTCAAATGCAAAATGTACACTTGCCAAAAAGACTATTTTATGGAGAACTCACATGGGGCAGGCGATC
>CM053771.1:552375104-552553169 GCA_028658325.1 Potorous gilbertii | reverse complement strand
TGATAGAAGAGAGGGTAGATTGGTGATAGGGGAAATTAGAATGCTGGGTGTATTGGGGTAGGGGGAGGGGACAAATGGGGAGAAAATTTGGAACCCAAAATTTTGTGAATATGAATGTAAAAAGTTAAATAAATAAATTTATATCAAACACAAAAATAAAATAAAATAAAAGAAGTGCACAGAGGACTCCCAAAACTACACATTCATTTGTTTCTCCTCTCTGACCTTTAGTCCTGCATCACCACCTTCCTACTGAACATCTCTGCCTCAGTATCTAGTAGGGGTCTGAAACTCAAAATATATAATGATAAGTCATTATCCTTCTCAAAAAACACAAACAAAAATCATTGTCCCCCATTTTCTCAATTTATGTTAAGGGCACCTCCATCCTCCTTCCAGTAACTCCCATTTGTGTCATTGTCACTCTCAGACCTCAGTTTACATTATACTACACATCTATTCAATACCTAAGCTGTTGTTCCTACTTCGAGTAGATCTCTCTGAAAAAATGGCCACCACCCCAGTTCAAGCCATTCCCAAATCTTGTGTGGACTCTCACAGGGGTCCCCTGGTTGGTGCCCCTGCTTCTGTTCTCTCTCTGCATCCTCTACTCAGATGCCAAAGTGAAGCTAAGGCCAGACCATAGTGGGCCCTTCTCAAGGAGGATCAATGTCTTCCTGTGGCTTTTACAATAAAGTGCAAATTAATTTGTTTGACATAGAAAGCTCTTCCTAATATCCCTTCCCAGTCTGATATCACAATATTTCACCCATGCAACCTCCATTCAAGTCAAAGTGACTCCCATGAGTTTTCCAACACTCAATTTTCTATCTCCCAGGTCCATTTCTTTGCCCAAGGGTTCCCCTCACTCCTGTGGTGTTACGGTCTATCATCACCTCTTCTTGCAGAATTCCTCTTTAAAGGCATTTCTTAGGTGCCACCTTATACAAGGACCCTTTCCAATCCAGTTCCCAATCGTTTGGGCCTCTCCCTCTCTCCCTTATTTGGTGCTTACTTATATTGTATATTTACTGTGTATATGTATTACATTTACTTCTCTGGGCACATACTGTCCCCTGAGCCTCAGAACATAAGCTTCTTGAGGACAGGGGCATTTTTTCTCTTTGTATTCTCAACCTTACATGCCCAGGACATGGTAAGTTCTGAAGTAACACTTTTTGAATGTTGGACCAAATATTCCTTAACCATTATCACTTTCAGTGATCTCTTATTCTCCGAAAGCATATGTCACTTGTGCTATACATTGCCAACTTTAATCCAAGCACACTATTTTGTATAATTGCTTCTTCTGTTTGCTGTGGGGGTCTCCTTGATTAAATTAGAAGCTTCTTAAGAGGAGGGACCAGTTCTACTAAGTATCTGAGAACATGCCAAAGGCATTTTCCGTTTTGCTGCCGTCTGAGACCGGTATTTGTTATTTGGCTTATTTTTTGTTATTTGGCTTATTTCCCTCAACCCAAACTTCTATGAATATAAGAACTTGCACAATCCATCCAAACTTATATTCTGGCTCTGATAGGCTTCAAGGATACTCAGTGGATCGTAACTACTCAACATGAAAAATTAATTAAAATTGAGTGAAATGCACAGAACCAGGAGAACATTATATATAGTTAAGAGCCACAGTGTGTGAGGATTGTATCTGATAAACTTAGGCCTTCACAGCAATGCAAGGACCTAAAACATTCCCAAAGGACTCATGCTATTCATGTCCAGAGAAAGAACTATGAAGTCAGAATGCAGAATGAAGCAGACTATTTTCTCCTCTGTTGTGATTTGTTTTTCTCATTGTTTCTCCCATTCATTTTAATTCTTCTGTGCAGCATGACTAATGTGAAAATGTGTTTAATAAGAATGTATGTGTAGAACCCATGTAAGATTGCATGCTCTCTTGGGAAGGGAGAGAGGAGGGAGGGAGAAAAAATTTAAAATGTATAAAAGTAATTGTTGAAAACTAAAAACTAATTATAAAAAAAAAGAAAAAAATGATTCCTTCCTTTTTCTCCTAAAAAGTGAACTTAACTCTCTGAGTCAAAATTATCTGAGTCTAGATAAATCCTATGGGACTTTCCTTGCATATGGTCCTGAGTTTCAGAATGTTTTTGGCATAGTACTTGTGAAGAGCTTTCTGCCAGCTCTCTCAAGGTGCTGAAAGTATGTAGCAACCTGAGAAAATCTCAAGGCATTGATAGTAATGGAAATATTGGAGGCAACGTTGGACAGAAGACAGACTTTGACCTCTTACATCAGAGGAATTGCTTTGCTGTCTCTGCTTGATGCTTCCCCCTTCTGTGATTGTGGGCAGCTCACTTCATGTCTTTGAGTCTCAATTTCCCCATCTGTACAATAAGGGGTTATAGCGAGATGACCATTGAATATCTTTCCTGTTCTAGAACAATGATTGGGATGATCAGAGATAGAGACAGAGACAGAGGAGAAAGAAATAGATATGCATCATATATATATATATATATATATATATATATATGTGTGTGTGTGTGTGTGTGTGTGTGTGTGTGTGTGTGTGTGTGTGAGTGTGTGTGTGTGTACATATTTCTAAATGTGAAGGTTACACATGTATTTGATTTAAGTTACCCAAGCATTTTTATGTCCCAGACCATGGCAGCAGCTGTGAAATAGAAAGAGTCTTCATATGAGACCAAGACCAACCACTGAATGGTTATAGCTCACATACTTTTTAGTTTTCATAAAGGAAGGGAAAGGGGAGGGCCACCTGGGGCCATAGTCACCTTCATTTCTGTATCAGAGCCATGGCTAATGTTCACAATCAAGTTCTCAGGCCACTAATCCCTGGGAAGAGAAGATGGGGAATTTAGAAAAATGTTTCCAAGGAGTGGCAGGCTGTCAAACCAGCCAATCCAGCTAACAGCTTTTCTCCTCTCCCCACCTCAAACAAATATGCAAGACAAGCCCTTGGTTCACTCATTTGGATCACAGACCATGGACACAGAGATCTATGGATGCCATTGCCTCTCATTTTGAGACAAGGACTTTGGGAGAATGCTGAGGTTGGTAGAATGTTAAGGTGGACAATCAATTTCATGGAGTGTGAATATATTTTATCACAGATAAACAAGGAAGGCTAATAAGTAGCTCCCCAGTGAGCACAAGATGCCTTCTGAACATTTCATCTTTGTAGATCAACCCTGTCATTTTAATAATTGTTTGTGTTCTGTTTTGTTTTTTTTTTAGTTGGAGAGTAAAGCTTTGGGAGAATGGTTATCATGACATCCTGCTGGAGGAGGTGAGGAGCTGGATGCATTTCAGGCTCCTCACTTCCTCCCCCTTCCCCTTAGTATGGGAAGTCTTCTGTGTGTATCCTTTTTAGTGTGGATAAGAATTATGATATGTAAATCCTGGGGACATATCTTAGACTTGTGCTTGGGAGAGATGGATTTTTCTCCCTATTCTGCTATTAATTCACTGTGTGACCTTGGATCCGTTGCTTGACCTTGAATCAATGCACCTACATATTTCTGATCACTGGGAACCCTTAAACTGAGAAAGTTCATGTTCATGAAGCAGTACTCTGAGTTGATGTTTCTGGCACATTGGGATCTGGGTTGGGAAGAGAATTAAAGAAAGATGGAGGCAAGAGGGTTCTCCAAAGTCCCATAGGGTGGCATCAGTGGAATCCAGGGTTCAAAAGAAGAGCCCTGGAAAAAAATGGCCCTGGCATCTTACTCAGGAAGCAAGATAGATTTCTTCAATCAGACTACATTGCCAGAGGCTTGGCTGCAGGTTTTCTATTCATTGTTAAATAATAGAATCATAGCATCACAAATTTTCAGTGGAAAGAGCCCTTAGAGGCCTTTAATGTAATAAGCTCATTTTATAGATTAGGAAACTGAGTTGTGGGAGGGGGAGGGGGACTAGGGAGAGTTCATTAGACAAAGTCAAAGAAGTAGTAAACGTCCAAGTCATGATTCTAACCAAGGTCCTTCCACTTCAGAGTCATCAGGAATATTATTGTTGGAATACACCAGTTCCCATTGGAGTGTATGTGTGTTGGGAGGAAGTTTCAGAGCTTTACCACAAAGAAAGATAGAGGAAAGTGGCAAAAACACACATAAGAAAAATATTTGTAGTAGATCTTTTTATAATGGCAAAGAATTGGAAACTGATGGGGTAGTTGTGGTATATGAAAATATGTTGTAAGAATGATAAAGGGGCCAGTTTCAGAGAAACCTGGGAAGACTTGTGTGAACTAATGCAGACTGAAGTGAGCAGAACCAGAATGGCTTACATGATACCAATAGTAGTGAGGAAAAAGTCAGAATTTGAAAAGACTCAGGAACTCTGATCAACACAATGAGCAGTCACATTCTAGAGGACTCATAAAGAAAACAGCTATCAGCATCTGACAGCAAGGTGATGTACTTAGAAATCATATTTAGAAACAGGTTTTTTTGCATTTCCAATGTAGGAATTTGCTTTTACTGACCACATTTTTGCAGAGTTTTGTTGTGTTTTTTTTTTCTTGTTTTCTCAAAGGAGAGAAAGGAAATCTTGAAATAATACATGACATAAATTTTAAATTAATAAATGGGGAATATTTAGCCTGATCAAAAAAAAAATATTTGGGCAGGGAAGCATTACCCACGTTCAAGAATTTGAAGGGTTTGCCTATGAAAAACTAGATTAATTCTGCTTTGCCCTAGAGAGTAGAACTAGGACCAAAGGGTAATATTTACCAGAGGGAGATTTTTAGCTCAATAAAAGGATGGACTTCATCAGCTGGCAAACATCAAACTGATTTCCTTTAACGTGGAGGGAGTAAAGATTGAAAAGCATGAGATTCCCAGGGAGGTCTTTATAAAGAAGATGAATGTATGACCCAAGTCTTTCCAGGGAGGATAGCAAATGCCTATAAGTAAGACTGTTCATATTCATCTTCTTTCCTTTTTTCTTCCAGTATCTTCACACACCTGGAAGAAAAAATGTGTGTGTGTGTATGTGTGTGTGTGTGTGTGTGTTCTTGGCTTTAAGCCTGGTGCTCTATTCATCGTGCCACCTAGCTGGGAGACATATAAAAATACACATATGTCTGTATACGTGTATATGTTCATGTTACCCATCCATTCACAAATTTTCAGGAGTTGCCATATGCTTCTCAAATAAGGTACAGATTTCTTTGACTGGTATTTAGGGTCCTCCACATTATGAGTCCATTTGCCTTTTTCTGTCTTAACTAAAATAATTCCTTCAATTCCTTCTATACTTTACTTATCCAAAGTGGGTAACACAGTGCTTGGAATCCAGTAGTCACTTAAGAAATGCCCTTCAGGGAATTAGAATAGGCAAAGAAGAAACTAAGTTATCACTCTTTGAAGCTGATATGATGATATACTTAGAGAATCCCTGAGAATCAATTAAAAACTAATCGAAATAATAAACAACTTTGGCAAAGTTGCAGGTTACAAAATAAACCCACATAAATCATCTGCATTTCTATATTTCTAACAAAGCCCACCAGTAAGAGATAGAAAGAGAAATCTCATTTAAAGCCATGCTAGACATTATAAAATATCTGAGAGTCTGCCTGCCAAAACAAAGCCAGGAACTATATGAACACGATTACAAAACACTTTTTGCACAAATAAAGTCAGATATCAGTAAATGGAAAAACATCAATTGCTCATGGGTAATCTGAGCTAATATAATAAAACTGACAATCCCACCTAAATTAATTTACCTATTCAGTGTCATACCACTCAAACTATCAGATAATTATTTTCTAGAGCTAGAAAAAAATAATATCAAAATCCATCTGGAAGAACAAAAGGTCCAGAATATCAAAGGAACTAATGAAAATAAATTCTGGGGAAAGTGGCCTAGCCCTACCAGATCTGAAATTGTATTATAAAGAAGCAATCATCAAAACCAATTGGTACTGGCTAAGAAACAGAGGGGTAGACCGGTTGAATATGTTAGGTACTCAAGACACAGTAGTCAATGAATATAGCAATCTACTGTTTGATAAATCCAAAGACCCCAGCTTCTGGGATAAGAACTCACTGTGACAAAAACTGCTGGGAAAACTTGATAACAGTATGGTAGAAACTGGGCATAGACCAATGCCTGACACTGTACACAAGAATAAAGTCCAAATGGATACATGATCTAGGTATTCAGATTGATACTATAAACAAATTAGGGGAGCAAGGAAGAGTGTATTTGTCAGATTTAAGTAGAATGGAGAAATTTTTGACCAAACAAGAAATAGAGAAGATTATGAATCGCAAAATGGATAATTTTGATTACATTAAATTGAAAAGTTTTTGCACAAACAAATTCAATGCAACCAAAATTAGGAGAGAAGCAGAAAACTGGGAAAGAATTCTTGCAACTAGTGTCTGTGATAAAGGTCTCCTTTCTAAAAATATATGGAGAACTGAGTCAAATGTACAAGAATACAAGTCATTCTTCAATTGCTAAATGGTCAAAGGATATGAATAGGCAGTTTTCAGAGGATGAAATTAAAGCTATCTACAGTCATATGAAAAATGTTCCAAGTCACTATTGATTAGAGAGACACAAATCAAAACAATTCTGAGGCATCACAGCACACCTATAAGATTGGCTAACATGAAAAACCAGGAAAATGATAAATGTTAGAGAAGATGTGGGAGAGTTGGAACACTAATTCATTCTTGGTGGAGCTGTGAGCTAATCCAACCATTCTGGAGAGCAATTTGGAACTATGCCCAAAGGTCTACAAAAATGCACATACATTTTTACCCAGCAATCTTGCTTCTAGGGTTGTATCCCAAAGAGATCATAAAAATGGGAAAGGGTCCCACATGTACAAAAATATTTATAGCAACTCCCTTTGCAGTGGCCAAGAACCGAAAATCGAGGGGATGTACATCAACTGGGGAATGGCTGAACAAGTTGTGGTATATGAATGTAATGGAATACTATTGTACGATAAGAAACGATGAACCGGAAGGCTTCTGAGAGGCCTGAAAGGACTTATATGAACTGATGCTGAGTGAAAGGAGCAGAACCAGGAAAACTTCATACACAGTAACAACTACAGTGTGAGAGGAATTTTTCTGGTAAACTTACCCCTTCACAGCAATGCAAGGACCTAAAAACATTCCCAGTGGACTCTTGAGGCAAAATACCTTCCACATTCAGAGAAAGAACTATGGAAGTGGATCACAGAATGAAGCAGAATATTTTCTCTTGTGTTATATTTTGTTTTGTTTTGTTTTTCATGAGTTTTCTCATTCATTTTAATTCTTCTATGCAACATGACTGAGGTGAAAATGTATTCAGTAAGAACGTATGTGTAGAACTCATATAAGATTGCATGCAGTCTTGGGGAGGGAGGGGAAGAAAATCTAAGATTTCTGGAAGTGATTGTAGAAAACTGAAAACAAATAAGTTAATTTAAAAAAAAGAAATGCCCTTCAGTTCCTTTGACTCCTCTTTGGCCCCTTGAACACAAGCAAGGTTCTATTACTCTCACGTTCTGAGAACAATTTCATTGTTATCTTTATGTGATCAGTGACCAGCGTTGTCTGGTACAGAGGAGGTGCTAATTCAGTGTTTATTGATTGTTTATCCAAGTATTTCTTAAGGATATTATGTGTGGAATTTAGGGCATTTTCAATACAAAGTCTCTAGAAACCCCAAAGGATGGCAGATCTATATCATATCCCTTTGAAGGGAATATACCAAGATAAGGGAAGAATAGTGCAGGGGGGAATACAATGACATGATTTAGAGTCAGGACACAGGTTTCCAATCTTTTTCTAGTGCTTAATAATTGTGAGACATTTAGCCAGCTGCTTCTACTCTCTGGACTCAGTTTCTTCATATCCAAAATGAGAATACAAGAGCTAAATCATTCCTCAATTTCCTTCCAACTCTAAGCTCCATAAAACATTTTCATTGCAAAATTCCAATCCATTCACTGTTTATTTTGCAAAATATCCATCGCCTAACAAATTGGTCATGCATTGTAGAGCCTCTATTTGATGTTATTATTTTTTTTTTTTTGCATTTGGAAGTACCTCTGAGTCCCAAATTGTATGGCCCAGTTAGGTTTAGAGACAAGCACATTTTAGTTCTTCTTGACTTCCATTTGTGGATTATTTCTCTCTCAGCAGATTAGAAAGTGTGCGTGGGCTCTGCTGACTTGTTGCCAACAACTCCTAGAGGAATCACCAGACTCCTTTCTAGGGTTCTGGATGGTTTATCTAGTGCCTGATGCTGACATAAGATTTGACGGAATTTCTGAGAGAGAGCTGACCCCCATGTCCTGCCACCATCAGCAAGGGCTGAGTGCCTCTGCCACTCGCTTGAAGCCTGGATGAAATCCCTGCTCTTCTTTGACATTTTCCAAAATGGAAAATTGCTTGGCTTTCTTTGAAATGTCACTCCACTGCAGGTGAAGAATGTATTCATTCAGGAGAGTGCAGGCTGGAACAAATAGTCCTGCCACATGCTGGAGGCAGAAAGTGCGATGGAATACAAGACAACTCTGCAAAGGGCGGGGGGAGGGGGAATATGCATGAAGCCCATGAAGGCAGCACTCCCAAGAAAGGAACGACTTCAGAGAATGGGATCTTCCATCCTGTCCTTTTACTGCATGGGCAGTTGGCCTGGAACAATCATTCCCCCCTCCACTGCCCTGCTCCAGGGCTGTTCCCCCTCCTTACTGCTTCCTCCTGAAATCTCAGATTCTGTTCAAGGCATTGCTCTCCTGCCTCCTCCTCCAACAACACTCTCCTGATTCTTCTTCCCCTTTGGATTCACTTTGTGCAGTTGCTTATGGTCACTTGATACTTTACCCAGTAAATCATAAACTCCTTGAGGGCAGGCTCGGCTTTCATTTTTGTCTTTGTAGCCCAGCAACTGTACACAGTGCCAGGCATAGAGTGAGCACTGAGAAAAACACTTGTTTAATTGAATTACTAATTTCATTCATTCAAGAGGTGGAATTATGAAGACAACCTTGTATTTTTTGTCAGAAGTGCTGAAGTTTTAAGTTCCAACATCAAAACATAATAACCATGTGACTTTGGGCAATTCACAACTTCCTCTCTATAATCTGAATGTAATAATGTTTAGACTAATGAGAATGGGCTATAATGGATAGAAGGCAGGCCTTGCTTGGAGTTGAGGAGACCTGGGTTCAAGCATTGCTTCTGACACACAATGGTCTATGACCTTGGGTAAGTTACATTGATGCTCTCAAGTACTCTTGAAATCTGTAGAGGAGGGAACTATCTGCATCAGTGAATAGAATCCATGCTGAGAGTTCCGTTATCAAAGGAAATCACAATTCTAAAGCCACCATCCCAATCCACAAATCTTACCTTGGGAACTCTTGTGTGGATGAGCATGAGGAAAAGAATCACGTCAGCTAATTTTCATTTTTAACTGTCGTTGATGACCCCTCCACCACAGAGTAATAGACTAAGATGGTATGCAGAGTCTACTTTTCCTACTGACCTTTTCCACTTAATAAATAAACCTAAAATTCAAAGAATGATTATTGTATCTTAATCAGTATAAATTGTAAGAAATTATTTTCTCTTATGCTTTAGCTGCTACTAGATGAAGTAGAGTAGGACAAAAACATTCAAGGAGAAAATCTTATTTCCAAAAAATATTGAGAAAAAGGAGGTTTTGAAGGATTTCATGTTAAAAACCATGTGATGTTTGGCTTTTCTTCTATTAGTTTTATATAAATGAGGATAGTTAGAAGATGTCCCAGTTTCTCTCAGTCAGCCTCAATAAAGTATTCAAAGACAACTCCAAATTCAAGCATTTCAGGAGTCTCAATGCATCCATTTTCTTTGAATTCCATTGGAAAATAAGATTCCTGATGAATATTTATGTGTGCAGCATGTAGAACTAAAATAACGATACTCAGGTTCATATTTCACCCAGTTTTTCACAAGCTATAGATGATGACATAACAGGTACTATTTACATAATATATGAAGGTTTGCACAAATATCTGATTTTGTCTTCACAACAGATCCTGGTGGTGTTAATATCATCCCACTTGATAGAGGAGAAAACTGAGGCCAAAAGAAGGTGAATGCCCAGGGTTCCCCAGGTAGCGAATGGTAGCTACTGGAGTTGAGCTCAGTCTTCCTGACGGCAGGTGCAACACTCCCTAGGTGAGGACAAGCAAAATAGGATCCTTTGCTGTTTTTGTTTTACTAAGGATAATGCCTTTATTTGAATGTGATTAAAAAAGATTTTCCCTACCCATTCATGGGCCTGCCCATTGAGGGAAGCTTGATTAGGCCACTTGTTTTGTAGGTGGGTCCCAAGTACCTTTTTTTTTTTCTATTGAGGCACTGGGTCAGAGGGTCATGCCCTGTGGCTCTGAAAAGTATATAAATACTCTATGAGGTTTCACTTTGGGGCTGACTGGAAGTGTTTTTTTGGCCAGATGAAGACTCTGGGAAGTTGCTAAGGAGGCCCCAGCTTTGAAAATTCAGGTGTCAATGCTTCCTTCTCTGATAACTATGGTCAGACAGTTGGACCTGTCTGTTGATTTGTGATATATGTATTGATTGTGGTCAGAACAGAGGAAGCAAGGCCTGTTGATCTTTGTTTTCTCTGTATTTTCTCTGAAGTACAGGGTACTGACTCCCCTGAAATAGGTGAATGATATATGTGCTTGATTAAAGGAATGATGTGATTGATTAAAGTGATTGGTAACCCCTCAAAAGTTGCCTTTCCTTTTTATGAATGCAGATCTAAGAATGCATGGTAGCAGGCCCCTTGTCTATGTTGGGGTGCTTACTGTTACACCCCACTGCCTGGTGATAGTGTGGAAAAAGAGAGAGCCACTAGCCTTCAAGGCTGGAGAACTGGGTTTCAACCCCTGCCTCAACCTAAAATTCCTGGTCCATCTTTGTGTGAGCTGGGGTAAGCCATTGAACTTCTCAGGACAATAAGCAATTCTCTCAAACTATCAGTGGCAAAGAAGACTCCAATCCTCATCAGCAATTTCC
This sequence comes from Potorous gilbertii, assembly GCA_028658325.1. NCBI lineage: Eukaryota > Metazoa > Chordata > Mammalia > Diprotodontia > Potoroidae > Potorous > Potorous gilbertii. The sequence goes on along the minus strand of CM053771.1, from coordinate 552,542,136 downwards.
TCATCTGGGAGTTTTCTATGCCAAGAAATCAAAGGTTCAATCCCCTTTCCCTATGAATGAAATTTCCCCCTGATCCACCATCAGTACAACTGATAACAACCATCATCGAGTGCTGTACTCATCCCTAGGCCCTTCTAGCAAAAGCTTCCCAGCCTAGATTGTGGATGTTTCCTGGGATAGACAGTAAAACAAAAGATGAGCTTTGCTGACTCTTTCCCTACTCCCCTGTAATCATCAATCAACAAGTATCTCTTTAGAAAGCTCCTTCTTGGGGCCAAACTCTGTGCTCGGTCTTAGAGATAAAAAGAACAAGTAAAATAATCCCTGTCCTCAGGAGCTAACCTTTTCTCAAAGGAGCAAATGGTTCATGTCTGAGCACAAATATCACTGAGATCCATAGCCGGGAACACAACAGGTCCAGCATGTCTGGTCATGAAGGCAAAAATGGAAACCTTTGCATGACCATGGAAATGAGTTAGGATCAAGGAGATTCATCAGAGACTCATTTCTCATATTATAAAACATGAGACCTGGCACCAGAAGATGTATCCTAGAATATGGGAAATCAAAAGTCCTCAGGGGGAATGTTTCTATTGTTGATATGTAGTCATATCTGATCTCTTATGAACCCATTTAGAGTTTTCATGGCAAACAATGGCTTGTCATTTTTTTTATAGATGAGGAAACTGAGACAAATGAAATTGAGTGACTTGCCCAGAGTCACAAAACTAGTATCTGAGGCTACATTTGAACTCAGATCTTCTGACTCCAGGCCTGGCACTCTATCAACCTGTACCACTTACCTATCCTCAGAAGGCATGTAATCCCACCCATACTTGAATTATAACCCTCCCCTTCCCTATTTTGCCCAGTATGTGGTCGTCCAATATTCTCTTAAAGGCCTCTGGTAAAGAGGCCCCTGCTCCCTCATGAAATAGGCTATCTCACCTATGTATGGCTTTATTTATTAGGACATTTTTCCTTTCATCAAGTCTAAATTTGCCTCTATAACTATGAACTGATGCTCCTGGCTCTGTTCCCTGGAGCTAAGCAGAATGTCTAATATCTCTTCCAGAAGGCATAACCTAGTGGTCCTTCACCATTCTGGCTGCCCTTCTCTGGACAATCTCCAGTTTATCAATGTTCTCTCTAACATATGATGCCTAGAGTTGAATGCAGCATTCTAGATATGGTCTCTCAGAGGACAGTAGCACCGTCATCTATTAATACAACAGGATAATAAGGAATATTTAACATGATTCTAGTCATGAAACTAAAAGACATCCTACCAGGGAATGCCAGGTGAAGGTTTCATCTATCCAGTAGCCTTCAGACTATCTTAGAATTAGGAGTAGTCAGTGCATTGCTACAGGAAGAGACTTGAACTTGGATACAAGAATGTGAGGGCTGAGAGATTCTAACTCTGACCCTGCCACTGACTCTTTCTGTCACCTTGAGGAGGCTGCTGCTGCTGCTTCTCTCTGGGCTAGCAACCTTGAGATCGCTCCCAACTCTGACCTATTTCCCATTAAACATCAGTGCTAGGTCAGGTTGAACATTGTTGTTTTATTGATAATTCAAGGCCTTTGATGGTAAAAAAAAAAAAAAAAGCTTATATTATGGAAGTTTGTAGCCTCCAGAGTCACAGAATCTTAGCAATGGAAAACGTTTGCCATCATTTAACTCCTCACTTTACAAGTTAAAAGACTCCTCCAAGATCAAACAGGTAGATCATGGAAAAGACAAGAGTCAAACCCAGGTATTCCAAAGTCATCTTTCACATTTCTATTATGAATTCACTGTACCCTATGCCACTGTCACAATTTATCTAGTTGATGATTTTCTACCATCTGAGATTTAGCAAAGGGGATTTTTGAGTTTCCATTGTCTGGTTACTTGGTCATCTGCATCTTCATTCACTCTGGTTCTTGAGAATTATGATAATTCTTTCTGAGGGATATAATTGTCTTCAATGTTCAGAGTGAGGTGGAGAAGGGGTTAATGTGACCATTGCACACATTTCTACTCAGGCTGAGAAAAACATATCATTGAAAAATGCCAGTTGCTATAATTGACCATTGGAGCTTTCAGTACAGATGATATTTTAGGCAGGATACAAAGTGTCATATACAATAGCTTACATTTGCATGACAATTTAAAATAAATAAATAAGGAGGCAAAGAGCTGACTGTCACATGAGCATAATATTCCCATTAGGAGAGAAGCTCCAATTGTCCATTTAAGAAATTTGCATCTTGTTCCATTCTGGATGGCTCCACCTCAACTCTGGATCTTGCTGTTACCACCAGATGATTGCCTTGGTGCCTTGGCTGCTTGCCTGACATCATTCCTGTTCAATCCTTTGATAGATTAGATCTATTTCCCCTGTTCTCCCCTACTGTCACCATGTCCTTGAACTAGAAAGTACCTTGAAGGTCATCAACTGAAATTCATTCTTAAACCAGACTCCCCAAGAGTTACCAACCCAGTATATTGTTAAAGCCTTCAAATGAACGAGACGTCATATCTCACAAAGATTGCCATTTCACTGGTGGAAAGTTCTAATTTTATGAAGATTTTCCTTATGCCAAACACATATTTCCTTTTACAATTTTCATTCATTTCTCCTGTTTCTGATAAATATGCTCAAGCAGACCAAGTCTAATAACACTTCTACATAACAATCCTTCAAACAGATAGCTGTCCATACTCCCCTTTCCCCCAAAAATCTCATCTCCAGTTTAAACACCCCAGGTCCTTCTCATGGCAATGTCTCTTAGACACTCCACAGTTTGCTTATGCCCTTCCTAAATGGTGTCTGCAATCTGAACATAATACTCTCAATTGGTCTGACCAGGGAATAGTAGTATGGAATGAAATCTCCCTTTCCCTTCACATTATGCTTCCAGTATTGAGACCTCTATTGAGGTCTAAGAGGTGATTATTCTTTGTGCCTACTAAGAAGTCCTCTTAAGTCCTATTGGGATTGCCATCCCTAAAGACCCCACAAACTATTTATTAGTTATACTTCTTTCATTTTGTATTTTTGAAGTTTATTTTTAATCCAAATATGATCTAATGTTTATCATTATGAAATCTTATCTTGTTAAAGCTTGCGTAATATAAAACCATCGCTACAATGAAGAGGCCAAGAGATCTAAGAAACTTTCTCATCCAAAATCATTTTATCTCCTTTACAAAAAGAAAGAAGAAAGGCATGATTAACACTGGCTTAAACTCTAAGCTCATTCATAAAACATTACAGAAGAGGAGGAGAATGACAGATTAAGATTAATATTCCTAAATGAAAATCAATGGAGGGAAAAATGATCCTGAAAAAACCTTGCCATGTGATCAAATAAAGCCAGATCATCCAGATATCATTTATCGAGGAAACTGGAAAGAACAAAACAACAAAATACCAATCAAACTTTGTTGTCCAAGGTTCTATACTAATCCATCATCATCATCTCAGAAAGGAGAATTATCTCATCTGGACTGCAATATCTCAGTAGCCTATGAGTTTCATGAGAACTTAGAAAGAAAAATCTGTCATGTTAAAATATGGACAATATGAGAAATCATGGATGGGTCATGTAATCACCAAATGAAGGAATGTATGCAATAATATCATAACTCCCCTAAAACAAGGACATAAGTCTATTACATACATGTTTAATGAAATATTCAGATAATGCATAAACATATGGGTCGGTGCATTACACACCAAGTGATGAACTATGAGGCAACTGGCATCAATATGTTTCAAGGAGAATTGACACAAGGCACCAACTAGCAAAAAATTCTCAGCATAAGAGGATACATAAAGAAATATCTTATTTCCCTATACAAATCTTTGAGTCATCAGAATGGTGAAAATGATACTGAAAATTTTTGCTTAAAATTATAAGCATTAAGTAAAACATGAACAGAATCATAGGAGGAAGATTAATTGCACTTTTGGTGAACACTCTCCTAAATCCTCAATTATGTAGACATATAAGGTGATGAGTCCTATTGTGACATTGTTGTATTAGAGATTTTTATGAGATACCCTGGCATAGATTTCTGGAAAACAGATGGTGATGCGGAGCTTAAATTCTAGGGAGAGATTAGGGTTTGTTATATAGATTTGATCATCATCCACATAGATTTGATCATTTAATTCAAGGATGCACATGACACCACTGAAAGATTGTGTAAAAATATAATGGAAGAGAGCATGGGACACAGCTTAGGGAGACAACATGAGGGGAGAGGAAAAAGAAGATTAAGGAAAAATATCAAACGTGGGAAGAAAACTGAGAGAAGTACCAAAAGAGACAAAAGTATTCAGGGGAAGGAGATGGTCAACAAACAAAAGACTTTGGTAAGTTAAGAAACCTGAGGCTAGAAAAAGGACATCATATTTAGGAATATTGAGGTCACCAGTAATTTTGAAGAGAAGAGTTTTATTTTATGGTTAGATCAGAAACCTGATTTTAAAAGATCAAAAAGGAAGCAGAGGCAATGGATGTAGATGGCTCTTTCATTGAACTTGCCAATTAAATGGAAGAAAGAGATAATGGCCTGAGAAGATGTAGGATCAACTGATAGTTATTTAAGATGGAGAAAACCTCAGAGTATTTGTAGGAAATGAGAAGGGGTCAGTAAATAAAGAGAAACTCGAGATTGAGCAGGGAGTGGAAAGAGGCTAATCTAGAATCAATGATACAAGTAAAGGAGTTGACCTTCAAAGAGAAGGATCATCTTTTGATCACAGAATAAATAAAAGAAGGAAATCAAGATTAAACAGGTAAGGAGGTCTGAAATTAAATGAGTTTTGTATGAATGACTTCTATGTTCTCCAGAAAGTAAAAGGTGAGGTCGTCTGCTGAGAGGAAAGATGAGGATGTGAGTGCAGATGATGCCAGCAGTTTGAGGGGGAAGAAAAGATTTGGGATGTCCACTGTGGGGAGTATGATAGAAAATCACGGAAGAATAAAAGGATTTCCATGTAGCAATGATGATTCAGTTAAGGTTGTTGTTATTCAGTCATTGTCAGAGCCTTCACGACCCTCTTTGGAGGTTTCTTAGAAAAGATGCTAGAATGGTTTGCCATTTCTTTCTACAGTTCATTTTAAAAGATGAGTAAACAGAGTTGAGTGACATGCTCAGGGTTATACATCTAGTAAGTATCTGAGGTCAGATTTGAACTCAGGAAGATGAATCTTTTCTGACTCTAACCTCAGTACTTTATCCACTGAATCATCTAGATGCCAATACAGTTAAATTTACAAAATGTGAATTTATGATAGGTTCACTAAGTATTGTTGTGTTCCTTTTTAAATGGCATTTATTAGTGTGGAAAAGGTTGATATTTGGCCATTTGGCATGGCTGAGTGGCAATGGGAGGGGATTCAAAGGCAGAGAACAGGATGTAATTGAACTGGTTAACTATCGAGTCCATACTGTAAAGGAAGAAAAATGAGTTCAGAGAATGTGAGATGGCCTAGACTACCAGAGAGATGATTTTTTTAACATGAAATAATTTTAAGTTCTATTAAAAAGCTGGAAGAACTCCCAATTCAAATCATAGCTTCTGTAAGAAGCTTTTCCTGGTCCTCCTAAATGCTAGAGCGTTCCATCTCTTATCTCCAGTAGACCTAGTCTACATATCATTTATACAAAGACAATTGTGAGTTATCTCCGTCTTGGGCTGTTAGCTTGCTGAGAGCAACAAATGCTCATTCATTTATTTACTGAGTATTTATGTTTGTTTACTCTGTCACACATTTGGTTATTGTTTGTTTTCTGTCCTTCCTTTGAGTCTGACTATACTTAGCATACATAGTGCATAGTAGGTGCTTAAGAATTACTTATTGAACCATTTCTAGGCCTGTATCCTAAAGAAATCATAAAAATGGGAAAAGGACCCACATGCACAAAAATGTTTATAGCAGCTTTTTTTATGGTGGCCAAGAATTGAAAATTGAGGTGATATCCATCATATGGGCAATGGTTGAACAAGTTGTTCTATAGGATTGTCATGGAATACTATTGTGCTAAAAGAAATGATGAATGGGACTTCAGAAAATCTTGGAAAGACTTGTGGGAACTGATGCTGAAGGAAGTGAGCAGAACCAGGAGAACAGTGTTCACAGAAACAGAGACCGTGTAGGAGGGATGTTTGTTATAGACTTAGACCTTCACAGCAACGCAAAGATCTAAAATGTTTCCAAGGAACTCATGATGGAAAATGCCATTCACATCCAGGGAAAGAACTAAGGAGTCAGAAGGCAGAGTGAAGCAGACTATTTTCTTTTCTTTTGTTTGGTTTTCTTTCTCACAGTTTCTCCCACTCGTTGTAATTTGACTGTGCAACATGACTAATGTGAAAATGCATTTAATAGGAATGTATGTGTAGAGCCCATGACATCTTGGGGAGGGAGGTGAGAAGGAGGGGGATAAAATATAAAACTTACGACATTGAGTGTTGAAAACTAAAAATAAATTTAAAAATAGAATTATTTATTGTCTTAATTTCCTTGAGGCCAAGGTAAAGTTGGAAGACTAAGAGGCTATAGTAAAAGAGGGAAATTTCAGAGTATTATTGTGCTGTAAAAAATGATGAAGAGTCAGACTTCAGAAAAATCTGGAAAGACTTAGATGGAGTGATGCTGAGTGTAGTGAGCAGAACCAGGAGAATATTGTACACAGGAACAGCCACATTGTGTGATGACTGACTGACTGATAGACTTAGCTCTTCTCAGCAATACAAGGATTGAAGACAACTCCAAAAGACTCATGATGGGAAGTGCTATCCACAGACAGAGAACTTCAGAATCTAAATGCAGATGGGAAACAGTATTTTTTCTTTTCTTTTGTTGCTTGTTTTATTTCTTCTTTCTCATGGTTCTTCCCATTAGTTCTAATTTTTCTTTACATCATGACTAATGTGAAAATAGGTTTAATATGAATGTAGAAGTAGTCTATATAAAACTACATGCTGTCCTAGGGAGGGGGAAAGAAAGGGCAAGGGAGAAAATTTGAAACCCAAAATCTTATGGCAGTGAATGTTGAAAACTAAAAATAAATTAATTTAAAATTTATAAAAAGAAAAAGAAGGAATTTCAGAAATTCTGGTCATGCAGTTCAACCAGGAATGGCAAGAAGTGAGATCAAGAATATGACTTTGTGAGTGTGCGCACGTGTGTGTGTGTGTGTGTATGTGAAAGAGAGAGACACAGACAGACCAGTGAGGGGGGAGGGTCTGAAAGGGAGTTCAGATACATATCACGATTCATATCCTGGAAGGGCAGCTTCCTTGAAAGGTCTTAAAAAGAAAATTTAAATCTCTAAAGATGAGGGAGGGTATCAGGACATAGAAGAAGACTGAGTCAGGTACTTAACTCTTAGAAAATAAAGAAGGAAGGACCTAGGAAATGATAGATGATTACAGCAACAATCTGGAGTTATGAAAAGAGATTACTTATACCTGCAAAAAGAAGACATCACTGGATAATGTTGGCATGTTTTAAAAGTGCAGGCATGATAAGGCAGAACAAGGGGACCTCTTCTTCCTCCTAGTCCTGTATTGCCATGAGAAAAGAGATACTCAGTAGTTTAGAGGTCAAGCAGGACTGAAGTGGAGGGCGTCATTGTGGGTGAGCATAAGGAGAAGAAGTCGAAGTTTAAGAGAAGGGCCAGAATGGGACAGGTACCTCGAAAGGCTAGAGCAGATATTGATATGGAGACTGTGGCCAGTTAGGACAGAGGTGCAGGAGAATGGGGGAGCTAGGTATGCTAGGTATGATTGTTAACCTATTGCTATTTGCAGAAGGATCAAATCTGGAAAAGACTATAATCATATACTTATGGAAGAATTGAAATCTGAAAATAGCTTCAAAGGCTTAGACAAATCTGGTAAGATAGAAATCACAGGGACATATTTCAAGTCAATTAGATTTATCAAAATTTAAGATGGGGTTTACATAATTAGACAGCATCCACCTGAGAAAGAGCTGTGGTATTTAAAAAAAGTTTTTAGAGACAAAATTTTTGGTAATTTAATCATTTTATTTGTGATGTCAATATTTTGATAAAAGGATGGCCATTTGGTCATGTTTCTCCGAGATCAAAGGTCCCTCATTGTGGTGGACTCACACTTTATATGCCCTTTGAAGAGTGTTCCTGAGGGTGGCAATTGACTCTGATTGGTTACCAATTAATGAGAAAATGAACATTACAATGAGAGACTGATCTATATTATAATGAACATCTTGGGGTACATGACTTGGAGCACTCAACTCTTGGTCAAAGCAGCTTATCAATTTCCAAATTGCCTGTCTGACAAAAGCAAGAATCAACATTGTCCCACACCTGTCTGAGCAAACGCAAGGAGGAGGAATCCACCCATTGGCCTAAACTTAGCGTTTAATTTACTGCTTTTGATTAGATTTCAGCCACTCTTATTGCTTAGTCTTTTAGAAAAATTTCTCCCACTGGTTGATTTCTTGATGAGAAAGTAGAAAAGGAGAAAAACCTTGGACCTAATTCCAATATTATTATTGCGAATTATTCATGTATTATTTAATAATACATAATATAATGAATTATTAAATAATCGTTGGCCTATGACATCAAATTAAATTGTTTAAAATATTTTAATTCATTAAAAATACAAATTATTGTTAAATTAAACTTTATTATTATTAAATCTTATTAATATAAGAAGTAAATACTCATTTGTCTTCATTCACAAGCTCTACATGAGCCAACAATGTAATGAGTCATCAAAAAATCTACTGTGCTCTGAGGCTGAGGACATGAACAAGGGAAAGATGAGCCTGCTGGAGTCCTGCTGATGCATCTCTGTTCTGGGAATGGGCTTAGGGCTGGGTTATTCATTTTAGAAAGAACTTTGATAAGCTTTAGAGTATATATCATGGATGGAAGTTATAAAGAAACTAATTTAGACTTAATTTACCAGAGGATATGATTATGTAATGGTGAAAGCTATCCCACAGTGAAGAGGGCTGTCCTACTCTGGTGATTTCCACAAGGCTTGGGCCGCCTCCGTTCCAGGAATGTTGAAGCAGGCACACCTAAGGGACTTATGCACAGCCCACGTAGGAGAGGAACACCTGTAATTGGTGCTGGTGGAGAGGTCTAAGCACTCCCTCATCTTTTTCAAGGGGCTGAGAATCTGCTGAATTGCAGAGGGAGGCATGGCAAAGGTGTGGGTTGAAGCATCTTTCATCACTGCTTTAAAAAGCCTGGAAAGCAGGACAATGGCAAAGAGGGCCAACTTCCTGCCAAAGGAGCAGGGTCAGCTTGGAGCTAGGGTTCTACTGACAGGGGATATCACTGAAGATGATTCCCCAAAGGAGCTCATTAACACTCAGCCTGAGACCTGAGAACTAGAGGGAACAACAGGCCACAAAAGCCTTTCATCTGACAGGACTGCAAAGCAGATATATGTAACTACTCATTTCTGAACGAAAGGCCGTGTTTTTGTTTCTTGAAGAAGCAGAATCCACATATTTTGTACAGGCTCTTCTACCTGTCCTTCCCCCCACTACCCCAGTTCCCCAGTCCCATGACCACAGCAGCTAGCCCAATATGAAGACTCTCTTATTTAAATTTTAAGTAACTCCCCATGTGCATTGAGTGAGCAGGACATTACAGGTTAGACACCTCAGATTCCACAGGACAGATTCCTCAGTGCAATATCGTGCTGAGTGCTGGGCTGGGACTCTGATCCCAGAATCCAGAACTGAAAGGAACCTTGGAGATCAGAGAAAAATCAGAGGAAATGGAGCAAGAAGGGGGAAGAGGGACCATCTCTTCTGGTGTTTAACGATTCTCTATGCTATAGATCTTTCTCAAAATCATATTCTTAAATACATATAATAAAATGTAGAATATTACGAAGATAAACATTTGCATCAAAATGCAGATATCAACATATGTATGTGTGCATGTGTGTTCGTCCTTTGTTGCTGAAGAAGACCATGCCATCAGAGAAATAATGCTATGACTTGCACTTGACTTTGTTTTGAGTGAGGGAGGGCTGCACAGGTCACCAGCCTCACTTCTCCTCCAGAACCATCTGAACCCAGTGACCAGATATTCATCAAGATGACTGGAGATGACCCAGGATGAGGCAATTGGGGTTAAGTGACTTGCCCAAGGTCACATAGCTAGTGAGTGTCAAGTGTCTGAGGTGAGATTTGAACTCAGATCCTCCTGACTCTTGCACTGGTGCTCTATCCACTACACTACCTAGCTGCCTTGTATGTGTCTATATGATGTATATGAATATATGTATACATATATAAATGTGAATACATGTGTGCATATATACATATACACACATATGTGGATATGTACAGATACACATATACATATTCCCCAGGTTGGAAAATACTGAATTAGTGCAATAATTTCCTATTATTCACTCTTCGACTCCCTCTCCAGAGTCCAGCTCCTCATTCTCACTCCTGGCATTGCCATCCAAGAAAAAGTCTCCCTCTACTCTTTGATGATGCTCTCCCCAGGACTGTCATCTTAGAAAAAACTCCATCGATGATTCACCTTCTTCATGCCTAAACTATTTTTCCCCAGACTTCTCTTAGTCCTCATTTGATACCTCGCCCCACTGTAGGAATTATTCCTTCTACCTCCATCATCCATTTTCAGTCCCACTTATGTGTTATCTTCCCCTATTAAAAGGTAACATTGCTTTCATTTATATCCCCAGGGTCCAGCATAGTAAAGTAACTAGTACATAGTAACAGCTTAATATTTTATTCTCTCTCTCTCTCTCTCTCTCTCTCTCTCTCTCTCTCTCTCAATTTCTCTCTTTCTCATATACTCCCCTATTGCTTAGGATATGATCTGAAAGCAGGTGCAGTTGATGTATTACCCTGTGGTTGAGCTATTTATGAGTTTCTCCCAAAGTAACTAGACTGGAAGCCAGTAAGCTGTCAAAGTCTGCTCCCAGGCCTCTATTGGAAAACTTTTCCTTGGAAAGTCTGGTCTTGGAAGGACCAGATAGAAGCTATGACTTCCCCAGTATGGCCTTCAAGAACCCAGAAATAACTCCAAGTCTTTAAAAGACTTCAATGGATAACTTTTAACAGAAGCCCCATGACATAGCAATTTGACTTTTTCTCGATATCTCAGTCTCAGCTACTCCAGATCCCCATAGGACGCCTACTGCAAGCCATAGTTTCCCAAAATGAGTAATATCTTCCCCTGGGCAGGTTAGGAACAATGAGGGGGGCAGTAGTAATCTTGGGTGCAATTGGGTACATTGAATAAAAATCAGGGGGCAGTGGAAGCATAAGGAAAGAAGAGAAGAGAAAAAAATTCTGAAAAATTGTCCATACATGTTTCATCTGTTGGGCAACAGAGTTAAACTCAATGAGTACATTATTTTCCAAATAAACACACAAAATGCAAATTATAACTGATCAGTAGTCAAGTCTGTTGACAGGTCTTAACAAGCAAGTGTTGGCAAGAAGTGTGTTGCATAGTAAAGAATTCTAGCCTACATCTGCAGGAATACATACAAATGATGACTTCTTTGCAATATGATACTGTATGATTACATAATGCAATATTACATCATCAAAATTCCAATGCAGGAAAAAGCACAAATTTATAACAAATAATGGAATTTAAGACGTGTCATTTAAAAATATATATTTTATATTTTTTAAGTGATGCAAATTTCAAAAAAATATTAAAAGGATAAAGAAAGAACATTTCCAGGGGGCAGTGAGTAATTATTTTTAAAGGGGCCAAATGAATTCAGGAACCTCTGAATCGAGAACAATTTAGCCAGAACTTTAATGGTCAGTGTTGAATGCGCTTTATGGTCACTGTTCGTTTTGAATTCTGGTACTGACAATGCATGATTTGCTTAAATTCTTCTTCATTTCAAAGCTGACAGTTTCCCATATTGTCTGTATCCTTGTTTGTCAGGGGTCCTATTCTCCATTGTAATTTGTTCCTTGTGTCTGCTGTGAATTTGGAAGTCAGGTGGCCTCCCTCTGATACAATGTAAGGCAAAGTATGAATAATAGGCACTATGTGAAGTCTTTCCTGAGGAGAAATAAAATAATTTTAAAGTTCCAGAGGAAAAATAAGAGGTTTTCTTTAATACTTCACAGCTCTTAATTATCTCAAATGTATTAGAGCTTACTAGACAGTTGATTTCTAGAAATGTATAGTTTTACCATGTGGGAAACAATATTCATTCATTTACTGATTGATAGGTTTGTTCTTTGTATGTTTCATTAAGCTAATATTAAAAGTATCCATGAGAAGACAACCAGTGGAGAACATCAGACTCATGCCATATGAAGGACTCATTGGAAGAAATGGAGATAGTCAGCTTGGAGCACTGAAGACATTGGAGAGTGGAGAAGACATGTAGGACCTTAGCATCTTTCTTCAATTATTTGAAGAGCTTTCACAAGGAAGATTTACTCACATGGTTCCAAATGCTGAACTCAAAGCAATTGTTGGCATCTACAGAGATGGAGCGAAACTTGATGTCAAGGAATATTCTCAAAAAATGAGTTCTCCAGAAATGAATAAGCTGCCTCCTGTCCTTGGGGAACTCCACACAAAAGTTGTACTACCACACATTGGGAATGTTCTAGAGGGAATTATTTCTCAGATACAGGTCAAACTAAATGGGTCGTGGAGGTCCTTCCCAACTTTGAAATGAGATGATTGTTGCAGTGATTTCCAATCCTGGGTCAAAATCATTTTACACCTACTTGTTGATAATATATACTATGTGTGCATGTACTCCTTGCCATTCCTAGTGGGTTAAATCTACTGTGATTCTTTAGCACATGTGGTATGATGGTATAGATATGATGGCAACAAATGTATGTATGTCATGTGTACATAACCATGTTAGAGTTCATAGACTGGACAACAAGCCCCTACCCACCTAGCACAGACTAGATTTAAATACTAAATAATAATTGTATCTCTTTTACCCAGAAACTCTGAGGGTCTTCTACAACCCATTTGATTTTTTTTTATTAAAGGGGCTATCCCTTGAGCAACTACTTAAAGAAACATATTTATTGAATGGATGTATCTCACTCAAAGTGAGAATGCTGTAAGACCTCAGCTTGAAAGGACCAGGGTTTCACATTGCATCCCATGTCATCTCCAGCCATCCTAATGAGTATCAGGCCACAAATTCAGATGGCTTAGAGAAGAAAGTGAGTTTGGTGACCTTGCACAGCCCTCTGTCACTCAAATGAAAGTCAACTGCAAGTCATACCATTATCTTGACGTCATGGTCCTCTTCGAAAACAAAGGAAAAAAACACAACCATGTTACAGCAAATTCCAAAAGTATATTCTCAGCAATACTGAATGATGACTAGATCCATTAATTGGTGTTTTAGTTATGTACCCATGATCAAAGTCAATCACTTATTTAAGCAGATAACTGTATCTTGATGAGTGAAAATATATTTAAACTCCAATCACCATGCATCTATTAACAGAATTCCAGAGCTCATCCATATTGGCATATGAAATGAAAGTATATGGTTGTACTTAAATTTACAAGTGATTGTTCTTCATAAGAGTGCCAACCAATAAGCTGAAATTTTGCTAATTGTTTTTTTCCCCTGCTGTATGTATGTGTTGTCTTTAGTCACAGATGTTCTGATTTCAAACACAGATGAAGCCTCACAGCGTGCTGTCCATTATGAAGAAAAAAGGAAAAAACAGCCCCATTAATTATCAATCTAGTTTTAAAACTAAAACTAAAAAGTGAAAGAAGCTTAAAGAAGAGAGGGCATGAGGTGAAATGTTCAATGCTCAACACAATTCTGCAGATATTCTTTTTAGCTCTTTTGAATATAGGCTGACACACAGGGGAGATCCCTACATAGGCCAAAGGTTGGAAATGAGCATGGAACCAATGGGTTTAGTAAGTATGTGAAGTGGGATGGATGGAGAGAGTCTTCAAAAGGAAAATGTGGGATTTGACAGCGTCCTTTAAACACTGCAGCAAAGAGTCAGCCTAGATTCCATTAAAAATAAATGTGATGTTTTATTTATGCTACAACTATTCCCAGGATCTCTTTTATGCAATATGCAAGACCCATTTAGAGCTTTGAATCAAAGGATAGAATTTAGGTGGGAAGAGACAGTAAGAGAAGCAAATGCCTTGGGGGTGGGGAAGATAAGTAGTCCCACTTCTTTAAAAGCCCTCTCCCTAAATCAATCATAAAATAATTGACAGGAGGTTGACGAGGAATTCAGAGGACGTCGGGGCCACTGCCCTGCACAGATTTTGAATCCCAGGCACAACGCCTTTAATATGTGGTTTCACAGCCTTAACCTGAAGGTTTCTGTTGGCAGGACCCCAATGTCTGCTGAGCCAGCCTATTCCATTTAGGGACATCCTTCTGCTCCCTGTTCACAAGGATTTGGGATTATAGAGTTGCAAAGAGTGACTGGAATGAGACTTTAATTTAACCAGCTGTCTCATCTATGGACTCCCACTACCAAAAACACCCAAATAATCAACCACAGAACACAAATATACCTGCGTAAAGTATCCCAAGCCTAGAAAGATCCTGAAGCCTTCAAGTCAAATAAATATCTCTACTAGAGGCAAAACCCTTAGAGGAAGCATGTTTCCCTCATGCCTCTTCTGCTTTTTCCTCCATAACTTCCAACTTGACACCCTAGAAAAACTTGTGCCCTTGGGCCTGGTTGCCTCTCCCAGACTCTTATCATGCCTTTCCTCCAGTCTTCTCCTCCTGACAAACCACTTTTGTAAAGCAGCAAACTTTCTTGCCTTCAAAAAGAAGTTTCTTTTTATTTGCTGTTTGTTTTCCCTATTGCCCATTTCCTATACCAATGAACTCCACGGTCTCATCCCAGCCAACAATGTGGAAAGAAAACCAGTTCTTTGACTATATACTAGGGGTTCTATCACTTTCAAAATAACAAGGAATATACCAGTTCTGTTGAAATCCTCCCATGAACATTCCCCCATTACATTTTAGTCT
This sequence comes from Potorous gilbertii, assembly GCA_028658325.1. NCBI lineage: Eukaryota > Metazoa > Chordata > Mammalia > Diprotodontia > Potoroidae > Potorous > Potorous gilbertii. The sequence continues at coordinate 552,527,090 of CM053771.1, read as the reverse complement.
GGTGAGAGTATTGTGTGACACATGTGGCCCTCGGGCTGTGAATGACATCTCTCTATTAGATTATTTTAATAAGAAATGGATATTGGATTTTATCAAAAAAACTCTTGAGCATCTTTTGACATAATCATGTGGGTGTTATTATGGTTCATTTTGTTTATAGTTTTCTCAAGGTTGCACCAAGAATCCAATGTGGCCAGCCAGGATAATCTTTAATATATGTTGTTTAAGACTCTTTGCTCATATTTCATTTGGTATTTTCATGCTGAAGACCATTAAATATATTGGTCTATTAAAATAGCAAAAGAAAAGAAATCCTCCCATAGGATGAGGAGGAGATGTTGTGCTCTTGATGCATAGACATGATGGAAGATAACATCTAAGGAGGGATACAAGGAGGAATGAGATGTGGTTGACTGAGCTATCACAGGCTCTAACAGCAATGATTTCAGCAAGCAGAATGCAACTGAACTAGCCTTTCCTAAACTCCTTGTCACTTGTATATTCAAATTCATTCACTAGATGGGCTTCACATTTATACAACTGAGTAAAACCAGGTTAACAACATGTGAACCAGGAGGAAGTTTTTGTGTCTCTTTTCTTAATTTGAGTCTGATAAGAATACAGGGGCATCTTTAAGAAAAGAACTTACCCTACAGAAGATGTACCTAAAATTACTGAAATCTCATAGTCTTACTTTCTTTATTTTATAGCACAAGACCTACATGTCAAGTGAAGTAAAGTCAACAAACATTTCTTGGTGCCTGCTATGAGCCAGCCCAAGTGCTAACCAATAAAAAGATCAAAGTTAAAGAAAAAAGAAATCCAGCACCAGCTCTCAAGGGACTTATGGTGCCAATGGAGAAGACAATATACAGCAATCTATATAAAAAATGGAAATAGCCAGGATAAATGGGAGATAATCAGGAGGGGGAATCACTAGCATTAAGACACATTGCAGAAGTCAGGGGCTTACCTGGGACTTGAAGAAAGCCAGGGTAGCCTGCAAGTTAATGCAACCCTTTGAAACTTCCAATTGCGTAGGGAATGTTTAGGGAAATCATTACCAAGTCTTAAGTTCCCAACCACTGCCTTTTCTAACAAGCAGTGACCATAAATTAAATAGCAAAGCTTTTCATTGGGAATAGCCAAGTGGATAACAGAAGGCCATTCTCACATGCAGAAAAGGGATATGATCTCCCCCTGATTTCCAAGTTGAATAACCCTCAGGTCTAGAGTGAATTTCATGTTCCAAGTAATGGTATGACCACACCTGTCTTTCCTTTATAATGAAATATGTTGTAGTGATTTTGTTTCACTCTTTTTTTTTATTTTTCAATTTAACAAACATTTATTAATAGCCTTCTATTTCCAAGACAGTGTGCCAGGTACTGAATACACAAAACCACAGGGAACCATCCCTGCCCAGGAGGAACTTAGCTTCTCTGTAGATTCTGGAGAAATAAGGTTTTATCCTCTGCCTGGATTTTATTTTTCTTTGACTTGATCCAAGGTCTTTACTTCTCTCCCTAGACAAAACTCTTCGGATCTCCTCAGTGCCATTCCCCTGGTTACCACATTCATGTCTTTTGTTAGCTACTTATGTGAATGTTGTATCTCCTCTCTCAAATCCCAAGCTCTTGGGGGTAGAGACTGCTGTATATGTGTTCTTTGGAACCTGTCCCAGAGCTTTTCCCTCAGTAGGCAATTAATACATACTTATGGAATACTTTGAATGCTTTTCAATATTCAAAGGACTCATGTCTTTGTGGATGACCTTGGCCTCTTGCATTATACCATTAGGACATACTCTGCTAAGCCCTGTAGCATTAGATGGACTTCAGGTTTGGACCTAGAGAAAGGTGTAAGCTTTAAAAATTCCTGAGTTCAAATCCTGACTCAGTCAATGATTAGATGTGTGATCCTGACCAGTCATTTAGCCTCTCAGCCTCAGTTTCCTCATCTGTAAAAAGAGGTGAAAACAGCACCTACCAGAAAGGTCTATTCTGAAGGACTATATAAATGCTAGCTAATACTGTTGTAGATATTATGTCATTATCAATGGGGCAGCTAGGTGGTGCAGTGGGTAGAGCACCAGGGCAGGAGTCAGGAGGACCCAAGTTCAAATCTCCCCTCAGACACTTGACACTCACTAGCTGTGTGACCTTGGTCAAGTCACTTAACCCCAACTGTCTCATCCTGGGTCCTCTCCAGTCATCCTGATGAATATCTGGTCACTGGATTCAGATGGCTCTGGAGGAGAAGTGAGGCTGGTGAGCTGCCCAGCTCTCCCTCACTCAGAACAAAGTCAAGTGTGAGTCATGTCACCATTTCTCTGATGGCATGGTCTTCTTTAGCAACAAAGGGTGAACACACACACATTATTAAGGATACTAACAGAATGAGCCTTACTCCAATCTGAGGTCCTCAGTGGTAGGGGAGTAGGAAGTAGGAAATGCCCTGCTTCCCCCACAGAAAATGAACAATTCCATATATTCAATTGGTGCAGGATTATCCATTATCCTTGTGGAAGAAAGACTGACCAATGAAAGCAGAGCTCCTGCACTGAGACCACAGAGAACCCTACAAGTCCTTCCATCTTATTAATTCTTGGAATGTGGTGCTGATCACTCAAGGAGATATGAGAGGCCACCATCCAGTCTAACCCATATCTGCCAACAAGACCCACCACAACCATGTCTTCCCCCAGTGGTTATCCAGCCAGTGCCTAAAGGCTTTCAATGTGTGAAACATCACCACCTCCCAGCCCTGTCCCTTGGCCTTTGAAACAGTCCTCATTGTTGGGAAATTAAGCCTAAATATGTCTCCATATGATTTCCATCCATTGTTCCAAAATCCTGAGGCCAAATGAAAAAAGCCCAATCTCTCTCAAGTATTACATCCCTTAATGTACTGGAAGCCAACTGGTATGCCCCTCCCCCCCAACACACACACACACACACACACACACACACTTTTATTTGTGAAAGGTTCCCATTTCTTTTCACTGGTGCTTATTTGCCATGGCTCCAATGCCCTCCACCATCCGGGCTGCCATCCTGTGGGCTTTCTAACATTCCAACGCACTCACTATACTGGGAACTCAGAACCTTTCATATAACCTCCAAAAGAATGTCAGCTCATTAACAGTCAGTAGAGCTGGAAGGGACCAGTCCAACTCTCTCATGAACAGAGAGGTTAAGTGGTTTGGGCAGAGTTAACATGCAGCAGTGGTGGGATTTGAACCCAGGCCTCAGAGCCAGCTATCTTTCTTCCTTTAAATGCTTCCAAAGGAATGTTTTCTGGTGAACATGGAATGTCGTAATTCCTGCTATGGCTGAGCCTGGAGCGTCATTATGGGTCTAGTCTAACTGAAAGCCCAGAAAACTGTCCCTGCCCATGAAACTGTACAAAGAGGGAAAGACAGCGTAGCCCCACAAGGAATCCTGGCTGTGTGTGGCTCCCAGGCCAGTCCAAATCCTCAGCTGGCAGGCCCTGGGAGGAAGGGGGCTGACCTGTGGAGGAGAATTTTCCATTACTCTTTCTCTGCTCTTTGAGAGCTTCGGGGGAATAATGGGCATTTCCCACTCAGAGATAGCCTCATTTATAAAAATTGTCTGGGGACTTCTTGCCATGGTCCAGAATTCACAAGGAGCTCCCAGGGCCAGGGGCTCTTCTTTATTCACCAACAGACTTGGTCACTTCAGCCACAAGTTCACCACTTATGTGACCTCTGTGAATTCACTAGGGACTACATATTTATTAAACTGCTACTGTGGGCAAGAGCTCTGTCAGTAATGGAAATGTGTGGATAAAATGGCAATGGATCAATCAATAAAAAAATAAACATTTACTAAGTAGTTACTTTGTGCCAAGCAGAAGGGACAGAAAACCAAGGATGAAAACAGTGCTTACCCTCGAGGAGCTCACCTTCTGCAGGGTAAGGCCTCATGGAAACAGCTAAGCTTGGTCAACGAATGAAGCAAAAAGGAAAATATGAAGCATTCACTACATGTCAAGTACTGAGTGAAAGACTGGGAAAAAAAACCCAAAGCAAAGATGATTCCTGATCCCTTAGTGAGATTTCTTTGTAACACGGGGAAGGGGAGGAGGCAGCTAGTTGGCAGTGGGCAGGAAGGAGTGTTTAGTTTTTCAAAGTAACAGAATGGTAGGCTGAGCCAAAGGGGCATACATTGCCAATAGCAATAGCAGGTTGGTTTGATTATGGTGCCACAAATGGAAAGGGGGAGTGTATGATGGACTGTATGCATGTGCACGCACACATACACACACACACACACACACACACACACACAAATACACATGGTTGCAAGACAGCTGGCTGGAAGATGGTTGGGAGTTAAATGAAGCATTGCTAAGTCCTTCAAGGATACAAGGGGCTACATAAGACATTCACCAACCAAAACAGCAGGAACCCAAGCAGGGAGGGATTTTATGGCTGAAAAGATGAAATACTCCTTAAGGAGCAATATTTTTAAGGCAACACAAATGTCAGATCCATAGATATAGACACCAGCACCTGGGAGATTAGGAAAGAGATGAATAGGGCATAACACAAGCTGATCTTTGAGGAAAAGAAGGGATTCTCTAAGGCAGAGGTGAGGAGGTAATATGTTCCCTAAACAGGAGGAATGATGCAAAGGCATGGAGGAGGGAGATGTCATGGGTGAGAAACAAGAACGTGGAATGGCTGGCCCTTGCAGTGCAAGGAGGGGACTAAGAAATAATTAGCCTGCAAAGGTCAGTAGGAGCCAGGTTGTGAAAGAATTAACACAAAGCAGAAGAGCCTGAGTCCTTTCCCTCAGTTATAGCATATTCTTTTTCCAGCCTAATCTGGGAGCTAATAAATAGTCAGACCCTCATGTTCAACTGATGTAATCATTGGATTTATTGTTAGTATACGAGTCAATCTAGTAAATCCAGACTTTTGAAGCTACAAAGAGACTGGTTCATCCCCTAAGAGTCTGGGTCTCTGTCCTTGGTTCTGGTCCAGGGAGGGAGAAAAACCCATCTTAGAAGAGAGAGTCACTCTTTGTGTGGCTGGAGGCTTGATTCAAGTGCCCCAAGCAAGTTAGAGGGAGTGGGTGAATGTTGATTTCTTTCATCATATTATTATGCAGGAAGACAAAGGGAGCCTTTTATAAATCCCAACTACCACAAGCACAACTCAGTGATCTTTACACACAATCCAGGAATACCAAATAGTGAAAGCTGGTTAACAGTCATTGTCACTCACGTCCAACGTTTTGTGGCCACATTTGGGGTTTTCTTGACTAAGTTACTAGAGCTATTAGCCATTTCCTTCTCTTGTTCATTTTACACATGAGGAATTGAGGCAAATAGGTGACTCACATGGCTAAGAAGTGTGTGAGGCCAGATTTATACTGAGGAAGTGAGTCTTCCTGGATTTCAGGCCCAGCCCTCAATCTACTGCACCATCAAGCATCCCTCTTCTAGGCCTTCCAGTCCAATCGCCTCATTTTAAAGATGAGGAATTGTGGCCCTAGGAGGTTAAGGGACATCCCTATAGTCATAGAAGAAAGTAGTCTCCCAGGCAGAATTATACCTTAGATTGTAATTCATTTGATGATAAACATTTAATATCATTTTTGGACCTTATAAAGGGTCAGAGCCTGAATTAATCAACCAGAAGAAGAGCCGGGACCTAACAGCCTCTTTGTCTCTGAGTAAACTCAGAGAATACCTCTTCCTACACCAACATGGGCAGAAGGGGCTCATTTAAGATCATTCTTTCCTGTCTATAACCATTAATGATGAGCTGCTTAACTAGAGACACTATCTTGAATAATGGGATTTTTTTCCATATCTTAATATTTTGTGGACACAGACTATGTTATAGCATGTTAATGGTAAAGAAAACACAGATATCCTGGGTCATCATTTCAATTGGCACTTTGTCAGCTCTCTTCTCTTATTGTATTTACCACCTATTCAATAAAGAAAATTCCTTTCTCACAATATGGTTAATCATATATGGAGATCATAAATTTGAATAACACAAACATGCTGAGTTAGGATTGTTCTAAAACATATTTAAGCCTCATCATTTTTTTATCATACAGTCAGAACTTTTGTTTTGGCTCCTTGTGAGCACAAGCTCTCTAGCTTAGTCTAGCTTTAAGGGAATAAACAATATGAATTTACATGCCACGCAGTTTGTTTGCCCCTACCTCAGGACTGGTAGATTGTCTTTGGTGTCAGGGGTTGCCTTTAATTTACTCATCAGTCATTCTAACCATTCCTGTCACCATGTCTCCCTTCTTCCCTCTGAGGAAAAGACACTCAGTCTAGCCAGACTACCAGAAGTTGAACATCACAGTAATCTCCCAATCACACAAAAGCCTTCCTTCAAATGTTGACTGTAATTGTTTCTTCCAGAAGCGTGGGGCTAGAATTGGTCAGCACTTAAAGGAACCTCTTCATTACATTCTAGTCAAGCATTATTGTCAGGCTAGCAAACTTCTACCTGCTACATAAAAGGCAGAGGAAAACTGGGGAAGCTGTTCCCAGAGGACCTGCATCTTTGAAAGTACCTTTTTGGGGACACAGTTATTTCCTTCCTCTCCTCCAATGATCATGGACTTTCTCAGGCCTATGTACATCATCTTGGGCAAGGCAGGACTGACTACTTATGGAAGGCAACCATAATGGCCCTGACTAGCGTTCAAGATCATGGGACTCAGAACTCTGAGGCCCTAGAGCTTGTCTGTTCCACTGCCTCGTGTTTAGCAGAGGGGGAAACTGAGGCACGAGGAAATAAAGAAACTTGCCCATGTTCCTATGGCTGTGTCAAATTAGGATTAGAACCCAGTTTCTCTGCAATTGGATTGAGTACAAATTAAATTCTTTTTGCATGACACCATGTTGTACCCATCTGAAAAATCACCTACCTCATCAAGTCTTCCTGGAAACTCCATTTAAGGAAAAGGCCTACCTCAACTATGTTTACTCCTCCCTTCCTGTTGGGACTTTCCTCCTGGGTCTGCAGAATTCTCTTTCTTTTTCCACCATTTCCCAGCATCTTTCTCTTCCTGGATGATCTTTTCTTCCTTCCCTTTGGTCCTCTCACTGCGGAAGATCTCTCTCCCCTTGACTCTGATTTGTCAGTTGACCTAATACCTCCATTTTAAAGAAGGGCAAGACCAGTCGCATTCACACCTTCACTCCTCTCCAGACTCAATTCCATTGAATTGGACTTGGAATGAAGTGGACTTCATTCTTCATGATATCCATACATGGTCAACTCCCAGGCCCACCCTACTCCCTCTCCTAGCCCTGTTTTGCAGCTTACTTTTATACTTTCAGCTATTAGAAAGTAAGCTACTAAGGAAGCGGACTGTCTGTATTTTTGTTTCTATGTATACTGAAAGTCCTAAGCACAGTACCTGGCATGTAGACAGTTCTTAATCATGCTCATCTTCTTGACTTGACTCCCCCACAACCTATGAGGTAGGCAGGAAATAGACTTCTTTCCATTTTATAGATAAGCAAATGGAGGTGAAGAAGGGTTGATCATCATACTCCAGGTCACAGAGCTGGCAGGGGACAGGGCTGGGATTCCATTCAAATTTCTTCCTTACTCTAGTTCCATCCTGCTTTCCTGCGAGTCCCAATATGCACTGCTCCTCTAGACTTGCATTTTGATTTTGATCCTTTTTGAAGTGTTTATGGGTGGAAAATGTCCTTGTTATATGTATATATAACATTTCTAAAAGGAAGGAAAGATTAAGATATCTGAGAGACCAGTCTGGCCTCTGGGTATTTTTAATTTCCCAGCCTAGCAGACACTGATGTCAGAGCCTCCCCTCAAGTGGTCATCCCAGTCCCACACAAAATGAGATCCCAAGACAGGTTCAGTTCTGAATATTCACAAAGGAGAGGAGTGGAAACCTCACTTCAGTATGTTTCCAGAGCCCTCAGCAGGCAAGATACTATTTCACACCTTCCTCCAATCCAGGAGAATTGGCACCTGAGCATATTCAGGGAATGAGAGCCAGCCCTCTCACTCACTCAAAACCCATGGAGATTGGAATTGGAAATGGGAAAGGCAGAAGTTATTTTCTCTAAAAAAGGCAGAGGAAAACTGTTTGGAAGAGGATCGGAAAGGGAATTGACTGTTTAGGCATCCCCAATGTGCTCTCATGCAGCAAACTCAAGAGAGAAGGAAGAAATTCCAAAGCAGGCAACTGAAAAAACATTATTACATAAGGACATAAGTAAGAGGAAAGCCCTTTTGCTATATACTTCCTTCACCTTCAGCAAAGTCTAGTCCATGAAAAATTAAAGATGATCTAGTCTAGGAAGAGGCTGTGTACAAGGAAAGCCACTCCACAAAAGTGAGCCATGTTTAATGCATGGGGGCTGAACTCAGGTCTCATCCATTTTGCATCATTCAGAGAGGTAAAGTGCTCACCATGGGACATAAATCTTTCACCACAGCCCCCACTGACCTTCCATGTAACAAACCTGGCCTTCAAAATGGGCCAAAGAGTGAGAAGGGTTTTGCAAAAGAGAGAGAACCAGTGCCTAAGAATCCTCAGCCATGTCATTGAGATTTGGCACACACACACATGCACACACACGTACACACACACGCACATATGCACAAGCACATACACACACACACATACACACACATTGTCACAGTCTGAGCTGACCTTTGTCAGCACTGCTGCTTCCTTCCCTGCGTGTGACCTAAGCAGGAGGCTAGCAAAGGGTGGCAGACAAACCAGAGCATCATTTCTGATGGTTCTTAGATATTTCATCAGAAACAAACAAAAAGCTGAATTTTAATTCATTTTTTCTGTCTGGATTTTGAGAGTAGGGTTATTTTCAATCTGAATTATTTTTAATGCCTTAGTTCTACTGTACAATATGTATTAGGATGCACAATTTGTCCTTTGTTCTCAGTGTCGGAGAGGTGGTACCAGGACATGCAAGTGAATTGGATCTAAGTGAGGAGAACTGTGCAGTCACCAGCCTAACTTTCTCCTCTGGAGCCATTTGAGTCCAGTGGCCAGACATGGGATTGGGACAACTGGATATGGCCTGGGATGCTGTGGGGGACCTTGGCCTTTTCAAGCTAAGGTCTTTAACAGGTCTCAGTTTAAATGAGGCAGCACCCATTCAGTGAATAAGGCTTAATAAAAATAAGACAAGAAATGATGTCTTAAAAAAAAATAAATCAGGAGGTGAAGACCCTCAGGTGAAAACAGAAACAACCGTCATTTACATTCATTCTGAGTCAATCAGGACCCAAACATTGAGAAGCACAGAAATCCAAAGCTGAAAATGACCTAAGTGGTCATACAGTAGGTCAGGTCTTTATTGACCTTACATGGTGAGGTCCTTCCCTTTATTGACCAGTAGATGAGGGGAATGTTGTATATATAGTCTACCTAGATTTTAGCAAAGCTTTTGTTAGCAGCTCCCTCTGAAGCCATTTCTCAGCCCAGACTTGCAGATCAGGATCCCAGAGATCAATTAACTCCTACTTCTCTCAGAATCCTAGAATTATCCTAAGGGGAAGAGGGCAATCCTATATCTAATGAGCCCCTAGTGGTGTGCTCTCCAATGATTATTCATTACCTAGTCAAAGATAGTTAGCTTTCAGAAATAGATCCTTACCAAGGTGATGCAACAAGAACATTTATTGGAGAACTGCACCCAAACTGCACACTCCCCCACAAATAGGTTGAGGTTCCAGAGTAAAATGGAGTCAAGTTTCGGGAACCCATGTGGAAAAGGAGTAACTCACTATTGTGACTGGATAAAAACCTTGTCTCCTGAAATGGAGTCCTCTAAAAGTTCCTCTTGGGACAACTGCTCTCCGTCGGCCCCAAGGATCTGGCCTTTGCTGATCCTGAAATGAAGTGCCCCCACCCCAAAAGGCACATGCCATAAAGGTGCTTTTCCTCGGCATGTCTGTTTCACACGGATTGTTTCCTACTGGTCCAGTCTCTCCAAGTAACACGCCCATGGTGAAGGGAAGGGGAGGGGGCAGTGCGCCACTCCCTCTTGGGTCACTCATCTCACATTTTACTCCTGGCAGCACACAAGGAGGCTGCCTCCTCAAAGTCTGGCTGCTAGATAGTCAGCTGAATAATGTTCTTGTCCAGTCTCCTTCTTTGACACCCTTAGGTCCAGAGACGTCTAATTCTTTCAACCAATTCCGAAACATTTCACTTTGATTTCATCTAATAGCTAAGTCACTTCCTTCCTCACACCGTTGATAGACTCAATATCAAATGTCTCACTGCTGTTCACGTGTCTCACACTTGGAATTGAGTCTACAACTTGATCAGACGCTTTCTTACTTGACCCAATATCAGGGCATACAACAACTTATTAGTTACATTAAATGGGGGTAGGGGTGTGAAGGGGAACAGTTTTCTTACAAAGGGATCTCTTCCTCTTTTGGAGGAGGTGTGCCCAGGCCTATGGAGATGAATGCAGGCCTGACCAGAGGGCGATGAGCCAACTCCAAGAAGCTGGGATCCTGCTGGCCAGGGAAGAGAGAGGGACCAGGCTTCAGAGGAAGAATATAGGATGTTCTCTGATAGCATACTTTCACCTACCACTAGTGTTAAAATACTCTTCAAACAGAGGGGGTTGAGGGAGAAGGAAAGGAACTTTCCTCCTATTATTCAGTCCAATCTCACAAGTAATATTTGAGGCAGGAAGTGTCATAGTGTACAGACCACTGAACCTGGAGTTAGGAAGGCACGGTTTCAGATCTGTGCTTAGACATTTCCTTGTCGTGAAGTCCAAGGCAAGTCATTTGACTTCTGCCTAGAAATGTCTTTATTTGTGAAGTGGGGATAATGATGATATATACTTCCTAGGTTGTAAGGCTCCAGTAAGAAAAATTTTGTAAAGCCATTTGCAAACTGTAAGCTACTATAAATCTTAGCCATTATTATTAATTAACAACCTCTTTTTCTGGCCATAAATGTCTGAGTTTGTGAAGAGAGATTCCTTTGACAAGCTAATTTACACTCTGCTGGGCTATGGGAAAACTGAATGAATTAGAGGTTAAGTGACTTGCTCAGGGTCATACAGCTAGTAAGTATCTGAGGCTGGATGCAAACTCAAGTCTTCCTGATTCCAGGTCCAGTACTCTAGGCACTGCACCACATGGTTGCCTCCCAAGCTGTTGTCTGATACCCATGTGGTCTCACTCCTTCTCTGAGCTTCAGTTCTGTGGCCAGTGGCTCATTGGAGCTTGCAAAACAGGTAGATGAGCCACTCTTAGTGAACGAAACAGAACTAACTCCTCATTTCTCCCTTCTGCCCAGCTTCAAACTGGCTCCATTTCTGATGAAGATTTCACCATTTTCCATTCATGCAGCATGTGGCTCCCCTTCTTATTCTCCTTCACTCCACACACTTGGCTTGTCGTCTTCACCTCCACATTGGTGCTACCCCACCCCTTCTCTTCATCCAGAGTTACCTCTCGAGTCCAGGACTTCATGACCATTGGCCCAGTTTGTGACCTTTCCACCAGACTCCCTGCCTCAAGTTTCTCCTCCCCTTCCCACCAGATCTTCTCCACAGCTACGAAAAGGATTTTCTTTAAACATAGATCTGGTTCTTCCCTCCTCCATTCATTAAACATAAGTGGCTCTTCCTACTGCCTCTGGAATCAAATATCAGTCATCTGACTTTGAACTGAGCCCCAACCCACTGCCCCAGCTTCCCTTGTCAGAATGGCTTCTCTCTGTTCTGTGCACACAGCACTCCTCCCACTCCCATGACTATGTATGACTATCTCCCATGCCGAGAAGGAACACCTACCTCCCCCACATCCTACACTTCTCCTTTCCTTTATGATATGGCTTGAATGTCATGGTCTACACAACAATAAGTCTTTCTTGATCCTGCAAGACTGAGAATGCCCTCCCTCCCCAATTGCCTTATGTTTACCCACCTCATACTTATCACCTATCTAATTGCATATGGATGTGTCTACCCCCAGAACAGAAGTTGTCTGAGAATAGGAAATGTTGTATGCCTTGTGTCTGTCTCCCCACAGTGTAGGACAAAGACTGGTGGTAAAGGCACTTCAGAATGGGCTTGATGAAGTGTTGAATGATGTGTGTGTGTGTAAGTGTATGTGTGTATACAGATGTATGTGTGTGTACATGTGTGTGTGTGTGTGTGTGTGTGTGTGTGTTCAGAAATCCTTTCTGGAGAAGAAGCACAAAGAACGAGAGATATTTCTCTGGCGACAACATTCAGCCCATGTCTTATGCCTGGCTCACTTCTTTTACCAAACACAAATTTGCTACTCTGAGGCATAAATGCTTTTGCTAAGTAAAAGCACAACATTAAATATTTAAAATGTTCATAAAATTCTTCCTTAAATAAGATGTAGACAGTAGTTATGCACAGAGAGGCCACCCGCACGCTGAGTGGATAATTACAAAAGTCTGAACAAGAAACAGGGGGACCCAATGGGAAGAGGACCTGAGTTCTAGTCCTCACTCTGACACATATTGTCTGTGTGACCACAGGCAAGTCACTCACCTTCTCAGTACCCTTGACAATTTTATAAGCCCCCAAAATGTGGAAGAAGTGGAGACCTGCATCTGGAAAGGGCATTTCCATACCAGACCTCCCCTCGCACATGAAATCTCAGTTCTAGATCAGAAAAAGTGAATCATAACAGCCATAATAGTAAAAGAGAGTTGTGCTGTACTTTGTCTAAATTAGACATCAATCCATTGACTGGATGGAGCTTGTCTTCTCCCCCAGAGCTCTCCCTAACACACACACATACACACACACACACACACACACACACATCACTCACCCTGAAGATAATCTTTACATATAAAGAGACAATAGCTGGAGACACGAACAGAGGAGTAGGAGCAGATGGTCCATGCCCATTGTCATGGTCATGGGGGAGGAGCCTCCTGTGCAGGCTCAGAGGATGACAGTAATGCCCTTAAGGTCTCTTCTAAGATCCTGTAAAGACAAAGCTGGGGAGTGGAGAGGAGCCTCTTCTGCTGGGTCAAACTTCTAATCTGCCATCCCCCTTCCTTTCCCTCTCCAGGAGCAGCAATGACTTTGAAGCAGCTGGGCATCCCTAGATGACCTTCTGCCAGCTGCTGCTGATGTCTCCTGTTCTCTTTGATCACTTTATTTGGCAGATAGGACTTGCTTTCTGGTGCCAGCTCTTTGCTGTGGGCCTGCTAACTGGGGCCAAGCAGCTTTAATTTCACTCATTGGGGTGGCCTCCCAGACAAGACACTTACTCTTGCCAGATGAAATCTCCGACAGTATATGAAGACCCATTACCTTTGCCTGGCACTGCCAGAGACCCAGAACAGTCACACTTGCCCCCTCATCCTAGTGCTAGGATTCCCCTTCCCCATCCTGACCAGCATTCACTTAGATCTAAAATATAGATGAAGGAGCAAAGGGAAGCTGTGGGCTTTGTGCTCATCTCACAATTCCAGGAACTATCCAGCTGTCTTCACCACAGTCATCTCATTCATCTTGTTTTCCATTTATCTTTGGAGATGCCATGTCCTTTAATCCACTGACTCAGTGGAAGCAGGCTGGGGCACAAGCACCCAGCTAATGTTGTCTGCCACTAACCAGTGAGGAAGGCAAGTCCCTCAGCCTCCCTCTTTGATGCCTCAGTATCACCCTATATGTAAAGCCACAGATTGTTGGGGCTGGAAGATATCACAAAGACTATGCTGGATCACTCCATCATTTCACAAATGAAGTAATTGAGACCAGAAGGTGAAGCAATTATCTTGAAAGTCACAGAGCTCTCAAAGTAGAACTTTCCAGTCATACTCCAAATTGGAGCCTCTTTGCCCACTGCTAGACTTCTGCCTACTCATTCTAAGGACCCTTGCTCACTGTGGGTCAGGAGAGAGCATTCTCATTTTGCGTGCTGACCACATTCAGGCAAATCCAATGCACATCTGGGGCATCCTGTCCATTGACCTGCATAGCACAGGGACAGCAGCAATATAGTGATGGTGACAACCATGCAATTTATTGTTTATACATACATATACATATTTATGTACATGTATACATATGCAAATATACATACACATACATATAAATAGACATTTATATATTACATATATATCACACTTATATAACGGTAATACTCACTAAGATCTTTGCATGTATTACCATGGTAACTCATTTGATCCTCACCACAACGTTGTGAGGTAGGTACTATAAAAATTTGCACTTTGCAGAGGAGGAAACTGAGGCAAATATATTAAAAAAGACTTACCCAAGTTCACATGGTTAGTGAATGTCAAGCCCAGATTCAGACTAAGGCCTTCGTGACTATATGTCTTCTACTCTATCCACTCTGCCACCAGCAGCCTATCAATATTTCAGAAGATATAATTAAGAAAATAATTCTGAAATGACTAAGGAAAATGAGAGAAAAGGGATGCCAGCTCCCAATATCCCACAGTGCGGAAGGCTGCGTAGGGAATACACAGAGAATCCTGACAAGATCAGAGAGACTCGAGCAGTTTCAGCCCTTAGAAGCCCCAGCTACAAAGTGTTAAATTATCTAGATTCTCTTGGAAGAGATATGGACAAGCATCAAGATGAGACAAACAGAAATTAAGGCAGTTAAAAGCAGTGGATTCCATTCCCAAATATCCAGCTCCTTAACTAGCTGATTTCATACTCTGGCCATTTCCCCAAAGATTGATGGGATGTGTCAGAACAAGACTCATGCAGTCACTCCTTCAAAAAATGAAAACCCAACCAGCGACAGTGTGAGGCAACCTGGGGGATGAAGGCCAAAAAAGTTGAACTTGGGATTATCTGAGTTAGCTACCCATCCTGCCCATGTGACCTTGGGTGGCTCCATGGGCCTTCATTTCCCCTCTTGTAAAATGAGGGAATTCGACCAGAAGGTCTCAATGGAACCTTCCAGCTCTAAGTCTGTGTTCTTCAAACTAAAGCTATTTCCAGGCATTTCCTGAAATTAAAATGAGTAACTTGCCAATAACTCATTTATTTCAATAATAATAAAATATTTGTCATCAAAGAGAAAATCCTAAGGTAAGCAAATCAATAAGTCTAGAATTACTGCTGAGTAGTGGATGCTTCTAGTGGCTCCTCCCCAAGGTGACCAAGAAAGTAAGAAAGAGCACTTTCTACCTGCCAAGAGAATCTTGGGTTCACGCCTGTGCCCCAGGCTGAAAACAGCAGGGTTTGCCATTCCCCTCTCTGAGCTTATGATGTTCTTCCTCCTTCGGGGTTTAGGGCTCATCCTTGTCTCAGCTGGGCTTCCCTGGTCCAGTCATGGCATCAGCCTGATGCCTGTGGCTCGGACAGAGTTCCTCCTCCCAAACAAACCACCTCCAAGCCCCACTGCCTGCTGTTTTGCCATTAGAGTTTCTTTCTTTTTGATCTTCGAGTCTCCAATGAAAATAAAGATCATGAAAGAAGCTGAGCCTTCTTATATGTCAGCTACCATCGTGGTAGTTGTGTTGGGAATCAGCTGAGAGAAAGATCTCGAGCCAATATGATATCAGATGGGTGCCAAGGGAGGAAAAAAACACTGAGGCAGAAGAGAATCTCTCCCAGAGTAAGCGATGAGCAGACCCCATGCCCTTCTGACTGGAAGCTCTGCCGGGCCAACTCGGACTGCTGGCCCAGGCCCTCAGGTGCTCCCACTCAGTCAAGGGTATGCAGCTTCCCACTCTCCCCAAGAAAGTTCTGGTTTAAATTTCTGCATGTATCATTTACATGCTAGGTCCTGTGACAGAACAGAAATCTCTGGAGAGGAGGGCTCTTTTGTTTTGTCTTTGTAAGGGTTTAGGAAGTGAATGTTAATTGACTATCTTTTCTCTCTTCTCTCCTTCCTCATAATTAAGAAGGCCTTTTTCCAAGGGATTACCACTCTTTTCTTGCACATTCTTCCCCTGGTGGACAGATATGTGGAAATCCTCAAAGTATATGTGTGTGTGTGTGTGTGTGTGTGTGTGTGTGTGTGTGTGTGTGCGCACGCGCATGTGTGATGGGGGAGAAGGGGCCAGGGAATGAAAAAGGTTGGGAAGTTCTGGCCAAGAAGTGCTTCCTTTACTGAGTTTCCCTTAAAACAAGAATTCAAAGTATTTTGGCGTGTCCCACACAGACCCCTTGAAAAGTTAGTGTGGTGCACGCCTTCTCAGAATTCCGCTTCTGAAGTGCATAAAATAAAAGACAAAGGTTTACAAAGGAACCAATTCTGTTGAAATGCAGGTATCAAATTATTTTAAAATCATCAAGGTTGAAGATTACAGGTAAAGGCCTCCACCTTCAAGGGCTCAAAGGGAGTGTCTGCCTCTGCCTATGCCTGCCCCCCATGCCTGACACTACAGGAAGTAGAAAGCTCAGAATTAACAAGGAATATTGAGAGAAGAGATCAGAGTCAAAACTGGAAGACAAACTGATGTGGATGATGGAACAACATGAGCAAAATAAAATTTAATGGGACAAACGCCAAGTCTGGCACTTGAGTTCTAAAACAAAACCTCAAGCCATGGGCACAAAAGAAGGATGATCTGGCTAAATCACAGTAATAACAAAAACTAGCATGTGTACAAGCATATATGTACGTGGACACATTAAGTCCTTCATGCCCTGTGTTATCTTAGATGATTCTCAAAACAACCCTCTTAGGCAGGTGCTGTTATTACATCCTCTTTGTAGATGAAACGAAGACTAAAATTGCTTAAGTGACTTGCCCAGGATCACACAGATCTGAGACGAGATTTGAACTCAGGTCTTCCTGACTCCAGGTCCAACACTATTACTATGAAAAAGACCTTGATGTCATAGTGGACTGCAAACTCATTATGAGACAGTCATGTTGCACACCTTTCTCCCAAATCTGAGGCCATCTTGGGGAGCATCTGCTCTGGGTCAGGCCAGACCTAGAACATTGTATTCAGTCTCAAAGAGTAATAAATGTCATAGTTGCTGATCTTCTCTAGATCTATGGTCTAGAGGCTATGCCACAAGGGAAATAAGTAAAGGAATCCAAGAGGATTTTTCCTGAAAAATAAAAATCCTGAGGGGAGAAGTAGGAGGTACAACATGATAAATGTCTTCAATATTTGAAGGATTATCATCTATAAAAAGATTAGACCTTTTTTAATTGTAGTTACAAGAAGCAACATTAAAGTAGAAGTTACAAGGAGAAAGATTTTAGGTAATTAAAATATATGATATAATATAATATAATAATAATATATAATAAATTATATATATATTATCAGTGAAAGGTGCTCATAAATAAAATGGACCGCCATGTTAAGTGCTGAGTTACTTGTTGTTTGGAATATTCAAGCTGTGGCTTCTTCTCCTCCTCCTCCCATCTCCTTATCTTTGCAGAAAGGATGGCATAAAAAAGTACTAGATGTCAGAGAGGAGTGTGGAAATGACCCAGTTCCATTCTAGACCATTGACCTGCCTGTTGGTGACCTAAGCAGCCATGATCCTGGTTACCACCTCCTTCTAGACCGCAATAGCACAAATAGATACTTGGGCAATCTCTGAATTCATGAGAAGGCACTCTCAGCTCTATGGGAGCAGAATTCCTTGAGAAAGGAAATCCTACCCACTGGTTTGCCATCAGAGAGCTTGGGGCTTCCTGGGCCGTGGCAGTTCTTGAGCACTGATAACCAAGGTTACTCTGGGTGGGGGTCCTGAACTGATTCCTATCATCCTGCATCAGCTGCATTCTCTGTGACTCCTATGGGGGAGAGGCTGTCTAGTTTGGCATCCCTCTAGGGTAACAGCTCCTAATGGGAAAAGAGAGAGGGCAAGAGAGATTTGGGAACTTCCATTAGCTAAAGTGTCCACACCTGTCCACACTTTCCACTTCAGACTGCCAATTAGCTGAAGTGTCCACACCTGTCCACAGTTCCCAGGGCCCTCCAGATGTTTTATGCTATCCTTTTATGCCGTGGGTCTCACAGGTAGGTGAACACCATAGAAGAGAGCAGCTTAGAAGACTAATGGTCCTTTGTGCAAACTGTTTCATTGATGCATACTTGGCATGGCACAGGGCTTCCTATGACTCCATTTCTCTAGGGCCCCACCTGATCTTCACTGAGTCCTGCATTGTTTAGGGGGTTAAACTGGACTAAGGGTTTTTAACTTGAAATCTGTGAAATTGTTATTTTTTTAAAATGCTGTCTTCACTTCAATATACTTGGTTTCCCATGAAATCACCCATTTTTTTAAATTTTATGCAATAAAAAATACTTTTCTGAGAATGGATCCATGGGTTTCAACGTACTGACTGCCCAAGGGATGAAGGACAGATGAAAAGGTTCAGAAAACTTGGACCAAATGGTCTTTTAGAGTCTAGCCACGGCCATGAGCCTGGAAGATGAATTAGAAAGAAGACTGCAGAGAGACAGTGAGTGGGGCAGCCAGTCTGAACACTTAGGAAACCCTTGCTGAATTGACTAAAGCCTAGAGCCAACCTCTGTCAAAGTGAGGGGAAAAGTCCACCTGTGAGTGCTGGAGATATAGGACAGGAACACAGAAACAGCCTTGGCTAAAATGGCATGGAAGTCGGAGCAGTGGGGGAGGGGAGGAAAAGGAGGAAGAAGAACTTACATCTACAGAATACTCCACTGCTTCAGGCCCCGTGCCAAAAGCTTCACGATGATGATCAAGTTTGATTGTCACAATAACCGTGGAGGTAAGTAGAGGACAGCTTCTCTCTCAGCTCTTCTTCTCAAGAGTGCCCTGGAACACAAAGATCTATCTTGCCCATTGTCCAATAACCAGTATGTGTTTTAGGCAAGGCTGGAACCCTGAGAAGTTCTCCCCTCTGATGAGATCATACGAGCAGACCAAACAAGACGAGACTAAACCTGTCAAGAACAGACCAGTCAAGAGAAGACCAAAGCTGGTGAAGAAACTGAGGCAGACAGAAGTTTAGTGACTAGCCCAGTGTCACCCAGCTAGTAAGCACCTGAGGCTGAATTTGAACTCAGGTCTTCCTAACTCCAAGCCTGGTGCTCCATCGCCACCTAGCAACCATACTATAAATAAGCAGCTCATCACCGGTGTGTGAGGAAGATCTATGAAACCTCCACCCACTTGAGATCCTTTCATCCACACCCACTCAGACCCCTTCAGGTACTTTTTTCTCTTTCCATCTACAGGTCCTTCCCCAACAATTGCCTCACCTTGCTTTGACATCCTGTTCTGCCTCCCCTGCCTACGTGTAAATGGGTTTACAGGGTATTCGGGAGGACTATCACCTCCGGTGTGAAAACTGCTCATCCACCTTCGGTGTTTACATCCAGCTTTCACCTGTGACTCCAAGAAGCTGTAATTTGCACAGTGGCCACAACTTGGTAAAACCATCTTGGCAGATGGCTAAACCAGGTTGAGGGTAAACAAAGGGGCTCAGATCCAACAGTGAGTTAGCAGGATGTCTAACCCAAGCATGTGAAGACTTACCCTGACAGAATCGGTGGACAGAAACAATTTGTTCCAGTGCCATAAAGAGGACTGAAGCAGGTGCTGTGGATCACTTAGAGCATGGTCAGACCTCAAAGACAACAAGGTCATTCCCTGCATCCCAAACCATCTCCAGTTTTCTTGATTTTCGTGCTGCCACTGGACGTCGATGACTCAGGAAGAGTGAGGCTGACAATTTTGTGCAGCCCTACCTCACTTAAATCCAATTACACATGGGTCAAGATGTTACCCATGATGTCATCTGTCCTCTTTGAAAACAAAGGACAAATGACACTTCTAAATATAAGTTCTTCTTCTTGACCTGACCGAGAAGAGAAAGGATGCCTGGTCTGTAGAGAAGAAAGACCATGAAGTCTCAGCTGAATGGAAATAAGCCAGCACCATACCTGGCAGCCAGCAACTAGGACAGTAGCTTCACTGGGACAAAGCAGCCTTCAATCAATTCTGTGATTCACTATATGTAAATGACCCTGCAATTCATTAACACAAACAAAATAGAGAGAGAATGTTAGTTCCTACCGTGGCTTGGGGATGGAATCTCAAAAGTTTTCAGAGGTAAAGTGGTGCCACCTACGGAACTTGGGCTCCCGTGCTTTGGTGAGGCTTGTCTTCTCTTGCCCGGTCTTCTTGATTGGTTTTGCCTTGTGTTGTTTGATCTGGTCTGGTCTTATGATCTCATCAGAGTGGAGAACTTCTCAAGGTTCCAGCCTTGCCTAAAACACATACTAGCAATTGGACAATGGGCAGGACAAAGCTTTGTGTTCCAGGGCACTCTTGAGAAGAGCTGAGAGAGAAGCTGCCCATCCACAGAACTGTTCAATCTATCATTCAATAAATCCTTATCTTTGCTCTTGTTCAATTGTGTCTGACTCTGTGACCCCATTTGGGGGTGTTCTTGGCAAAGATCCTGGAGTGGTTTGTCATTTTCTTCTCCAGGTCATTTTGCAGATGAGGAAACTAAGGCACACAGAGTTAAGCGATCACATTACTAGTAAGTGTCTGAGGCTAAATTTGAACTTGGGTCTTCCTGACTCTTGGACCTGTGCTGTATCCACTACACTACCTAGTACCCACTATGTGGCAGGCATTATGCTAAGCCCTGTGATACAAAAACAGACCAAAAAACCAGTCCCTGCTGTCAGAGCTTACATTATAATGGGGGAAACACCATAAAAACAAATATATACAAAGCAAGATGTATATATACATATATATTTTATATATATATATATATATATATATATATATATATAAAATAAAGAGGAACTTGTGTTGTTGCATTCATCCTTCATTTTTGAAGAAGACCATGACATCAGAGAAATGAGAACAGACTTTCACTTGACTTTGCTTTGAGTGAGGGAGGGCTTGTGCAAGGTCATCAGCCTCACTTTCACCTCCTGAGCCATCTGGGTCCAATGGCCAGATATTCATCAGGATGACTGGAGATGGCCCAGGATGCAGTGTGAGAGCCTGGCCCTTTTGGGCTAAGGCCTTTTCAGGTACTCACTTAAAGTGAGGTAATGCCCATTCAGTGAATAAACCTCTTTAAAAAGTAGGAGATGGCCCCTTTAATAGAAAAGAAAAAAATGGGTAAATAGATAAATCATGCTGGGAGGAGCAGAAGCTTCAGAACTAGAGGAAAGGAAGGGAAGCATCAGAACTAAAATTGATGGGGAAAGATTTCCTGTAGGAGATGGGAAGTCAGTGGGAACTTAAAGCAGCCAGGAGGCAGGGATGAGGAGGAAATGCACTGCCAGCATGGGGAGCAACCAGGGAAATGCCCAGAGCCAAGAGCCATGATGGTTTGTCTGTGGAAGCCAGGAGGCCAGGGTCACTGGATCAAAGGGTACATGGGGTAGTGATGTACAAGAAGATTGGGAAGGTGGGAGGTGCAAGGTCTGGAAAGGTTTTGAATTCCAGACAAAGCATTTTCTAGTTGATCCTGGAGGCCACAGATCAATACATTGGAGAGGTAACAAAGTTGAGCCTGGCTTTTAGGAAGATGGCTTTGGTGGCTCATTGGAGGACGAATTGGGGTGGGGACTGATTTGAGGAAGGGAGACCCACCAGCAGCTATCTCCAAAGTCCAGGCAGGAGGTAATGAGAGCTTCCCCCAGACTGGTGGGATTGTCAGAGGAGAGAGGAGGGTGCATTTGAAAGATATTTCAAAGGTTGACAGCTCATGGCAGCATCTTAGATATCGGGATGGGGTCAGAGATAGGGATGGCACCTTGGTTTGCCCAAGGGACTGGGAAAATGGTGATTCCCTCTACAGTAACAGGGGATGGAGGTGTTGGGGAGGAGAAAGGGTATTTTGGACATGTTGAGTTTAACTGGACGTGTAGTTTGAGATGTCTGAAAAACCCTTGGAGATGGGAGCTGGAGGGTCAGCAGAGAGGTTGGAGCAGGAAAGGACGACTTGAGAATTAGCACCATAGATAGAGTAAATAAATCCATGGAGCTGAAGAGATCACCCAGTGAAGCTGTCTAGATGGAGAAGAGGTGAGGGTTGGGGACAGAACCCTGGGGGACACCTATGGTGAAAGGGCTTGGTCTGGAGGAGGAGCCAGCAAAGGAAATTGAGGAAAAGCGGTCAGGTAGGAAGCAGAGAAGCAGGAAGGAGGGGTGGCCCCAAAGCCTAGAAGGAAGACAGTATGCAGGGGGAGAGAGTGACCCACAAGGTCGGAGACAGCACAGAGATGCAGGATCGGGGGGGATGAGAAAAGGCTGTGCATGGGCTTTGGAAGCTAAGGGATCATACATCATCTCAGTTCTGTTGTGGATGTGGAAACAGTCTCAAAGAACGAAGAGACTTCCCTATGCTCACACAACTATTGTCCGACTGAAGTTTTAAGCTAGCCCCTCCTCATGATGAATGTTTTACTGTATTCACTGACCTGGCATCTGGGATTATCTCTTGCTCCTTCTGCAGGAGGGTGGGTCACTGTCAGTAGTAGAGACTGGTCTTCCTAGAAGGAGGGAGGGGAAGGGAAGCCCTGGGGGTGGACCCAGGCAAGGCACCTTGGAGAGCCGATTCACTGGAGAGGTCAAAGAGTCAGTGACCTAGAGGACTTACAATCTCCCTTTAATCCTCAAGACTTTCCTTCCCTCTTACTGGGTCAGCATCCGAAATGTCCTTGCATCCCTTCCCTCCTGCCCCTCTAAGAGTTATTGTCCTCTCAGTTTTCTACCCTGAAGCAAATCCCCACAGCCCTGCCCTAGGTGCATCTCTGGCACAAGCCCCATTAGGTGTAAGGCATTGCTGGGACCTTCTCATCACAGATCATGTGACATGTGAAAAGAAGGCCTCCTTGACATGGGTGCATGGTGCCTCGGGAGCTTCCTCCTCCTACTTTTTGTAGGTATTTTATCATTGTTCAAAGTCAGAGGCTGTAACTGATGGGAGTACGTCCCACACACTCTTCTCACCAGCCCTGGCTGACCTCTGCTGGCACATCAAAGACACAGCACCTGAGAACAAAAGAAGACAGTCCTTCATTTAGGGGAACCAGCTGAACCCCCATAAACAGCAAGCCAGAGCAAGGAACCCACATTTCAGGAGGGAGCCAACATTGCGAGCCATGCCATCCTTGTGGATATCACTGGGGAGGTGGTCTGGGGACAGGGAAGATAAGTCACATTGGAGTTGGGTAAATAATTGTGAGTAAAAACTGGATTAATGAGTCGCCTCCAAAGTGGGGTGTGGACATCCCAGGGCCAATAAAGGCTGATCCGCTGGAGACCACAAAGAAAACTTCAGGACAGAAGTTAGCAGCATAGAGCTCTTGTATTAAACATGGCCCATAATGCACTTCTCTCTGGAGCAACAATTCCTCTAGGGTAGTCACCAAATCCAAGTGAGGAAATGAACCGCCCTTAGGCTTTGGAAGGTCTGCGTCACAAGATCCTCAAAAATGACAACGTGTATCCACTCACACTGGGATTACTAATGTATATGACACATGCCTTCACATATGAATACATCCATGCATACATTCAGTTTTTTAAATACATGAGAGTAAAACTGCTCTTTGTATTCTTTATAAACATAATGAAATAAAAATTAACTTTAAAAATAGCAGTTTATCCTATCTTGTAAATTTTGTGGCAGAGAAGACAATTTGCCCATGTCTGCCCAGCCACAGTCTGCCTCAGTTTCTCTAACTGTAAAATTGAGATACTAATAGCACCTATTTCTCTGGGTTATTGTGAAGAGCAAATGAAATAGTATTCACAAGGCACTTAGCACAACACCTGAAAAAGATTCTCTTATGGAGAACTCACATGGGGCAGGCGATCACATGGTGGACAGAAGAAATGATACAAGGACACTCTCAAGGTCTCTCTCAAGAACTTTGGATTTGACTGGGCAACATGGGAGACACTGGCCCAGGACCACTCAACATGGCGTGCCCACATCATAAAAGGTGCTGTGTTCTATGAGCAAAGCAGAATTGAGGGAGCACAAAGTAAACACAGAATGCACAAATTTGGAATATCCACCCCAAATGTTCACACGGACTATCTGTGCTCAACACCTCCGGTAGAACATTCCAAACTCGTATTGGTCTGCTCGGCCACAGTCAGACACACTGAAACTTCACTTTACAATGGCGATGTCATTTTGGTCCCCTTCAAGAACCAAGGACAATAACCAACCCAACCAACCACCCAGCACAATACCTGGCACAGAGCAGGTCCCATAAAAATGCAAGCTATTATTGCCGTCTAAAGCTCCTTGAGAGAGATCTGCTGTTGCTCTTCCTTCCCCTTCTGTGTGACCCCAGTGAGCAACACAAGGCCAGGCCCAGAGGAGAGGCCTAGGAAATACTCGTCCAGACACCGATTGACGGGCAGAGGGGATTCCTCCACTGAGTCAGACATCTAAGGCCCCTCCCTTTCAGCACTTCATAGTTTTATGGGACAGTCAAGAAGATCTTTACTCTGACCTGGTGTTTTCTTGCCTTGGGGTCATAGTTAATACAGTGGTAAAAGCAGGTACAATATATAGGTCACCTAGGTGGTGCAGTGGATAGAGGGCTGGATTTGGAGTCAGGAAGATTCCCCTTCCTCAGTTCAAGACTGGCCTCAAAAATTCATTAGCTGTGTGACCCTGGGCAAGTCACTTAACCCCTTTGCCTCAGTTTCCTCATCTGTAAATTAACTGGAGAAGGAGATGGCAAATTGTTCTAGTATCTCTGCCAAGAAAACCCCACAGGGTGATGAAAACTTGAACATGACTAAAAGTGACTGAACCATAAGAAACCTGAGATTCTTAGAATCTTATTTGTCTGCTTTGAGAGAAAACGGGGAGAAGGCTATAGTCAGACCAAGAAATGACTTGCTCTAAGCAAAACACAACTTACAGATACGTTTAAACTTAGTTATCATTCATTGCTAAGAATTTTGCCCTTGTAAATAGTCCCAAGACTATTTGGACTATACATAAGTGAAGCAGTAGTTTATATATAATTTCCAAGATTTTGGGAAGGCTATTTTGTCCTAAAGCAAAGGTTCTTAACTTATTCCTATGGTAGTCTAATTGACTCTATGGACTCCTCAGAATAATATTCTTGAAAAATTGAAAGTAGAACTAAATTTCAGTTAGAGGTTAGTGAGAAAAAGATGCATTTTTTCTTGTCCGATTTTATGGGCCCCCTGACATGTCTTCACAGAAGTCTTCAGGGTCTGTGGATCCTACATGAAGAGCTGTTTCCCAAAAGTATCATCTTCATAGGCCTGAGGCTGTTGCCTACACTTTCACCATTGCAGATTCATTCCTTCAAATTGTCATTGAAATATTGAAATACAAATGCATCTAAAATAGGTGATGAATTAATCCTATGCATTCGTTAGTATCTTAGCATGAATTATTCGACCAGACTGTTTCTATATGATTGCCCATACAAGTGCCAGTAGTGATGGGGTGATCAGGATATCCGGAGACCTGACCTGAAGGAGGAATTAAGTTGATTTCAGGCAGTCTTCCTTGCCATTCACCACTGAACATTTTCTATGATTTTCTTGACAATATCCCTTTCTTACCTGAATTTGAGAAGCATGCCCTGTCACCATCTGATCTTATAAACCCACAGGCACACAGCAGCTCTCTGACTCCACCAAGAATACCTGGTGATGGATGTATTTGATTCCACAAGGGATATAAAGACAGGTTGCTCTTCCTTCTAGGCTCAACTTAGGCATTTTTGTGAAGCCTTCCCTCATCTTCCCAGGAGTTAACACTTTCTCCCTGGTCAAATTACTTAGTACTACAGATAGGTGGTGGATCATCTCCACTTCCCCTAGACTGTAAAGTCCCAGAAGGAGAAACTTGTTTGGTTGTATATTTGTATAAAGGAAGATAAGTGGCTGAATGGATAGAGATCTAGGCCTGAAGTAAGGAAGACCTGAGTTCAAGTCCAACCTCAGATGCTTACTAGCTGCGTGACCCTGGACAAGTCACTTCACCTCCATGTGACCCAATTTTCTCCATTTTTAAACTGAAGAATAATAACAGTACCCACCCTACAGGGTTTTGGTGAAGAATACATGAAATGATATTTGTAAAGGGCTTAGTGACATGCTTAGGGTTGTACATCTAGCAAGTGTCTAAGGCAGCGGCTAAACTCAAATTTGCGGATTCCAAGCCCAATAATCTATCCAACGAGCCTCTAGCAGCTCTCTTCTGAATTATTATTTCCTGGGAATTTCTGCTTCTCATTCTTCTCCTTTTTTACCTCTGCTCTTTGTCCCAGGCTTGCCCAATATCTGTGGGCAAATCCTAACTCCGCCTTCCATTTTCAGGTTAAATTCTCATTGACTACCTACACAAGACTCCAACAACATTTTGTGGGGCTTTCTCAGTTGTGTTCCTTCCCTGTCCTATGACTCATCATTCCACTCAGCAGGGATTCAGAAATCTACATCCTCAGACTGCCTTTACTCCCCTAATGCACATTTCTCTTTTGGATTCCTTAATGTCAAGAAGGAGTAGTGATGAAAATACCACTTCAACAATAGACACTTCTCTTTTTGGTGTTTGTTTTCTTGGGTTTTTCCCAGATCTTTGAAACATTCAGCAATATTTCTACATTCTTTTCCTTGATACTATTTGTTCCCCCACTAAAGGCCAGCAGTGAGTAGTGGTTGTGAATAGTCTTGGAAGGCTTTCAGCCATTCCACATACACATGCTCTAGGAATATGGTGGACTTGTCTTTCTTTGTATCAGATTGCTAAGAGGTTATCTTGGCCCACCCACATTCCTTGTCTCTTCTTCTGACCATCCTTCTATCTAACGACAGCTTTGGGCTCACACTATCGTCCTTGAAGCCAAGACGCAGAGTTTATCCAGCTTTCTTCTCTACAGAAAGGACCTTAGACACATAGATGTGTGCAAGACATGTCAACGTGCATGCACCATCTCTGCATGTCCATGCATACCCATATCATACATGTCTTCTTCCTTTCCTTCTTGAGGTTCCACTCTTCTACTCTGCAGCCTACTGACCCTAGGGCTAATTCTCCTTCTTCTTCACATTGCTTTTCTTCTTTTTTGCCTCCATGAAGTTTCCCTCTATGTAATGAGATAACACGTCTTTCTCCCCAAAAATCTGGGGAATGCCCCATCCCCAGCAAAATCCACAGTCCTTTTTTTTTTCGTTTGTACTAGCTGTCTTGTTAAACTTTGTGGCAAACTGCCCTTTTTGAAAAATGTGAAACACATATACAACGAGACCCATCCATTTTTTTTCACTTTAATACTGTTCTCCATATGCTGCCTTTGATTTCCTTGGAAATTGGTCTTCCCTATAAGCAGACAAGACGGAAGTATATAAAACACAAGGATTTTATGAAATGCAATTAATTCGGACATGACTTTCCCTACTCATTTCACCTTATCACTACCCTCTAGTTGCTTCTCTTCACCTACTTCAATCCTGGACTCCCTCAAGCCAGAAGTCAAAGACCTGAGTAGACAGGCCAACCATATGGTGACCAGTCAGACTAGAGTGAGCAATGCATAGAAGCAGGAGTCACACAAGCACAGAACAGAAAGCAGTCTCCAGAGTCACCTAGATCAGGCATTATCTGATCCAAAATCATGAGCAGAGACCAGGTAGGGTGAATACATGAAGGAAAAGAACCAGTTTGCAACATGAAGGTGAAGTCCACACTGACAAGGGCTCTTCTGGAGGACTCTTGGACTAGCAACAGCACAAAACGCCAATGAATCTCACAGAATCTTCTGTGACCTTCTGTGGAGATCAAGCCCCACCCCCAAAATATCATTTAATAGTTGGAGACAGAATCTCCTGCCCCTACTTGAAAGATGAGGAAATCAAGGTTCAGGGCGGTTGGATCACCTGCCTCTGGTCACACATGTATAAACAACAGAGCTAGACTGGAAATCCATAACTTTTCATTAGAATCATGTGCTATTCCAAATGCACCTGACTCCTTCTCAAAAGAAAATGGATCAAATTTCATATCCTACGATAGTTTTTTTTACTTAGCCCTCACAGTTGCAAGACATTAATCACAAATATTTTGTAACTTTTCTTATGGGTTTCCCTAAAAACCACACATTTACTTTAATGTTTGTGATGATCTCCTCCCTTTTACTGAATAATGCAATTATAGTCACGTTTACATTTACCATTTTCCTCCAATGCTCAAATATTCTGCAAAACTCACCCATTAAGTTTGTATGGCACTCAAAAACTCAAACTGTGTCCTCAGAACATTTAACTTGTAATACCCCCCGTTCTATACTTAGAAAACTGATTTTTAAACATCCATTTGTAGGGTTCTTTTACTCTAATCATTGCCTGAGAGATATTTAAATGAATCATTGGCTTTTATTTCCCAATGGAGGTACAGTATCACCTGATGAGTCCTAGGGAAGCTTGTCCCTTGTCAGAAATAAATCCTAGAACTTTTATAGCCTCCAAATAACTGAGGCAAGACAATAAATGCAAGTTCATTTTTATATGCTTACAGTAAACATAACCAAACCATGACCCATTTCTTTTCCTCTCCCATGACACATTTGCCCAGAGTCAAATCCAGTCTAGAAGTGGATGAAGTGCAGCTGGTGCCCAACAGAGAGGGGCTGAGGATGAAATTAGGAAGGATCTGGAGGGGGGATCACTTCCATGAGGGAGGATATGGAGACACAAAGTTCACATCTATAACTACTATTTTGGTTACTCATTACAATGTTCCAATAGTTTTCAATGTAAGCAGGAAATACTGTGCTCCCTCCACAAGGTAGCTTTCAGTACTAGCTGTACCTCTGTCTAGATAGATAGACATAGATATAGTTAACACTGAAAGGTACATATATGTATATGTATATATATATATAATATGTGTATGTATGAACCATATGTGTATGTATATATATCCACACATATGTGTGTTATATATGTATATGGTATTTTTAATACAGCTTAAGACTTCATTTCTCTTTTTTACTACTTGTTTCAAAATCCTATTTGATATTCAAAAGTTAAACGAACTCATCAGTGTGGTGCGTTATGCAGCATTTTGTTTTACACATCAGACCTGTGATTTCTTAGGTGGAGGAAACCCCCAGGCGGAATTTGCCAGAGGGCAAACAGGAAAACACAAACAAAATCCTTTCCCTCTCCCAATGAAGATCAACACCAGCTCTGCAGTTTCAAACCTTCCTGAGTTATCTGAAACCTAGAGAGGGTAACCAGCTTGCCCAGATCTCACAAGTAACAAGTGCCAGACCGGGGATACTTGGTGGCTCCACATTCGGACCTCTTTCCATTGCACTATAAAATAACACCATGGTAAATTTGATTTCTTCAACTTTCTTACAACGTTTTTCCTGCTTTCCCCACAAAAACAATGTCCTAAAACGATACCTAAGCTGCTCACAATTTAAGGGATGGTTGGTGAATCAGGGGCAAATAACAAACGAATGTAAATATTATGACAGAAGCAGTGTTTGAACTTTCCATTCTGGGGGTTCAGATTTAGAGAATTCTGAAGAAAGTCAGTCTCTACTATTTCCAAACGTAAGCATCCACCCAATCCCAGTTGAGCTACTTGCCAGTCATCCATTGACCAGGCTGTAATGATCTTGGTTCCGAAGCCTCATTACTTTTCATTCTTGGCATCTGGGGAAAACTCAAGGAATTCTAGAAAACTTCCAACATTCCTAGAATAGATGGTAAGCAAACCTTTAGACCTCCTTAGTGACCATAAATAATGAGCAGACATTTACAGAATTTTTTGCCTTTTCTTTTTTAACTGGCAAACACATCTCAATGACTGATATTTATAACCACAAGCTGAACATTTCTATCCAGTTTTCTGTCTCTATGTAACTATTTCGCAATATGTGGAATTCTGTTTTTTCTTAGCATTCAGGTAAACTTCTGCACAACTCTCCCAGTGACCTCGGTAGAAAAGGAAACCAGAAAAAGAAACACAGGTCTCATTAGGAAGTGTAATATTTACATATCTGCCACCAGGTCTCTTCCCCTAATATCCCTGCCTGTAAACATACTTAAAGTGGCTTTCATATACTCAATACTTTTAACAAAGGTCAAAGAGAGGGAAAAGCTGTTTAGGTTTTAACAATAAAGTAATGAGAGATCCAGAAGAAAAGGAAGGAAGTCTTCCCTACAAGGAGCACCTGAGCACCAGTAATGCTAATGGGTCACCCTACTGGTTATAAATACCCTCACTTAAGTCAGGCAAAGAAGTTCAAGGGCTTTGATGGATAGCTGACCTATATTTTTTTCCTTACTTAGGAAACATAGGACAGATTATCTGCATGGCTTGATGCCTTATGGAAATGAGTTCAATTCCCTGTTGTTCACAAAGTTTCGGTGGAAAACTGCCTTTTTCATATTAATAACTAGTGGTTCCAATACATAATTTATTTGGAGATATCATTTGTGACCATCAATTAATGATGTATCTCTTATCCAGGCACTAATTGATCAAATGAAGGATTGTGTTGGATAGAAATATGGGATGTATGAGTTGGGAGGGACACAGAGACTGTACACTCCAACCTTCATATTTCATAGATCAGAATTCTCAGGCCCTAAGGGGATGGGAATTGTTCAAAGCCAGACAGCTGCTTCGTGGAAGAGCCAAGTCTCCTGATTTCCAGTCTAGTAGGGTTTCCATCAAATTTTGGAGTTTCTTGAGTTTTTAGTTAATGCTTTGAACTGATTCACATTTTCAACTCTTCTCTTCCCTTTTTTTTCTCAGTCCTTATAATTCTCAGTCTTTCTGTTTTATTTCACACTGTCAGTTACCCCCCTCCTGGACACTTTCTCCTTTGTGGGATGTTATGCCACAGCTTCTACCTGGTTCTCCTCCTACCGAAGAAAAGTACCTTCCAAAGTTGTTGGGAGAATAACACGAGTAAATATTTGTAAAACCTGAGCACATATAGAAGAAACTTTATAGTATTTGTAATGAATGCTTATTTCCTCTCTTTCAAGTTATTTAACTTCTCAGTTCCCCAGTTTCCCCAAATGCAAAGTGAGATGGTAAGATATGATGGATCCAAAGGTTCCTTGGGTTTCTACGATCCCATGATATCAATCTCCTCCTACCGAGCACCACAGCCACCAAAAGACTGTGGTGAGACATTTTTCAAGTTTAACACAACTTAAGAGGTCAGCAAGGGAAATCTGTGACAGTGGGCTTGGGATCAGTCTACTTTTTTTGTCTATTTTCTAGATCAGTTGTTTTTTCTGAAGACATATTTCATATTTTCTTCCATTTTTTTATTCCTTTGACTTTGTTTTATTATTTCTTGAGGTCCAAAGGAGTCATTAATTTCCACTTAATTCAATTTTTACATAACTATTTTCTTTAGTTGGAGTTTGTGTTCTTTTTTCCATTTGGACAATTCTACTTTTTAAGGAGTTCTCTTCAGTAAATTTTTGCACCTCTTTTATCAAGCATGTCATTCTCTTTTCATAATTCTCATGCAGCACTCTCATTTCTTTTTGTATTTTTACTTCTATTAACCGATATCTTTCTTTAACATAGTTGTTTTTGTGCTTGTGTTCAATTTGTTTTATTGATTTGCAGCTTTGCTTGTAGCTATTTTCACTTTGTTGTCTTCTGGGTTTGCATCTTGGACTTTTCAAAGTCAAGAAACTGGCTAGAAAAAACAAGCAAGCAATAAAAATAGTACCTGATCATAAAAAAATTATTATAGTAGCAGAAAAGTCCAGAGTAAATGCAGTGCCAACATGAGTAGAAAGTCTTGGAGGTTGCTCCAACAGAGGCAGCAGCAGCAGCTTAAGGAGCTCTCAGCCCAGAGATAGTAAGGGGGACTCTTTACTGATACTGGTTGCAGCAGGCACACATTGGCATCTGTATTCTCTATACATAGCTCTGGGTTGCAGTTCCAGCATGGAAAGGAGGGCTTGCAGTCATTCACAAGGGATCAAGGGCCCTGGTCCCAGTTCTAAGGCAGAGAGGAGCAGAAGTGCTTATGATTAAAGGAGAACATGGGATCTTTCCTGAGTAAAGGCCAGAATGTAGACCAAGAGAGCAGTGACCACACCTCTCCCTGTGTCATACCACTTTGGGAGCACAAAAAATTTGAAGACTCCCAGAACTAGCTCTGAAAACAGTATTATATAATAAACTTGAAGCTGGGGGAAGGGTTTTCCCATCCTTATGTGAGCAGAGTCAGACTTCTATCCATTGTCCCTATTGAACTTCCTCACTATGAGCAGACTCTAACGCATTGTCTTGGATCTTTTGTTTTTGCCCATGCTATTTGTCATGAGATGACCTTCTTGACCCCCATGGACTCTGTCATGAGCTCTATGCTGATACAAGCCAGAACTAAAAGTCTAGACCTAGTCTTTCTTCGGAGCTCCAGTACAGTATTTCCAACTATGTATTGGACATTTCAGCTCCTCCTACAGATATTTCTAACTCAAAATGTTGAAAACGGAACTCATTATCTTTTTGCCCAAAATTATCCTTCTTGATTTCCCTAATTCTGTAGTGTGGCAGCATCCTTTAAAACCTGAGTCATTGTTCAACATTTCTTTCTTCTTCATTCCCAAAATCCAATGAGTTGCCTAGTCTTGTTGAATCGACCTCCACAATATCTCGCAAACTTCTTTTCTCTCTCCTCACACAGCTCTCCAGTACAGACCCTTATCATCTCTCAGCCTGACTACTGCTCAAGCCCTCTAATTGGACTCTCTGACCACTCTGCTGTCTACACAGCTGTCAGAGTGATACTCCTAAAATACAAGCCTGAACCTGTAACTCATTTATGCAAGATGGACCAGTGGCTTCTATTGCCCCTAGGATCAAAATCAATGCCCTCTCATTATCTGTTAAAACCCTTCTCAAGCCATCCTCACTTTCAAGGCTTAATCTGCACTCTATAATCCATACATTTAATTATACACTCTATAATCCAATCAAACTGACTTTCTTGGTAGTTTTCAAAACATAGCCCACTTCAGATCTTAATGCTTTTGCAGAGGCTTCTCCCATCCCTGGAATTCCCTCTCCTCACCTTTACTAATTAGAATCCCAACCTTCTCAATGGGCGCTCACCTTCCTAATTCACTCACTATCCTCCTCACCATAACAACTCTTTCAAATCTTTTCATCCCTCTTCAAAATTCCCATCAGGCCCCCTCCCCTCATCCCTTCAGCTGAACCTTTAACCTCATATTTCATTGGGGGAGGGGAAATGAATTTGCTGAGAAATCCATCTTGTTCCCTCCTTTGTCAACTCACGTGTCCCAGATGCCTTCATCTACTGCCTCATCCTTCATGAACATCGCTCAAAAGGAGATAGTCCTTCTCCAACAAGGCAAACCCTTCTGCATACACAACTGACGTCATTCTGCCCCTGTTCTTCCTCAGACTATCCTTTTTATCATTCCCACTCTCTCTTAACCTCCATCTCTCTCTGTCTATTGGCTGCTTCCTTGCTGCCTACAAATATATCTTTGTTTCTCTTTTTCTCAAGAAACCTTCTCTTGATCCATTTACCTCCTCTGGATAGCATCCTCTATTTCTCCTGAATTATGTGGTTAACCCTTGAGAAGCCTGTTTACAATAGTCTCCTCCACCTTCTTTGCTCTGTTTCTATGTGTCTCTATTGTCTGGCCTCTGACCTCATCATTCATTCAGCCAAGACAGTTCTCTCCAAAGTCACTGATGATCTAATTGTCAAATACACTTCCCTTTTCTAAGTCCTCATCTTTCCTGACATCTCTTCAGTCTTTCACACTATCAAGTCGATCTTCCTAAAGTGTTGCCATGATCATGTCTCCTACCATCCTACCAAGCCCTTTGGAATAAACTCCAGCAGCTCCTATCACCACCATGATCAAATCCTTTGACATCTAAAGCCCTTCATAACTTGAACCACTCCTGCCTTTCCAGTTCTCCTCCTCCTCCTCTCTCTCTCCCTCCCTCCCTCCCTCTCTCTCTCTCTCTCTCTCTCTCTCTCTCTCTCTCTCTCTCTCTCTCTCTCTTTTCCCTCACATACACCCACCTTCTACAATCAACTGACACTGATTTATTTCTTTACCATTTTTCTAACAAAACCCTCCATCTTGTGACTCTGGATATTTTCATAGACTCTTCTCCATTCCTGGAATTCTCTCCCTCCTTCCTCATCTCTGCTTCCCAGGTTTCCTTTCAGTCCTACCTAGAATCCCAGGGGCAGCTAGGTGGTGCAGTGGATAGAGCACCCGTGCACAGTCAGGAGGACCTGAGTTCAAATCTCACCTCACTCACTAGCTGTGTGACCTTGGGCAAGTCACTTAACCCCAATTACCTCATCCTGGGTCATCTCTAGTCATCATAATGAATATCTGATCACTGGATTCAGATGGCTCTGGATGAGAAGTGAGGCTAGTGACCTGCACAGCCCTCCCTCACTCAAAACAAAGTCAAGTGCAAGTCATGTCATCGTTTATCTGATGGCATGGTCTTCTTGGAGAAGGAAGGATGAACACACACCTAGAATCCCACCTTATACCGGAAAGCTTTCCTGATCTGCATTGATTCTAGTGCCTTCCCTCTGCTGTCCTTTCTGTATCTTGCTGGGACACAGTTGTTTGCATATTGTCTCCCTGTCTAGCTTGAGACTTCCTATAAGACAAGGACTGGTTTTGCCCTTGTGAGTGTGTTTTCAGTGCTTGTCATAGTGCGAGGCATACAGCAGGAACTTAATGTTTATTGAGCAACTGACCTTCCTCCCAAGAAGAGCAGAGTTGTTCCTTCTGCGCGAGGTCTTTAAAGGATGTTTCAACTCCTTTTTCTCTCTCCAAGTCAATTTTCTTGTACTTGTTTTGTATATTTATTGTGTTTATTTTTGTGTACATACTGTTGGCCCAAGGAGAATACAAGATTCTTGAGGATAAGGATTGTTTCATTCTTTTTGTAAATTTCCAGCCCCCCAAAACGCCTTTATTTTTGTCTTTGTGTTTTTCTCCCCAGGGGCCAGTACTGAGTCTGGCACACAGTAGGGGCTCAATAAATGCTTATTTATTGACTCGTCCATAATTGATGCCATTGCTTTAAGTCATTCTACAAAAACCATCCCAAAGCTTTTCCCTAAATCCAGACACACACACTCCCATCCCCAAAGTCGAACACTCTGGTATAATAACCAAAACAGCAATATTTGACTGAGTGCACCCTATGTTCTTAGTAATATGCTGGGTATGTGTGTGTGTATATATATGTGTATATACACACACACACACACACACACACACACACACACACACACACACACACACATATATATATATATATATATATATATATATATATATATATATATATGTAAAACTTAATGGTAGACAGTAAGCATGGCACAGTAGATAGAGTGGTTGACTTAAAGTCAAGGAAGTGTGGGCTCAAATTTCTTCTGTCATTAATCACGTTATCTTGGGCAAGTCATTTAGCTTACCTATCCTTCATAAAATTGAGATAATTATAGCACTTACTTCGTAGTATTGTTATAAATTAGATGTAAAGGACTTTCTAAACCTTTATGTGCCATACAAAATGATATTTATTATAAAAGGCATATTGGGCTCTTGACAAAACAAAAATGGTCTGCCAAGCACATTTTCTACCCTGGATTCAATTCTGCATCTGAATCCTGAGGCGTAACTTTTTCAGGGGACATCTCCAAAAAGAGGGATTCCAATCTCCAATCTTAATACTTTGGATTCAATATGGATAAGAAAAAATAGAGGATGATTCTAACCTGAATCTAACCAATTTGGATAACTTTGAATATCTTTCAATTTAATTAATTTTTCTGAGGACTGAGATAAAGTCAGAACCTTCCATCAAGTTTTCATGCAAAAGGTGAAATTTACCTTTTGTAAAGCTATAGTTAGGTCAATAATGGCTAGTACTCTTAACTTGGCTTTGCTATTGAGTCATGGTTCCTATGCCAGATAAGCTCATCTTGCTATGTGGTATGCTCCAAGGAAAAAAAAAAAAAACTTTCCAGAAGTGTCTGGTCATCTTCATCCATCTCAATGCTAACAAAACTTATTTCCACATGAAATGAGATGGAGATAACCTAACAAATAGCCTGCAAACCTTAAATTCTGGCAGTTTTCAAATTGCTACCTAATTTCTGGTCCTAGTTGTTATAGGACTCTGATGCTGGACTCAAATAGGAAAGTTTCACATTATCTTGACATCACATCAATTCTCCTCAGTTTCCAAACTGTGTCCCCTCCGTTTCCAACTATAGCTTCCCCGGGTTGTCTCTCCTTATTTCACTATAAGCTTCATGAGAACAAGGACGGTCTTACTTCTAGTGTTTGGATTCTCAGTACTTAGCAAATTGCCTGGCACATGCTAAGTACCTAATGCTTTTGTAATAGGTTAGTTATAACCTATCAAAAGTAAATGAATCAGAAATATTTTAACTGGCTCAAAACAATTGTTGGGAACATTAGGTGAGCACGATTGATATTATCTTTCCTCTGAAACCCTTACCTTTATCAAAATAAAAATGCCAAACTTTTAACATAAACCAGTTCATAAACCTCACAAAGTATCAAATACTATGGGGATTAGTCCATAGTGTGGCTTCATGTTTGCACACGAGACAACTCAGACAAAACATTGATAGTCATCTTCGAGTCCTTGAACAATTATTGCTGATGAATTACGATGTGATCTGAGAACTTGAGGAGGGCAGGCTTGGTTGTATGGCGAAATTGTACATCATTTCCAGGGGTCCCTGATTCTCCCCAACATGAAACCATACTTTAAAAAAAATTTTTTTTTTCTTGTGGTGATACAAAATGACTTGAGATCATGATATAACACAACAATATAACTTAAAAATCTCAATTGATCCAAAGGGAAATAGCCAGGGTATAATGGGAACAAATGGACCACGTCTTACCAGTAATACTGACTGTACAAAATGGGTTTTAAAGGATGTCACTTCAGAGATATGAGGATGGATCAATTATTCCTGTAGCAAATGAATATGATAGTGATCTCATGTGACACTGGAACCACACAATGATGGGACCTAGAGGATGGCCTACTGACTGATGCATGGGTCACACAGGGAGGACTTAGAGGAGGGCATGGCATGGGTAGGTCTCAATCCAAACAAATGCAAGGAGGACTCGTATATGAAATGATGGATCACTTGAAGCCTAAAAAGTCAAGCTTCCCATTTTATTTATCCTAATTCTTCTACTTCATCAATACTTTCAAAGTTATTATTATGATGAAACAAAGTAAAGATAGAGACCAGTGCAGTGGCTAACCAAAAGGACCATTTTATTAAGAGAGGACAGTAGTGTTCACCTCAAGAATCAAAGCAGGCTGGTCTACACACACATGACCCTTTGGTTCAAAACATTATTCATTAAATTCAATGTCAGAATTGATTTAAAAAAAAAATAGGATGTGACCTGTTGAGAAGAGAGATTGCATAGATGAATTATTGTAAGTGTGCAATTTACACTGAGTGAAACTCCAAGTTCAAGTGAGGGTAAAATAGGATGTTGAACAGAGCTATGTCACCCAGCCACCAAGGAGACATCTGGTCAGTTACAAACACCACAAGAATTTTCCTAAGATCTCAGCAAGGAAATGTGTATGTACGTGGTGTATCGCAGCCAACCTGCTGGCCATGGCCCCAAGCAGGAATGAATGGAAAGAGACCATCCATACCTGCCAGCAGGTAAAATAACACCTTGAAGTCAGTCATTCATTGCTGCTTCTGCTAAAGCTACCCATCCCGGACATTTTCCTGTAGGTCAAAACCATAGTTTGGGAGGGGTACCTTTACTGAAAATTCCTATCATAGTTTCTGCATGTTCCCTGAGGCCTAAGTATTATCAAATATATCCTACAAGGATGTTCATTATGTCACTGTTTATAGAATGACGATTGAGGTCTCTGGGTACTGCTTCATCCTGATTTTAAACATTTTAACATCCTAAAATTTCACAGAGGTCCTTTAAAATCATCGAACAATCTGTAAACATATTTTCACAGTATCTACTGTCAGGGTACTTCTGGCCTGAGCGGACACACATCTGAGTAACAGCTGATTCCTTCAATTTCTAAGAATGTCTGCCCTACACCCTCCCCTTGCCCCATTTCCAGGACTTCAGAATCAAAACTTAGTTACCCCATCATGGAGCAGCTTTTAAATATAGGGCATTAGGCAGACACATGTCTCAAAATCCCATTTCTAGGAATCCTTATTTTAAAAAGCTGCTCCTCCTCCCTTTCAAGGCTTTGCCCTTCAGAAATGAAAACTTAGTCAAATTTTTGGCCAGCAGTCAATAAGTCGATAAACTAATGCCTTATAGGATGTGTTGTGAATACTGAAATATGTCATTTGGCTGAGGCTTTCCAAGGGCCAAAGAGACAGCTTCAGGAGTCTCAGAGAACAGTTTCATCAAGAACATGAGAAGAACTCAGCAGTTAAAAGATGACTTGAAATATAAGAGCTGGAAACTCTTTAGAGGATGCTGGGCAACAGATAGACTGGCATCTCATGTATTAAAAACAAAACACCTCCTACAGGCAGGGTCAAAGCATTTCTTTGCTAACATGCATCCCCATGCTGCCTCTTCTGTCTTTCCAGAAAGGTGGCAGCTCTGAAACTCTCCATGATTATCCCAACCAGTCATTGAATTCACCTACCCTCCACAGAACAAGCCAGGTTACCAGGAGATGGTGTTCAACACGCATTACTTTAAGTGAGCTCCTTAATAGCTATTAAGTGTGGAAAGTAAATATAGACACATAGGCACTCCCTACCTCACACATGTGTTAGGGTTAATACTTCATGAAAGCAAGGCTCCAGATGGCCCGCCAAATTCCTTTATGAGTTCCCAGTCCTATGCGTGTGAGACCAGGCAATGCTACTAGATGGCATTCACAGAATACTGAGGTGAGCAACAGTTATTACATATATTTTAATGGATAAAAGTGATTATTTACATAGTTGTATTGTTTTGTTGTATTGTGTGTGTGTGTGTGTGTGTGTGTGTGGCACCAATGAACCTTTCAAACAAACTTGAGTTCACTCCATCTGAGAACAAAGGTTGGCCCGTTTTTGCCTATGAGGAATAATGGGGAGAGGAGGGATCTTCCTTATATTCACAATCTAGTATTTGAAATAAAATGAGTTCATTCATTTCCACCTCCCCGGGGTGAGTAAAAAGTCACCAAAAAGAGAACAAAGAACCAAAATTGATGCTGTAATGAGTGCAATCAAAATTCAGCTACTCTGGAACTGACTATGTGAAACGCACGACTCAGGTCACTGAACATTTATACCTCTTGAAGGTTATCACTGCATTCATTCATTTTGTATTTTCCTACTGTTTACAGGCATCTCCTCACTAGAACATAAGCTCCTTGAGGGAAGGAACTGTTTCACTTTTACATTTGTATCCTCAGTGCCAAGAAAAATGACTGCTATCTATTGGCCCCTTAAAAACTGTATACAATGGAATTGAATTTCTTCCTCCAACAAGTGCTCATTGAACACTTGATTCAAAAGATCAAGAAATGAAATGAAGGGGGATGAACTATACAACAGTACAATTTGTAACATGCTTGCAGCTCCTAGGAGAAGAAGATGTCCTAAGTACTGGAGGGGCTGCCCTGGCCCTCCATAAGTATAAATAACAGAGAGCTTGTTGGGGGAAGTGGGGCTCACAGTTAAGAAGTAAGGTATGTTTGACTGAGAAGTCAAACGAATTTAAGGCAATACTGCTCTTCAGAGACATCACTCTTTCTTTGTCTTAAAGTGCAACTTTCATCAGAAAAGTGACTCTTTTGAAGAGTGTCCTGGTTTCCTCTCCCCTAGCTGACTTCTATAGCCTGATCATTTCTGAGGAATAGATTTGATTGGCAGCACCAAGGAGTGCCTTAGATGTTAATAGTTCTCCATATCTCATCAGAAAGAAGAGGACTTTAGCTGACACTGATCATTGCAGCATTAACAGGACAGGGCCCGTCAAGCTCCCCTTTGGCATAGGGCCCAGAGGAAGAAAGATATGCTGGTGTCAATAAAAGGGAAGCAAATATGGCTTCATGACCTGCAGGCACCACTGGAGACACAGGAAAGGGGATGACTTTCCATAGTCACTTTTCTGACTCTAAGAAGACAAAATAAATAAGTAAATGTCATCTGGTCCTAAATTGGTTGGCTGTATGTGTCTAAATAAAAAAGGCATTCAGATACAAGGTAGAATCCAGGGAAACTCAACCATCATACTTGCACTTTGCCTGTATGTTGGCTGTACAGAATCTTGGACTTTATCCTACTTTATCAGTTTTAAAAATAAAAAAATATTAAAAGGCCCCTGTATAATGGGGTTTTCACATAGCCATGATTAGTAGATTTCCCTTTTTTTATAAATTAGCATTGAAAACACGAAGAACCTTCCCAAAACCAACTGACACAGAGGCAACACAGTAAAAATCAAGCCCCTGAATATAAAATAAAATATACACATAGAAAGTAGAAAGCCTCCACGACAACAGCAGGTTCTGAAATAAAACATTTGGCACAGGATTCAATGGACAGGAGGTCTTCTGAAAGTCGAAACAAAATAAAAAAACAAAAAGAAAACGTTTTGGCTCCTGGTGAGACTCCCCAAACTGGCAAATAACTAAAATGTGGCAAAGTACCAGTGATCAGAAGCCATTGGGGGCTTTGCTGCTATAGAGAGGCCACTCCTGATGCTGGCCCAACATAGTGACTGGGATGCAGAGAAGGGAGCTCCCTGGGGGCTATAGTGGGGGCCCTTCTTTTTCCATGTGAAACTAGTCTTCGTAGTATAATATCTAGGCACCAAAGAGAAAGAAAGCTCCAAAAGTTCAAGGTCTAATATTTCTAATTTCCTTCCATAGATTTTGCATCAGTTCTTTGGCCCCAGAACAGGGAGAAAATGTATCCGGAAGGATCCTATTTGTCATAGGAAACCTAATCCCTGCCTTTCTATCCAGGGGACCATCCTCCTAGTTAGTCAGCAGTGGCTTAAGATCATGGACTCTGAATGAGTTCTTATCATGAAGAGACAAAGACTGGAAAAATATCACAGGTGGAGTCAATGGCCGTGCTGTAAGTCCCACCCCCAACACTTACATTTGAGGGCAATCAGCAATCCAAGGCCCTGAACTGAAAAGAAAGGCAATCAAGAGCATGAGACAGGGCAGCTTCCAGATACCATGGGACAAAAGCAGATGGGCTGTGTAGTTCAGAGCACTCCATCTGAATCACAAACTTAAACCATAAAATAATTTGTCTATAGAAGTTAGCTTTGCACATGTTCCAGCGAGGGACAGAGAAGCATAAGAAATACTTGCTCTCTCAGAGAATAAAGGAAAAGGCCAACTGACTGACTCACTGCCCTGGGTTTGGAGCAGAGCAGCAAGATTTTGGTACTTCTCAACTTTTCAAAAACTTCAGGGGAAGGGGGTGGGACTTAACTGGGTAGGATTTAATATTTATTCCATTTTTTTTTCAAAGAAAAATGAAAAACTCCTCTTCTAAAAAATGAAAGGCTTTTAGTTACATATAACAGGCACAGAGGTTTAAACTCTTCCCTTTAAACACGTGTTTAAACTCTTCTCTTTTCAAAGCACAGACACTTTACACTGTTCTAAAGAGATGTTAAATTGCCCAGTCATCACAGTAAAAACTGTCCTCTGGCCCTAAGCCCAATGCCAGAAGGTGAGCCATGGGCAGAATCTGGGAAGGTGTTGGAAATGCTGCAGACTTCATGACAAGTATCCCCTGCTGACATTTCATGAAACTGAAGACAACTGGAGGAAACATGAGGAAGGCCAGAGAAACAGGGAAATTAGGACTCTTCCACAAGTCATAAAAATAAATATTTATAAAATTTTAAAATGCGATGCTATCATTTGCCAAATTAAAACTAAAAAAAAAAGATGCCATGCATTTAGTTTCTTCAAAATCATCATAATTTGCTATTGCCAGAACATGGGACACAAACCAACGGGCAGGTAAAATAATACTTCAATTGTCAGAGCTGGACGTTCTATGTCTGGGTATAGTAGCCTCACTACAGATGACTCAGTATTTGGGCGGTTCCATTTTCCTGTGTACCTTCCAACCTTTTCTCTCCTTATGAATGGATGTCATCCCCAGAGAAGTTCCATAAGTCACTGCCCCTCTTGCTTCTCTCCCTTCAGCATAAGCTCTGCTCCTTGCCCACAAGCAACAACTGGTCCTCAAACTCTGGACTTAGTGACACTCAAGGTCTTCACAGAGAATGATAGATTCCTGTAGACTGTTTTCAGAGAGTATGTTCTGACTACAGATGAGAAAGCACCAAATTACCCTGGCCCCCAAGTTAACTTTCCTCCAATAACTTCTCTGGTCTATCTAGAGAGCACTTGACAACAAGCAGGGTACATATCACTCAGAGAAAACCCCAAACAAGCTGGATTGAGAAGTAACTGCCATTGCCTATTTTCCATTTCCATTAAACAAGCAAGGAAGTTTGCTTGCATGGAGTAAGTATCAAGCAAGGCTGGAAGATTGGTTTCTCTAGGGCATCAATTAGTTCCTGTTTTCTGAGCACTAAGTGTTCCAAGAAGACTATTACTGAGTAGTTATTTTACCCAGAACGGTTACTGAGGCATTACCAAGACCTAGAAGCCAGCATGCATGGAAGGGTTGGGGTGATTTTTAACATCTTTGAGCCCATGTGGAAAGTAGCCACCATGCCAAAGAGACAATGAGGAGGACTACAAAGATACAGGACTTCTCACCAACCAAGGAAGATTGCACTGTAAGGTCAGAGACTGCAAGCACTTTTATCAGATGAAGTGGGTCTAAGAGTTGGGGTTGAGGGACCTTCAACCCTGCTCTCCTCTTCCTGATATGCCACGTTTGGCTTTATTAAGGAACAACAATGTTTTACAAGAAGATCTATGTCAACTTTCCATTGCCTCTGTGTAACAGGGGCCAAATATTATGGCCATACCTTTGTGCCAAGGCCTACCACTCCAAGTGGCTGGAGCTCTGCACACAGAAAATACACCAAGCCCCCTTCTTAGGAAGGGATGGGGAGCCCAGGCTGAGGCTAGAGCTCTGCAGCACTTTTCCTATTGGGCTGGAACCAAGGTTTATGTCTATAACATAAATCTCTCTGCTTTCACTATTCAAGAGAAAAGACTCCCATTGTGCCAAGTCATTTGTCCCTTTTCATGTCATGTTTTTTTGGTTTCTTTCATACTTTATGAAGGAGATGTAGTTTCTTGCAGAGCAGAGGAAATACCAATTTTCCCAGCGTCAGCCAGTGCTCAAATAAGTGAAATGATTTCTTCCAGGAGCTTGTTCTGGGTGGTTGCAGCCAAGGCCTCCTTCAGTAAAAGTTGGGGGGTATCAAAGCAATCTCTTCCTTCTGCTAGCTTGGACCAAAATGGGATTGTTCAAACAACTCTAAAATGAACCCCTCACCCAAAGGAGTGGATGCTGAGCCTGCAGCCCAGCTCAAGAGATTATTACACTGCCCAAGTCATCTGGAGGAATCAGAACTTTGGAAAGAAACAAGTACTTTGAACGGCCACAGGAAAATGGAGAGGATGCAGCTCTGGTGATGCAAACAAAACAAAACAAAATGAGGAAGGCATCGGATATAATCCAGTAACACTGACTACAGGGAGTCAGATTTAAGGCCGGTTCTTGTTACTGCTTGGAACGGTGACCTAGAAAGAGAAACAGAGAAAAAAGTAAGTGACAAATTCTTGAATCCAACCTTCCAGACAGTCCATTATTTAGGTCTTGAGCTAAGGAGAACATTTCTTTTTTCTCTGATTTTGAGTCCATCTGTTCATGAGCCTTTAATAATTAACCGCAGGAACAACTGATTTCAAACTGGAAGGAAACAGAAAGGTTATGTAGTCTGTCTTTTCTCCCCCACCAGTTTTCCTTATAAGGACCCTAAGATGCAGAAAGGAGAAGTTATTTGGTTATGGTCACACAAGTAGTAAGTAGCAAAGTCAGAATTTGAACTGAGAGTCTAACTTCAGAGACATCACATGCTGTTACCTACTCTGGATCTCAAGTTAAAACACATCATATATGTGTCAAGGAATGGGATGAGGCAGAAGGTGGCTGCTGGGTTGTTTTTTTTTTTTTTTGCTTTTTTAAACAGCCTCACTTGGACTAAGAAAGCTGAGCATCATTTCATTGAGATGATCATCGATTTAGAATGGGATG
The DNA here is from genome assembly GCA_028658325.1 of Potorous gilbertii. Lineage (NCBI taxonomy): Eukaryota > Metazoa > Chordata > Mammalia > Diprotodontia > Potoroidae > Potorous > Potorous gilbertii. Next base: position 552,482,781 of record CM053771.1, on the reverse strand, counting down.
GAAGCCTTAAGGTCACTGAGCTGTGAAGCCTCCAACCCCAGGGCATCAGGCAAACTGTCTGCCCTACAATCCAGGACAGAAGTAGTACAACTAGGTCAGACCACCCTAGTGCAATGAGCAAGCCACCAGCTCCAGAGGTCCTTGCACAGAAAGCTAGTGACCAGATCCATGATTCCCACTGCAAGAAGCTTAGGATAGCCCCCTGTATCCTAAGAGCAAAGCTCAACTTAAAAAAAAAAAATTAGCAGAAAATAAAAAAATAGAATCTTGGTCACAGAAAGCTGTTACAGCCACAGGGTAGATCAAAACATAAACTCAGAAGAGAACAATAGAACAAAGAATTTGATAAATTAAGAGAGGTAGAAAAAATGGGGAAAGAAATGAGAGTTATGTGAGAGAATTATATTAAAAAGAACCAAAAGCTTGGAAGAGGAAGCACAAAAAATGACTGAAGAAAACAACTCCTTAAAAAGCAAACTTGGTCAAATGCAAAAGGAGGTAGAAAAGCCAACTGAAGAAAATGATTCCTTAAAAGTTACAATCAGTCAAGTGAAAGCTAATGACTCTTTGAGACATTAAGAATCAGTCAAACACAGTCAAAAGAATGAAAAAGAAAAATAAATGGAAAATACCTCCTTGGAAAAACAATCTCGAAATTACATCCAGTAGACATAATTTAAGACTTACTGAACTACCTGAAAGGCATGATTTAAAAAAGAAAACAAGCCTGTACAGCATCTTTCAAAAAATTATTGAGGAAAACTTCCCTGACATCTTAAAATCAGAGGGCAAAATAGTCAGTGAAACAAGTCACAGATCACCTCCTGAAGGAGATCTCAAAATGCAAACTCCAAGGAATATTATAGCTAAATTCAAGAACACCCAGGTCAAGGAGAAAATACTGCAAGCAACTAGAAAGGAACACGTTAAATATCAAAGAATCATGGTCAGGATTACACAGGACTTAGCAGCTTGTACATTAAAGGCAACAAAGGACTTGGAATACGATATTCTAGAAAGCAGAAGAGCTTGTATTAGAACCAAGAATCAACCACCAAAATTGAGCATAATCTTTCAGGGGAAAAGATGGATATTCAATGAAACAGGGGACTTTCAAACTTTGCTGATGAGGAGCTCAAAGCTGAATTGAAAATTTGATCTTCAAATACAAGACATAAGAGAAGCATAGAAAGATAAACAGGAAAGAAAGAAAAAATATGGTACTCAATAAAATTAAACTGTTACATGCCTTCATGGGAAGATAATACTTGCAACTCTTAAGAACCATTTCCGTATGTGAAAATGTGTTTAATGTGAATGTATATGTAGAGCCTACATCAGATTTCATGTTGTCTTGGGGAAGGGGAAGGGGAAGTTGGGGGAGAAAATTTAAAACTGAAAAGCTTGTGGAATTCAATGTTATAAACGAAAAATAAATAAATAAATTGAAAAAAAGAAAGAATTGTATCTATATTAGGACAGCTAGAAAGAGTATCCTTACACAGAGGGTATAGGTATAAGTTGACTTTGGTGAAATGATAAAAAAAATAGGAGTGAAGGAAAGGATTTTGCTGAGAGAAGAGGAAAGAGGGAGGCAGAATGGGTTAAATGATAACACATGAAGAGGCATGAAAGACCAATTACAAAAGAGTGAAAGGAAGGAGTGGGTGAGCATTGTTTGTACCTTATTCCCATTGTATTTGGTTCAAAACAGTAATAACATACATGCTCAGTTCGGCAAGTAAATTTATCTTACCCTATAGGGAAGTAGATAGGGAAGAGAAAAAGTAAAAGTGTGCTGTATAATAAAAAGAAGGGAGATTGAGAGAGGCAGTGGTCAGTAGTGGTAACAGCAAGGACATTGGCATACATAACGGCCTGCTGAACAGGTTTTCAGATCTACTTTTCTGAAAGGAAAGCAACTTTTGAGGGTTCAACAACCCACTTTAATCAAGCACATGTATCACTCACTTAGTTCAGGGTAAAAAGTCAGTACCATGAACTTCAGAGAAAATACAGAGAAATAAAGATCAACAAATAGGGCTTCCAACTGTCTACACAAAATGCAATGATGTATGGATACATAAAAACGTCACAATCCAATGCAGAGAGACTAAATGCATCTTTTTTTCAGATCATGATGCAATAAAAATTACATGTAATAAAAAGTCATGGAAAGGTAAAACAAAAACTAATTGGAAATCAAATAATCTAATCCTAAAGAATGAGTGCACAAATCATACAATCAATCATGTCATCAAAAAGAATGACAATGATACAACACACCAAAATTTATTGGATGCAGCCAATGGAGTACTTAGGGGAAATTTTATATCTCTAAATGCTTACATGAATGAAATAGAGAGATATCAGGTCAATGAATTGAGCATGCAATTAAAAAATCTAGAAAAGGAACAAATCAAAAATCCCCGATTAAACACTAAATTAGAAATTCTGAAAATCAAAAGAGATTAATAAAATTAAAAGCAGGAAAACTATCAAACTAATAAATAAAAACTAAGAGCTGTTTTATGAAAAGAAACAATAGATAAACCTCTGCTTAATTTGATTAAAAAGAAGAAAGAAAACCAAATTACCAGTAAAAAAAAATCAAAGGAGCAAATTCACCATGAATGAAGAGGAAATAAAAGCAATAATTAGTAGCAATTTTGCCCAACTGTATGTCAATAAATTTGACAATCTAAGGGAAATGGATGAGTATTTAGAAAACATATAAATTTCCCAGATTAACAGAAGAAATAAAATACTTAAATAAACCTATTTCAGAAAAAAGAAGTATGTATAAAACCCATATAAGATTGCATACCATCTCAGGGAAGGAAGAGGAAGGGAGGGGAGAAAATTTAAGACTTATGGAAGTGAGTGTTGAAAACTAAACACAAATAAATTAATTTTAAAAAAATTTAAATCTCTAAGGAAACAAAATCTCTAGGGCCAGATGCATTTACAAGTGAATTTTACCAAATATTTAAAGTATAATTAATTCCAATACTATATAAACTATTTAAGAAAGTAGCATCTATCTAAAACCATGAACATGCATTATATGTAATAGGGATAAACTAGAAGCCTTCCTAATAAGATCAGGGGTGAAACAAAGATGTCCATTCACCACCTTTATTCAATATGGTACTAGAAATATTAGCTATATCAATAAGAGAAGAAAAAGAAATTGAAGGAATTAGACTAGGAAATGAGGAAACAAAAATAACACTCTTTGCAGATGTTATGATGGTATAGAGAATCAACTAAAAAATAACTTGAAATAATTAAGAAATCTAGGAAAGTTTCAGGATATAAAATACAGTCATATGAATCATCAGCATTTCTATATATTTCCAACAAAGTTCAGCAATAAGAGACAGAAAGAGAAATTGAAAAGAACTGTACAGAATATAAAATATTTTGGATTTCACCTACCAAAACAAACCCTAGAATTATGCAAACACAGTTACATAATAGTTTCCACAAAAATAAAGTCAGATCTAAACAACTGGAAAAATGTTCATTGCTCATACGTAGGCCAATCTAATATAATAAAAGTGACAATTCTACCTAAATCAATTTATTTATTCAGTGCCATAACAAACTACCAAAAATATTTTATAGAACTAAGACAAATAATAAAAAACATGTGGAAGAAGAAGAGCAAAGGAATTATCAGGGAAAATGCTGAAGAAGGCAGCCTAGGCAGATCTAAAACTCTATTATAAAGTTATATTATAAAACTATTTGCTGCTGGCTAAGAAACACAGAGGTGGATCAATACAACAGACTTGGTACACAAGACAATGTAGTAAATGACTATAGTAATCTCCTGTTTGATAAACCCACAGGTTCCAGCTTCGGAGATAAGAATTCTCTATTTGACAAAAACTGCTAGGAAACTGGAAAATAGTATGGCAGAAACTAGGCATAGACCAACATCTCACACCAAATACCAAGATAAGGTCAGAATGGTGTGTGCTTTAGACACAAAGGGTGATACAATAAGCAAATCTGGAGAGTAAGGAATAGTTTACCTGTCAGATCTAAGGAGAGGAGAATTTATGACCAAACAAGAGATAGAAAACATTATAAAGTGCAAAATGGATAATTTTGATTACATTAAATTGAAAAAATTTTTGCACAGAGGTGAGGAACCTGCAACCTCATGACCACATGTATCCTTCTAGGTGCTTGGATGCAGCCTTCTGATCAAGTCCAAGTTTTATAGAACAAATACTTTTTGTCTGGACTCAGTCAAAGAGCCACACTTGAGGACCTAGAAGGCAACATGTGACCTCAAGGCAACAGGTTCCCCACCCCTGGTTTTGCACAAACAAAATCAAAGCAACCAAGATTGGACGGAAAGTAGAAAGCTGGGAAACAACTTTTAAAGCCAGTGTTTCTGATAAAGGCCTCTTTTCCAAACTATATTGAGAACCGAGTCAAATTTATAAGAATATGAGTCATTCCCCAATTGAAAAATAGTCAAAGGATATCCACAGGCAATTTTCAGATGAAATTAAAACTATCTCTATGGAAGCATGCTATTTTTTCTCCTTTTCTTTCATTATTTTGTTTTATTTCTTCATTAGCATGGTTCCTCCCATTAGATTTAATTCTTCTTTACATCATGACTAATAAGAAAATAGGTTTAATATGAATGCATAAGTAGAGCCTATATCATACTGCATGCCATTTTGGGAAGGAGGGAGGAAAAGATGGGGGAGAAAATTCTAAGTTTTATGTGAGTTAATGTTGAAAACTAAAAATAATTAAGTTATTTGTTAAAATGCCAACAGAATGAGGAAGGGTATACCTGTCATTTCTAAGTGATGTTCTCTTTTATACAAATAAATATACAGGGCTTTTATACGACTGAAATACAACATTTCTTTAAATACCACAGAGGACCAGGGATTCATAGTTGGAAGTGTCTTTAGACATGATCTTATCCAATTTAATCTAATCTTATCCATCATTTAATCTAATGAATCATTTTCCTGTTATCGACCCATTTGTCAGTCTCATGTACCTCTTCTCCTATTATGCTTTTAGGTGCATAAAATAGAGGATATAAGATTTTAAAAAAAAGTAAAGTCACATGAAAAAATGCTCCAAATCACTATCAAGGAGAGGAATGAATATGACAATAATTCTGAGATAGCACCTCACATTGATCAGATGGCTTAATGTGACAGAAAAGGAAAATGATAAATGTTGGACAAGACATGGAAAAATTGAGACACTAATGAATTTTTGGTGAAGTTGTGAATTGATTTCACTATCCTGGAGATCAATTTGAGACTATGCCCAAAGGATAATCGAACTATGTATACACACCCTTTGATCTGGCAATACCACTTCTAGCTCTGTATCCCAAGAGATCATAAAAAAAGAAAGAGAAACGGATCCACAGCTATAGGTGGTGTTGAGGGGACGTCCATTCATTGGGGAATGGCTACGTCATGGTGTATGAGTGTGATGGAATACTACTGTGCTCTAAGAAATAACAAGGAGGATGCTTTCAGAAAAACCTGGAAAGATTCACAAGAACTAATGCCAAGTCCAGCGAGCAGAACCAGGAGAACACTGTCCACAGCAACAGCAACCCTGTACAATGATCAATTACGACAGACTTAGCCCTTCTCAGCAATGCAACGATCTAACCAGCTTCGAAAGACTCATGATGGAAAATGCTGCCCACATCCAGAGAAAGAACTATGGCATCTGAATGCAGATTGAAGCACACCATTTTTTCTTTTTGAAATTGTTTTGATGATTTGTCCATTTTGTTCTGTTTCTTCTTTCAAAACATGACTAATGTGGAAATATGTTTATATGGTTGAACATGTATAATCCATATCATATTTCTTATTGTCTTGGGGGAGGCAAGAGAGGGGATAGAGGGAAGTGGGGGAGAAAAAAATTGGAACCCAAAATCTTATTTTAAAAATGAGTATTGGAAACTATCTTTACATGTAACTGGAAAGAAATAAAAAATAAGTACAAGATGGGAGGAGGAATGTGGCTACACAGAAATTCATCTGAAAAATGATCTGGAGGGGTCTGGTGGCCCAAATGAATAGTCAGTGGGTGGGATAACCAAACTTTAGCCTTTGATGACTGAGAGACACAACTTGGGTAGGCCCAGAGAAGTGCCAGTCTTGGCCCACCCACATCTGGAGTAGTGTGGTTGACATCTTAGGAGAATGCTATAAGCTGGAGAGTGTCCTATGGCAGGTGGCCCAAATGGGAAGGATTCTCAAGATCGTACCAACTGAGCATCAGTTAAAGAAACAAGAGCTGTGGGGCCAGAGAAGATAAGATAGTGTACATGAGAGCTACCTGGTGGGCTGACACATGGCAGAACAATTAGATTGCTCTGCTCGAGCTAAGTGAGCAGGACAAGGAGTCCTGGAACGAAGCTGCAAATGGGGCTTTGATGGTCATGCAAGGAAAGAGAGTCACTGAAGAGATGGCCTGTAGTACGCACAGGAATGCCCAAGATTGTTCAGCAGGCTAGCCAGGCAGCTAAGATTCACTATATGCCAGGCAATCTAGAGATGCAGACAGGTGGCTTGTGGAAAGATTTAGATATGTGTATGTTACATACACATATATGTACAAGAGAGGGTCACAATGAATCCCAAAGTATTTATTAAATGCTTAACTGTGTCAGACCCTGTAGACTCATGTATAGACTCACAGACTAATTTAGACCTCAGCCAGACACAATGGATAGATGACAAGGTGTGTCCTGAGGTGCAGAACGGCAGCAAGAGTTGCCTTCAAGAAACTGCATAATTCTTTTAATGATGCTATGCTTCTTTTTAAAATGAATGCCTCTCCCCTCCTTTTATTGGGAGGGGGAATTTTTCTGGTGACACCACAGGATTCTGAGGGCTGAAATGTCATCCCCCAAGTCCCAAAGCTAAGCATTCTAGGTAGGCTTATGGCAGGCTTGTGTCAGTGTGATCCATCACACTCAAGGAACTGGTGTGGCTGGGAAGGTCAAAGAGTCAGTAAAAAGGAGAATTTCGATGAAAAAGACAGGCTGGTCACATGGTGAGAATGAGGCCCCACGGGTGGGTGGACCAGATGCTCCAAGGGCACCTCCAGATGGGAGGAGGCTGTAAGAAAGACCCATTTCCCTACACCTTGGGAGAACCCCTCAGTGGCATTTTTAGGAGGACAGAAACGGTTAAGAGTCATACACATACTGGGAGCCGTACTAGTATGGGTAAAGAATCTCAGGATGGCACATAGAAAGAAATTAAGGGCTGCCCCATGAGAGGCAATATTGACACTGATGAGCTCATGGGTACACTGAGTAAGGAAAAGATTCCTACCTACTGGAAACAAGCTTCCGACCTACTGGAAACATCCAAAAGTAGAATGCAAGGAGAAGTTGGAGACGGCAGCGCACTCATCTCTGGAGGACAGTAAGAGAAGTCTGGATGCCGCCAAGGCAAGGTAGATGCAGAGGGAGCCTTGCTCAGGTGTGAGATGGACAATCTGGCCTCTAGGATCCCTGACCACTGTGATCTCTACTTCTACTAAGCAAGTTTACTTTGTTTTAAATGCTCAAGTATCCAGTACCAGATTAAAGAGGTCTGTATCAGTTTATGGCAAAAATAGGACACTATTTCCCACCCACAGTCCATGGTCCCTGGTTCCCTCCACTCCCACAGTCATTTAGGTGGTGCAGTGGATAGAGCACTGGGCCTTGAGTCAGGAAGACCTGGGTTTAAATCTAGCCTCAGACATCTGCAAGCTGTGTCATCTTGAGCATGTCATTTCATCTCTGTTTGCCTCAGTTTCGTCAAGCGTAAAATGGGGATAATACTAACACCTGTCAGAGTTCTTATTAGGATCAAATGAGTCAATATTTGTAAAGTGCTTAGCATAATGCCTGGCACATAATAAGTGTTATAAAAATAATTATTTCCTTCCCCCAATGGACACTAATACTAAAAAATGAACTCGGCTACAGCCTCAGGTGGGAAATCATCTCTGACAATGCAGCTAGCTCATCCCTGGTTGCTTCCCAGGGCCTAGGGGTCCTGAGGGCATCATAAAGTAGGCATACTTCCTGCTCATACCTTTATGAGATGACTCAGGTTTGGAAAATGGCCGCGTGGAATTATGCTGGTTTGTGAAATGTGTATAGTCAGGGTCCTGGGCATCCATCATGATGGGAGGTGGAGGCCTGAAAGAGAAACCATAGTTACACATTGCCAGTGGTGCTGGAAGGTTCAACCTTATATATAGCATATCTCTACGTGCCAAGACAGGGATGGTTTATCCTCAGTCATCCCTAAGTATCGGCTGAGGGATCCAGGAGCAGGACATCTACTAGACTGGGAATGGATGAGGTGAGCCTTCCAGGTCATGCACTCCGGGGGACTTTGGACTTGCTCCATCTCCAATTCTAATTCAGTTTCCCAACTCTGCCCATCCTCCATGCCTGTAATGCTCTCCCTCCTTATCTCTGCCTCTTGGCTTCTTGCAAGTCCCAGGAAAAATCCTTTTGTAATTCCTGTTACTTCTACTGCCTTCTCTCCATTGATTATTGGAAGTTTATCTTGTACATATTTTGTTAATACATCGTTGTTCTCATGTTGTCTTCCCCATTAGACTGAGCTCCTTGAGGACAGAGACTGCCTTTTGCCTTTCTTTGCAGTCTTAGTTCTTAGCACTGTGCCTGGCACATACATAACACATACTTGGTAACTTTTCATTGACTGAAGAACTGATCTGAACTGTAATTTTAGAGAAAAGAAATACATAGTTCAATGCTGAATTTTCTCCAAATGATCTACTTTGTGGATTACGCCTATGGTGGATTCTAAGTGTCTGCCCAACTGTCCATCAGAATGTTCAAACCTACCTTCCCCCTCCTGCTCCTCTGACTAAAAAACGGCACATCCAGGGTACAATAACGAATGTTACCATCAATTCAGCAAAACCTAATGGGTATGTTGTTTGGAATTATCCATGTGGCTGGTCCTGAAGGCACACAGGCAGGGATGCTGACTGTGGACAAACTAGGGAATATGTCTCCCATGTAGCACTGCCTCCTCTGGCCCCATCAAGGTCTCCCACTTTGAAAGGATTTTGTAACTTAGAAAAGGAATGATATTCTAGCAATGAGAATCTAATGTTGCAAGTTGAAATCTAGAGAAAGAAAAAAATAACAAAGAAGGGGAAGAGAAAAGGAGAGAAAAGAAAATAAGAATGAGAAGAGAATGCAGTGAAGGAAAGAAAAAATAAAGAAGACATGAAAATGGAAAGGAAAACTTGGGACTTCTCTCCACTAGGTGGCAGTGCAGTGCTTCAATTCACAGAAGGGCAGTAACACTGCCCTTGATGGAGAAATGTTACAAAGTATCCTCTTCCCCAGCCCGGATCTCCTGCTGGGATTTTAATGAGTTCCTGTGGAGGGGTTTGGGGAGTAGGCTAAAATTGAAACCCAATCTCAGATTCAAAGAGGGCAGTCTGGGTCATGGGGGCCTCAGTGGCCCCCCAAGACAAAAGGCTGAGGGAGCCGTAAAAGAAACCCAGAGTGGGCTCGCTTCCTGGGACCCCCAGAAATGGGCGCGTTGGGAGCAAACCCTTTCCCTGACAGTTTCTCAGATGGCTGCTTTCCTTAACGCATCATTTCTCCACCATGGTGGCCTTTGCTATGAAGAAAATTGAGGTGTAAAAATCGTACAGTGCCAATGTCAAAAAAGACTTGCAAAAAGAGGCCAGGCAGCAGGAAATGGGAAAGGATGGGTGGACAACTGGGGGAGGGGGAGGCCTCGCTCTTTCTCAGACTCACTCTGTGTCTGGGAAGGGGATTATTTAACTTGAAGGAAGCCTCTGCACTGATCAACATACTTGACTACAGCAAAGTAACCCTTTAATCCCTTAGAAGGCAATGTAAAGAAGCCTGGTTTCAACGTCTTAGGTGCCTAGTTTGAAGACTGACTACCACTTAGCGTGTGGGTGATCTTGGTCAAGTCACTGTAATTAATTTCCTTTGGTTTCCTCAGGAATCCTGAGGTACTTTTCAGCTTCTTTAAACCCTATGAAAATATTCTTTAAAAGGTCAAATCATGTTTATAAAATGATTTCACTTCCTACAAGGAAAAGGTCACCACAATTAAGTTTCTAGGGAATATTATGAGGTTAAAAACCTCATTCCAGGAGGGATGGGTCTTGGAGCTGAGGTAAGCAAGCCCTCACTGCGGTTTTCCCAAATCTTGAAATCTACTCAATTTCCCTGGGGCTTGTTCTGTTTTGTTTTGTTAATTTCCTGAGAAAGGCTGGGAAGGGTCCAACTAAATAGAACTGGATTTGTGGCCTGAGATGTCCTCTGATGACAGAAAAGCCAGGAGGGAGGCAAGGCCAGAGCTCCTACCACGGTCTGGCCTTCCCGGCTTTCCTCACAAGGCCTCAGAATCTCCTGCTGATGGAAAATGGTTCAAGAGGGCTGGAAACCCTGGGCTGACTCCCTTAGGAAAGGCAGAAGGTCCACTGGGAATTCAAAGTCCTAGATAACTAGATGAGATACGCACGCGGATCCCAGTCAGAGAGATGTCCTGTTCTCACCAGGAAGCCGGGGCTATAGACACTTTCTGTGGACCATTATAATGGTCTGGAATGAGGCTAGTCTCTCTTCCGGCTAGTCCATTGTCCCCACTCATCCTAAAGCAGGGGTCTTGCCATGCCCTTTCCCTCTCAAGAGTTCCAGTGGCTCTCTTTCATCTAGGATAGCTGATTATCTGGCATTTAGAGACCTTTCGGGTCTGCTTTCTCTATACTTCCACATCTGCTTCTCATAGTCTGAATTCTGACCAAACTAGACGATGTGCGACATTTCCTTTCTCACCTCTGCACCTTTGGCCGGCCTGCCCTAGTGCCTACATGGCTGTCCTTCCCCTCCACCCTTTAGCTCCCTTTAAGTTTGGGCTCAGGGCCACTCCCAAGTGATGTTGTTTGGGTTGTCCTTAGGTGTTCTTGTTCTCCTTCCAGGTCTCCCAGGAAACATTTGCATGGACTTGTCCCTGGAGAGATTTCCAGATTTAAGCTCCACAAGGGCTCCTTTCCACCTCTGCAACCACACCTTGGCATTGTGATTTCACTGTTTGAGGGCATTTCTGGGTAAGGCAACTCCAGTCTTTCAATGCTCACAGTCTCCCGCTCAGCAATTCCAGACTTAGAGTTGCCTGGGGCCCTGAAAGGTTGTTGTCACTGCTCATGAATCCAGGATGTGGCAATGGAAGGCCTGGCCCATGAGCCAGTTCTCTATTCATGAGGCCCTCTGCCTGGTGCTGGATAAATGTTTGCCAGATTGTTACTGCTGGCCCAAGACACCTTACTTTCTTCACCTACCAAAGCCTGGTTTGGTTTTGTCCCCAGATTCCCAATGAGGACACCTTGATAGGATGACAAAGTTGCCCTTCATGTCGACATACATGTTGACATGCATTAGGAGAGGGATGGGCCAGAGCAGGTAGAGCCAATCTCACAGGCAGGAAGCCCGAAGTTCCAGGTAAGCCATCTAATCCCTTAGTGACCTGGATGTCTCCTAAGATTCTAAGGTATGGACGAGTTGTCCTGTATGAGAGAAGAACACCTTCATAACCGGGTGGATGACATCACCAATGAGGACCCGAAAAATTCAGGTGAGCATTGGCTTACCTACACACCTCAGTGGAAGTACATTCGTACAAATAGTACCAGACCTCTCTGTCAAACCACACCAGGATTTATCAAGGCCCCTGAGGAGCACGCACTAAAGGGTCCTTTCTCTCCCCTCCTCCTCCTCTCTCCCCGCATTCTCCACCTTTCCGCTCCCCCAGAAACAGTGTTAAAATGATTTAAGCACCAAGATATCTTTGGCCCCTGAGAGAAGAGCAGGCTACTTTCTGGGCAGCTGATTCGAGGCTGGAGGAACAAAGGCTGAGCCTAGGTCCACTGCGGCAGAAACCGAGTTCGAACATTCCAAAGCAGTTCCCCGGCTCCCCGGGAATGATGAGAATCTGCCAGAATTTCCAGAAGGCATCTCTTTACCTTGTGCCCTTACAAAGAAAAGATGTCTTCAAACACACTAGAAATGCCCTTGGTGGAGATCACAGCCATTGGCTGAGCCTGAGACAGCATGCCAAGGTGTGGGAGTGGGGAGCCCAAAGATCCAACATTCCTTCTTACTGCACAGTTCATGTTTTGGAGATTTAAAGATGTTTTATTAACACTATATTAAGCCTAGTCCCGGATTTTAATAATTCAGAGTATTTTCCAAATATGATTTCTATCACATCGGTCTCATCTCTTTGGGATCTTGCTGATTCCAATCCTTTTTTTTTTCCTTTTCTTTTCAGAAGGCAAGAGAGAAAGCATTCTAGAGAGTCTGAATACAGATCACTTCAATGACTCCTGAAAATCACTGTCAGCCCCCTTCCCCTTCCCATTCTGGCCCTCTCAGAAGAGCTGAAGTTCCACCTCACAACCACTGAGGACAAGGAAGCGGGAGGTGAGGAAGATAGCTCCGGCCATTTGAGCTGGGAAGACCGAGATGGCCGCTTGTCTGGGACACTAAGCCCTGGGCAGACAGATGTATACAGACACGTGAGCCCAAGTGCAGGGAAACTCAAGAATGCACAAGAGATTTGATGCTCTGGGCAATATCCCTGGGGAAAACAGTTTGGCTTCTTTTCCCCATGGGCTCAAACATTACTTCAGTTCACCTGACTGGAAGGTCAAAAGTACATCCTTTCCCTCAACCAATTTTCAAAGATCTGAAAATTCCCTACTTTGGACCACATATTCCAATCCTGAGAGCTGCCTGTAAAAGCAGTAATGCCTCAAGATTGAAAATGAGACACTCTGGCACGTCCTCAGCAGCCCCCAAATGGACAGAACTGACTGGCAAGTCATCATCTGGGATGTAGAAAATGCTGGGAAAGGTTAAGTAGACTGACATTCATAAAAGGGGAGATGACAGTGGAAGCTGTGAGTTTGACTTAGACGACTGGCAAAATTCTCCAATGTATCATTAAAGGGAATGTTAGGGAGGAAGACCTCAGGGTTCTCTCTAGAATGGGTCCAGCCAGACTATACCAAGTTCCCTTTCAGACCAGGATTTCTAAATTGGTTGCTTAGGGACCACCAAGCTAAATCTAGAATTTCACCAATAGGTGTGATAAAGGCTTGGCTATGACTGTTGGGAAAAAAGGGTAGCTGTGTGGGCCTGTGAAGAATGAGGACATCATCTTAGAAGGAACTGTATAACCAGCATCCTATAGATTCACAGGGGCTTCTAAGATGTTTCAAAAGCTGACAGGTGTCCGGATGGGACCCTTTCCATCAAAGGGCACACGTCTCAGGCGGTAAAACCTCCTACACTGTTGGCCCTGATGCAGAAAACAACCAAACAAACCACTGTGTGTGAATATAACAGAATAATGTAATAAGGGAAAATACTTTGTGCTGACCCACAAGGTTACAAAACAGAAACTGGAGACCATGGACTTACCAATAAACCACAGAACTTATTGTACAGGAGACCTCTGGATGGTCTCGAAAATGGAATATCTTCAGGATAACAAATAGGACTGGCATCGCTATTAGGTCAACTAGTAAAGGGAAGAAGTCAGAGCTGTCTGATTGAAGGGGAATTGGGGTGCCAAGATGGTGCAATTGAAAGAGTGCCAAGAAGATTCATCTTTGGGGGTTCAAACTTAGCCTTAGTTTCCTGTAAATGAGCTGGAGAAGGAAATGGTAGTATCTCTGCCAAGAAAATTCCAAATGGGGTCACAAAGAGCTGGACATGATAGAAAAACAACCGAGTCACGGCAAAGGTGGGAATTTTGTAATCTCCCTGCACACACGTACTCAGCTTGCATGCATACGTTCTGGCTACAGAATGTGACAATCAATAAACTTCTCAATAACTTAATTTCCACCTCCTGACTCTGAGGCCCTAACACCACCCACCTCTCTCCTTGCAAAGTGTGGGTGGCTTTCCAAATTCTGTTCTCAACAACAGCTTTTTCCTCTCCTCCTTCAGGGCCACTGCACCAAACTCCAGACAACCCCTCCTACAACAAGCCAAGGTCAAAGGCCCCAGCTTCCCACCTGGGCATCTGCCAGTGATCTTACCGAGCTGGCTTATCATTCTTACACCAGGTTGTTTCATGGGCTTCTCTTGACTTGGGCCTTGCTGATTCTGATGTTTTGGACTAGGAAACAAAAGGCAAGAGTTAGTTTTGCTTGAGGAAAAATGGAGGATGATATAATTTCTTTTGAAAAAATAGTATTTTCAATTATATGTAAAAACAATTTCATTTGTTTTCCAAAATTCTGAGTTCCAAATTCTTTTTCTTCTCCCATTCTCCCCCTCACTGAGAAGGCAAACAATCTGATATACTCTCTATGTGCAGTCATGCAAATATATTTCCACATTAGCCATGTTGCAAAAGAAAAGAGACAAAAAAATAAAAAAATTAAAAAAAAAAGAATGTTTCAATCTACATGCAGTCTCCATCAATTCCTTTTCTGGGGACAGACGGCATTTTTCCACCATATGTCTATCAGGATTGTCTTAGATCAATGAATTGTTGAAAAGAGTTAAGTCATTCTCACTGGTTATTGCCCAACACTATTACCGTGTATTACTGTGTACATTCTGTTCCTTCTGCCCACTTCACTTTGCATCCATTCGTATAAGTCTTTCCAGGTTTTTCTGAAACTGCTCTGCTCATCATGTCTTAAGCCACAATAGTATTCCATAAAAATCACATACCATAACTTGTTCAGGCATTCCCCAGTGGATGAGCATCCCCTCAATTAATTGCCAACTCTTTGCCACCACAAAAAGAGCTACTATAAATATTTTTTTACAAATACATCATCTTCCTACTAAAAAACATCTCTTTGTAATATGGTATTGCTGGGTCAAAGAGCAAGTAGAGTTTTATAGCTCTTTGGGCACAGTTCCAAATTGCTCTCCAAAATAGTTGATGAGTTCACAAATCCACCAATAATGCATAAGTGTTCCAATTTTTTCCACATCTGCTCCAACATCCAACATTTTCCATTGGTCAATCTGATAGACGTGTGGTAATACCTCAGAGTTGTTTTAATTTGCATTTCTCTAATTAACAGTAATTTAGAGTACTTTTTATGACTATAAGATTGTTTTGCTTTCTTCATCTGAAAACTATCTGTTCATACTTTTCATCCATTTATCATTTGGGGAATGACTTGTATTCTTGTAAATTTGACTCAGCCTTTAGTGAAGGAACTTACTAAAACTTTTAAAAGAAATTTTCTAGTTTTCTGATGATACAATTTCATAGGTGAAAGGGACCTTGGGCATTTAGGTGGTCTCTGGTAGACAAACAGAGCCAGACTTGGAGTCAAGAAGACCTGAGTTTGAATTCAGCCTTGGATACTTACAAGGGTCACCTTGGGCAAGTTACTTAATCTGTGCCTCAGTTTTCTTAAATGTAAAATACATTCTTCACTTCCCTGGGCTGTTGAAAGGATAAAATGAGAGACTGTGTGCAAAGTGCTTCGCTAGTCTTGCCTCACTACATTAATGATAGTGACCGCTTCGATAGAGCCAATATTTGCAAAGCTAATAAAATGCAAATTGACACACAGTGTCACTTGATTCTCACAGCAGCCCTGAGAGAGAGAGAGAGGCGCTATTACTCCCATTTTTTGTTGTTGTTGAGTCATTTGTGTCTGAATCTTCAGGATCCCATTTGGAGTTTCCTTGGCAGAGATGCTAGAGCAGTTTGCTATTTCCTTCTCCAGCTCATTTTACAGATGAGTAACTGGGGCAAACAGGGTAAAGTGACTTGCCCAGGGTCGCATAGCTAGGAAGTATCTGAGGCTGGATTTGAACTCAGGTCTTCCTGTTTCCAGGTCTAGTGCTTTATCCACTAAGTCATTTAGCAGCAGGTATACAAGGACTGGAAAGGTAGGAAGAAGGGGGTCATGCTATGAGGAACTTCAAAAGCCAAGTTGAGAACTTTAAATTTGATCCAGCGACAAAGAGCGACTGGAGTGGACTGAACAGGAGTAGGGGTGAGGGAGGTGTCGACTGTGAGCTCCTTGAGGGCAGACTCTTTTGGCTTTTTTGGTATCCTGGCATACAGTAGGCACTAAATGTTTAATGACTGAATCTCTCTAAGGTTGCCTGCCTTCAATAAGACACAAGGTACAACTGTAAACTGCTGTTTTTTTCTTTCTCTTCTTGGTCACTGGACCAGGAGAAGAATGGAGGGTCTGGAGAAAAGGCGCATGGGATCATTGTGGGCCAAGGGAGTCCTGGGCCAGTCACCTGACTCCTCTGAACCTCAGTTTCTTCATCTGCAAAATGGGGGTCATGACGCCTTCAATGAATCTCTCAGAGGTTATAAGGATCAAATCAGACAAGAAAGGTGAAGAGCTAGGGATGGGGCTCTTAACATATCTGAGGCCACCTTCAACAGAAAAGATGCACACCCAAGTGCAGATAGAAATCTCTTTTACCCTAAAGGAAATTAAGAGGGAAAAGGGACAACGGAGGATGATAGAAGGGAGGACAGACTGAGGAAGAACATAGGCAGAAGCAAAACATTTTTGAGGATGGACAGGGTGAAAGGAGAGAGAGAAAAAATGGGGGAATAGGATAGAGGGAAGTACAGTTGGCAATAACAACTGAAAAGGAGTTAAAGCAAGTTTCTCTGATAAAGGCCTCATTTCTCAAACACACAGCGGAGTCAAATTTGTAAAAAATCAGAGCCATCCCCAGTTGATAAATGATCAAAAGTTATGACCAGTTTTCAGATAAAATAACCACAGCTATCTATAGCCACATGAAGAGATGCCCTAACTCAATACTGACTGGAAAAATACAAATTAATACGATTCTGAGATACTACCTCATACCTTTGAGATTGGCTAATAGAAAATTAGAGGGAAAGTGGAAAAAATAAGAATTTAATGCACTCTTGGTGGAGTCGTGAACTGACTCAACCACTCTGTAATTTGGAACTATGCCCAAAGGGCTATAAAACTATGCATAACCTTTGACCTAGCAATGCTACTATTAGGTCTGTACCCCAAAAAGATTAGAAAAAGAAAATGACCTAAATGTAAAAAAATATCTATAGCAGCTCTTTTCTAGGAGCAAAGATTCTGAAGTTGGGGAAATGTCTGTCAGTTTGGGAATGGCTGAACATTGTGGTATTCAATGAAGATGGAATGCTACTGTGCTATACGAAATGATGAGTAGGATGCTCTCAGAAAAACCTAGAAAGAATTACATGAACTGATGCAAAGTGAAATGTACTGCGTACAACGTAACAACAACATCCTGTGATGATCAGCTGTGGATGTCTTGACTCTTCTCAGCAATGCAATGCTCCAAGACAACTCTGAAGGACTTATGATGAAAAATGCCATCCATCCCCAGGAAAAGAACAGATGGTGTCTGAATATAGATTGAAACATTCTGTTATTTTTACTTTATTTTTCTTGAGGTTGTTGGGTTCATTCATTTGTTTCTTTGTTTTTCGGGGGGTTACATTTTCTTTCACAACTTGAGTATTATGTAAATTTTTTGCATGACTACCCATGTATAGCCTACATCAAAATTGTTTGCCTTCTCATTGGGAGTGGGGGGACAAAGAGGGAGGAAGAGAGAGAATTAGGAGCTCAAAGTTTTACAAATGAACGTTAAAAATTGTTTTTACATATAACTGGAGGAAATAAAATATTAAATGTCAAAAAATATAAAAATACCTCCTGATCCCAGAACTCCTAGAAGCCCTCCCCTAATATTGGCAGTTCTTCTGCGTACAATTATCTATATCCATATTGTTTCCTCCCCTGAGAGAATGGAAGCATCTGGAGGATCAGAGCCATTTCATTTGGCCTTTATATCCCCATACCTAACATACAGTAGTGGCTTAGCATATCACCATGAACTGAGTGCTTGATGGTTATGTTGTGTTTCACAAGAGAACGTAAGGTCCTGGAGAGTAAGGTTTGTTTCACTTTTAATCCTAGTGCATGGCACACAGACGGTGCCCAAGAAACACTGGCTGATCAAGTAGTCATTGATCCTTTGGGGACTTTGGTATCCAGGACATGAACAGTCTGTGTCTCACTAAAAGCACCCGATTCCCCTAAAGGTGGTGCCTCCAGTGAAGGGTGCTGGGCAAAATAACCTTCCAGTCTGGGTCCTGCTTCCTCTTCTCCAAGGAGGACTTCTCCCGCTCCTTCGCCTTCTTGTAGGCTTTCTTCTCTTCAGCCATGAGCATCCGGGCAATCTCCTGGAAGACAAAGCCAGTCATGGCTGGGAGGGGCTGCCTGGCCAGCTGGAGGTTGGGACAGACACCTCAATTCTCACTGGAGCCTTGGGTAACTCACCTCATCCTGGGCCACTTGGGCTGCTCTCTTGTCCACCTGAGTAGCCTGAAAAGGAAGGAAATATGAAAATGAAGTGATACCAGGCAGCCATGTGGCTCAGGGAAGACTCCAGAGGATGAAAGTCCCCTGCTGGATTTGGAGAAGTTGAGGTTTGAGGTCAGTATGTCAGATTCCCACAAAGGACATTCACAGGGGGAACTGTACTAAGAACTTTCCTTGTCCCAGAATCTAACATTAAACTTGACACATGGAATACTGGTGTGTGAGTGACAGGTGGATGCACACACACACTGCTCTAGCCCATTAGGGTTCGTAAGCATCACTAAGCATCCAATGTCACTGAGGTTATGCAAAGATAAATCTGACCAGGATGTCTCTGCTGCCATCTTTACTCACCATGAGTTCTTCTTCCTGAAGTTTCCTGGCAATTTCTGCATCACACAACTCCTGATCCCTGTGAGCCATTCTGGGCTGTGCATAGATGGCTTCTTTTGTCCCCCTAGGCTTCATTCCTAGAAAAACTCAATTTAGTCAGTCAGTCTGCTCATTTCAAAACCAGTTTGGAAAATGAGGATGAGGAAATCTCCCCAGAGCACCTGGCATTCTCTGGCACCATTTACGATGCCTGCCCTTTCTCAGCACTAGCACTGGGCAAGTTCTGGCTGCTTGCTCCAAACAAACACATGAAAGGGCAGACCCTCATCACAATTACTTCCACAGAATGCCCACAGACCTGCCTGAAGCCATTTACAGGGGTTTGCTTGCAAAGTTCCCCTCTTAGATCCTTTATTAATGAGTAGGAAAGCCGCTGCTCAATCAGCAGCAGCTGGAACAGTCATTCTAGCCATTTTGGTCTATCTAGAAATGACAAGTGAGAAAAGAAGTGGGAAAAACAAAAGCTTCCACAAGAAGAGAGAGTTAGAGAAGAGAAACTCGATAGTACATTTCCAAATTTCAAAAACCCTGAAGGAATTTATTTAATCTACTATGCCTCAGGGGAAATGAGCAAATCCTTGTTGGACCAGAATTCTCAAATGTAGGTGACACAAAGTACTTCAGACAGAACTGAAAAAGCAAATTGTTGATTGTGCAGTGAAATCTGGAGCTTTCTGAAGGATGATAGTGAGTCCTCAGGTAAGGACACCTTGCTCCCTATTAGGCTCAACTCAAGTGCCACCTTCTCCAAGCGGCTTTCTTTAATTCCATGGCCAGCCCTGGGTTGCTGTCATTCTTCTCCAAAACGACTTCATGCTTGCTTTCTACACATGAAATGGGATGTGATGTGACTGTGAATTGCTACATCTTCCTTCTTTTCTTGGGCTGGAAGAAGAATGGAGGACTGGAGGGAGGGAGTATGGAACTGTCAGTGGGAGAAGGGCTAGCCCTGGATCAAGAAACCCTGGATTCTTTTCTGTGTACAAATAAAACATAACCTCTTTTTGGGCAGGGGCTGTTTCACTTGTTTGTTTTTTTTCATATTCCCAGAACCTTTCAGAAGCACCTTAGAATGCTGAATAGACAGCGGGATTCAAAGTGAGAACCCTAGGTTCAAATATTTCCTCTGACACTTTGTGGACTATGTGATCAAGGGTAAGGCACTTGCCCTTTGGTGTCTCCAGCCAACTCTGAGACACTTGGTTGCAGAGCTGTGACTCATCTGCACTGGTGAAGGAGGTCCCCACCTCCTCCTTCTCACATCAATGAAATAACAGATCTGGGCAAGAATTAAAAAACAAATTTCCAGGCCCTAGCTCTATGCCAGGCACTTCATGAAAGGTTGCATAGTAGGGTGTGGTGTTAAATTCACTTATTTTGTAGCAACAAAAGTGATCTCAAACCAAAGCATTTTCCAGGTCATCCCTCAACCCTGCCCTGGACATAATTAGCTCCTTCAGCAGGACACAGATAGGGAGGGCATCCCCCAGGGTCCTTCCCCTAGCACCATGCTGCCACAGAGATCAAGTGACTTATTTTTCCCATGAGATTTCCACTCAGGTTTGACAGTATTAAGCTAGAGCACACCACTGGGGCTCTAGATGGCAAAGATCTGGGTTCAAATCACACCTCTGGTATTTATCACCAAGTCACTTGGCTTTTTACATTTTAATGTGTTAACCACCCCCAAGGAGTGATGCTGAACATCTTCAAAAGACTCCAGTAAAGTGAAGAGGAAGGACCTCAAAGGAAGAATGGACCAAACGAATCTCTGGGGCCCAGACCTCACTGAAACGAAACCAACAGATGCTGAGAGGAAGGTGGTTTAATCACAATAAATACAGCCACAGTGAAGCAACATGGAGGCCAAGATTGTCCCCCAAGAGCAACACTCACGGGTCTGAGTCATGTAGCTGAGAATAGCTCAGAAATGGCCCAGCCATGGAGACGATATCACCTGAATTCCAGAGTGCCAGCTACATAAAGGTTACTGGATGCAGAGCCCTGCCCAGCCCCTGACCAGGAAAGAGTCCATCAGCTGATGCTGACGCTGTGGAAGTCTAGTCACAGCCTTCCAGACTCTTAGAGATGAAAGGTATCTCTGAGAGCATCCAATTCTGTGCCTTATTCCTAATCTGGTTAGCTCTTTCTGAAACAGGAAAAGAGAAACATGAAGGGTGAATTTGTTTGTTTGGAGGAAGAAGGGCTTTACCCTCATGCCAGAATCCACTGGACAGCTCCAGAAGTGCTCCTGCCAATGAGGCACCTCCCTGGCTCTGCCTTTGGCATAATGCCCCCAGCAAAGTGGTGTCTTCTGTGGACAGAAACACTTCCTACCCCCTCTTTTCCCTAACTCAGTTCATGTCCAGGACAAGAAAGGACAGCGTGATATTGAAACATATTTGATCCTAGAAATGCTTCCAAACAGAGAGGCCTCTGCCAAATCACTTCCTGCCCATATCAGTCTCAGGGTAAATTGAGGATTCTATTCTCTATGTCCACCATTACCTGTTTCATTGAAATAGTGCCTTTCCTCACTCTGGGAGGAGAGAGGTGTCCTTGTTCTGTGACCTTCCCTCTTATGTCTGGATTCCCCCAGCCCATGGTCTCTCTTATGCCTGTCTTCTTTCCTATGAGACCCTGGCTTTTGGGAGCACTTGGGCGAGAGGTGGTCTTGGTGGTGGGACGGAGGGTTGTCGGAATGCCTCGCGGAACTATGGCCAAGGTTACAGTCCCAGTCAGCAGACTCAGTGCTCAGGAAAACCTCCCCACGGATCTTGGGAAGGGGAGATCTTGGGAGTCTCTCATGACCAGAGGACTTCCTCTCCTGGGGTTCCCAGCTAGTCTGGGGATCGTCCCTCGTCTTGCTAAGCCTGAGGGATGACCCAGAATTCTCCACGACATACTGTTCCTTGCATTCTTCCATGTCTTCTGAAGGCCGGTTGGGTCTGTCCCTCCTCCGTCTCACAGGCCTGTCTTCTTGGTGCCTTCGAGACCTTGGGGGTTCTGAACCCAGCTCCCTGTTCCTCCTTGACCTTGAAGGGTCTGAGGACGGAGCGGGGAGGTATGACAAAAAGAGAAGCAAGTTAGCTCAATGTTAGCACACGGGCACAGCCTACACCGACTCATACAATATGGTAGGAAGGGCTCTCGTTTAACATGCAATAGAATGGAGAAGATGGTTTCATTGAGGTCACGAAATCATCCAAGAGCTCCCCCAGGCTGGCGAGACAGAATGAAGGCCATGAGCATTTGCAGTGTTTAGGTAGATGGTTAAAAAACAATGTGGGGAAAGCATACAAGACAGTGGGGAGAGTTAACTACAGGCACTCAAGTGGGACCTTTGAGGTTTGACTGTGGTTGGTTAAGCTGGTATTTTTTTGGGGGGATCTGACCTATGATTTCATTGGTTTGGACAACTGCCAATAAGGAAATGCCCTCTATCAACGCAGGTAATATAGAGTCCCCTGTAGGAGAGAATGTTAGAGAGTAGCAGGGATAGTCACATAGGCAGTATGGGTGAGTCTTGGCCACTCTGTTCAGCTCTTTCTCCCTCCTCCTCTACACACACATAAACCTGCACATACCTACCCACTGTTAGGAAAATACTCTCCCAGTATTCCACCCTCAATAGAACACTGACCTGATTGGTCATTCTAGTGCACAGCTTATCCTAGACAAGGTGCGACCTAGCTAATTAAGAACCCACCATGTCTGAGGCCCCAAATAGGACAGATGTCCTGCGCATCCAACAGATGACAGAACAGACTGAAGACATGGGGATGAGGAGCCAAGCCCTCCCCTATCTCCCCAATATTGAAGAGAAATGGCTGAGGAAGAGCATGGAATGCTGGGAGGAAGTCTGATAGGCCATGAAATCTTAATGGGACTTGCTGGGAATGGGAGTATGGTGTACTAGAGTGAACGTCACTTCATTGAAAACTAATTGAAACACTGAAACATTGAAAAACTAATACAAGTTCCTAGATTAAATGTGTATCTTAAGCAGGTAAGTATTTAAAAGTTTTATCCATCTTTTTTTTTCCCTCTTCAAACTCAGAGGACCGATATAATTTGAATAATGCTCCATAGCATGCTAATTTGGCAAATCACATTTCCTGTGCTCACACACACTAAGAAGCAGTGCAGGCCAGTGGGTAGAGACAGCCTCATCCCAACTCTGAGGTATACTGGTTGCATGCCCCTGAGCAGAACACAAACTGTCCACATCAAGTTGGGTAGGGGTCTGAGCCAGACTGAGGATGTGAGCTGCATCCATCATCAGTAATGGTCATCAGATCCCAGGCTCTGAAATGAGGACTTCAGAGAAAGAGGAGCTCTGGATTCCCCAAGTCATTGGTTTTCTCTCAAATGTGTAGAAGACTATGGATAATTCAGAACTGTCTCTTAATCCATCTATCTGATGTTTACAGACACTTACAGACCTACTTCTAGATCTGGCTTTGGCCACAGGTATAGATTATATTTATAAGACTTGTGTGTCTGTGTGTGTGTGTGTGTATTTCTTACTATATATTTTTGCCAGTAACACTCCTCATTCTTACATAGGTTGAAAAGCAGTGTGTGCTAGAACACAGAGAGAACCTCAAAGTCAGAACCATTTGGGCTGCCTTTTCAAGTTCCAATACATACATATAGACATACACACACACACACACACACACACACACACACATACAAACACGTATACATACACATGCACACACACATATACATATATACGTATGTATTTGGACATTAGAGGTACTCATCAGGGGGCATCAACATGTATGACTATGTACAAAGATGTATTCCTGTAAATCTATGTGCACACATGACAATCCCTCACGCGCCAGCCTCCCCAAGGAACGGTTCTCTGAGCAGATCCTAAGTTAAGTCTTCTAGAATTGTCAGTTTGGCAGATGGCGTCTGGACGATTCCCAATTTGAATGCAATCTGCAAATGCTCATGGTGGAAGGAGGTTGATGCATTCCTTGTAATCTGCTGATTGAGGGGAAATGCAATCGAGCAAGAGAAACAGGCACCTTGGGAAATGGTTAGTCAATTAATCAAGCAAGGCAGAAATTAAACTAAGCCAAGTCAGCCACACAGATGGAAAAGCCAAGGAGTCAGAGCAGTGGGGGGAGCAAGGGAAGTGTTGGGAAGGGCTGTTCCCTGGAAGGAAGCAGATCTTGGTGGAAAGATGAGTGAGCTGGAAATACCGCTCCCAGGATGGAGTGCTGGAAATTAGGATGGCATGACCAGAGATGGGGTCTCATTTCCTGAACAGGAACGTGTTTGAGGATAGAACAGCTGGAAGCACAGCAGAGTCAAAGGTGTCCCAGATTGCAGAGACAAGGCCTGGGTTCAAATTCCAGCTCCGCTGCTCCCTAACTATGTGACCCTGGATGAGTCACTTAGCATCCTGCAGTCTGGATTTCACACACAAACACATCTATATGAGAGGGCTGGAGATGACGATGTCTGAAGTTCCTTCCAGCTTCCAATCTCCCTCAGGTTTTCCACACTGCTCAGTTTCTCCAGGTTTCACCTTTTCCCTCAGAGTGGGTAAAGCACACATCCCCTCCTCACAGAGCTCTGAAAAGCAGCATTGCCCAGGGATGACTTTTAGTTTGGAGTAAGGGAGAACTGACTGAACCAAAGTCAGGCTCTGAACTCTGTGTCAAGGCCTTACTGCCTGATTGCTCCTGGGTAAGGGGCTCAGTGTCCTCTGTCAAAACAAGACACTAGGTAAGATAGGTAACAAGTTCCAGACTGGTTCCAGAGCCAGAAGCCTAGGAACTCCTCATCCACACGATGCTCAGGAAAGTTATTTTACTTTTCTGGGTCTCACTTTCACATATGGAAAATGGAGATGCTAATTGGCCCAACCTCCCATAGCTCTGAGTCTCTGAAGGGACATTGCCTCTATGCAGATTGAAGGCATTGTAGGGGTGAGAGCTACTACTATCATTAAATAAACAAAAAAGTTTGATGGACATTTGCAAAACCCTCTGAGATCTTTAAACATGAGCCTTATTCACTACCATCTGTCTCTGCAGTCTCTGGACACCAGGTGCTCGCCACTCCATGGGATGGGACAGGAATTTCCCAGCAGGGATCAGGGAAATCTGCCCCCAGGGACGGATGAAGCCCTGTAGGTCCTTCTGGAAATGGAGGACCATTCCAACCTCTCCTGTCAGAGAAAAAGAGATCCACCACCAGCACCCAGCAAGGAAGAAAGCAAGCGCCCAAAAGGGTCTCACCTTTCTCCACTGGAGAACAACTTTTGATTAAACATCAGAGATCATTAAGGCCGAGAAATGAGAAAAATTTGCACATCAGATCTCATATGAAATCAGCAAACTAGGTCAACCAAACGTGTCAGTATATAGAGGAAGCTCTTGTCCCCCACACGCTAGTGAGAAGCTCATTCATCCCTTCTTGGTGTTTAATTAGCACAGCACACGCTGGAGAAGGTTTCTGGGAAGGCTGTCCCCAACACCCACACAACTCACCATTCCTGGTCCAGGTCCTACAGGACCTACTCACAATATGACTCATATCCCAAGAAGGGGGAGGGAAGGAAAGGAGGAAGGATGCACAACGGCCAGCACCCAGTCCACCAGGGGCTACTCTGGGCAAAGTTTCCTCCATTGCTCTGGTCAGTCACTAGAGCACTAGTCCATTCATTAGTTTCAGACCAATGGCAGTCCCATAGCTTTGGGGATCCCAGGACAAGGGAGGAAGAAGCCTTCCCCAGGCCCCGAGCTCAGCCCCTTAACAGGCTACTGCCAAAGGTCATGCCCCTGGGAGGATGAACCATCAGCCCACCCAGACACCATTACCTTCATTGGCCAGGTAGTAGCTGTCATCGTAAGTGCTGAGCCCAGGGGACTCTGGGGAACGCTTCTTCCGCCTTTTGTCTTCTTGTAACTCTCTCTCTTGCAAGAGGCGAGCAATGTCCTGGAGAAGAGAGGGAAGAAAAGCTTTTCTGGGACTGAGAGGTTTTCTCCCAAGCCAGCCCTATGCGGAGGGTACGAGCATCCTTCCAATTAGATGAGGAAGCTGAAAGACAACGATATTAGATAAGAGCAAAAGGTATTTATCTGGAGCTTTAATTCTGAAAATATAGCTCCTTTTTATATAAAACATGCACATATATCTACACATATATGGTGCACATGTACCTGTGTGTGATCTCACTTCCAGTAGCAATGACAGGTAGGTACAGACCATGTCACAGATGACAATACTGAGAATCGGTAATAACTGTGATTTTACATAGTGCGTTCATGTTCTCAAAGCGCTTTCTGTATCTGATCTTCCCTAGGCCTCATCACAACCCTATGAGGGAGGTACCATGATAACCCCTTTCACCGATGTTGCTTCTGAGGCTCAGAGAGGTCCATGGTCACACAACTTCTGGCAGGAAAAATTGAAAGCTGGGTCTTCCTGTCTGCAAGGAGAGCATTGTGGCCGCCATCCCACGCTGCTTCCTTTGCCTTCTCATGCAGGCACAATGTCCGGCACAGAGGAGGCACCATGCCAGGTGCTGGAGATGCCAAATCAAAGAAACAAATAATCTCTTGCAGCAGGAAGCCGACATTTTAGGGAGTTATTGCTGTTCAGTTACTTCACCCTTGTTGACTCTCTGTGACCCCATTCAGGGTTTTCTTGGCCAAGATACTGAGGGGTTGAACATTTCCTTCTCCAACTCATTTGAAAGATGAGGAAACAGAGGTAAACATGGCTAAGTGACTTGCCCAGGGTCACACACCTAGTGTTTAAGTTCAAATTTGAATTCAGGTCTACCTGACTCCAGGCCTGGTGCTCTATCCACTGTGCCACCTAATCACCCTTAATAGGAGAGACAAATATGTCTATTTCTATATATAACATAAATACAAAGTCAGTCAATACAGATGTAACATTGTTAAATATGAAGTAATTTGAGAGAGAGGGCAGAGACACTGGGGGAGATCAGGAAAGGTTTCCCACAGGAGATGGATCAGGGATCCCTTTGAAAGGAATAAAGGACTCTATGGTAGAAATGAAGAGAGAATGTCCTCCTAGAAATGGAATATATGAGACAAAGGCACGGTGATGGGAGATGGGGAGAACTATATGAAAAACAGAGAGAAGGTCAAGAATGAGAGGAGAAACAATGTCCACTAAGGATGGAGCAAGAGTTTGAAATGAAGTTGTAAATTCAAAGTTAGAAACCTTAGAAGCAGTGGAAAGCCACGGGATTTGGCTGAGTAGGAGAGGGATGTGATTGGGTCTTGGTGGTCTTGGACAGAGGAGACTCAAGACAGTGAGAACAGGTAGGAGGTTGATGGACTCCCATCCAGGTGAGTGGGAGATGAGGAGAGCTTGAGCCAAAGTGGTGGCTGATGTCAGAGGGCATAGAAGGAGAAATGATAAGACACAACAACCAACCAGATGCATGATGAAGAATGGGGAGCCAAGGACAGAAAACACTGGGATTCAGAGCTTGGTAGATGTTTGGAAGAGGAGAGGATGAGAGTGGGGAGGGGAGGACTATGGGGAGTTGAGGGTGAGATGTCCACGGAGTATCACCTCTCAGATGGCCTGTCCATAGTTGGCAATATGGAAAGGAAGCTCGGGGGAGACAGAAGGTGGATATTTACCCTGATCCTGTCACCAAACCCATCATCAATACAAACTTCTGTTTTGCTGTTCATCCCTTCATCCAGTTTTCCTCACTTACTCTCTCTGGAGCCTTTGGGCCACCATCACATTCTCTAAAGTTCATTCTTTTTTTTCTCTGTAGGTCTTCTATCCTTTAATACATTTACCATGTTATGAACAAAGGCTACATCACCTTTCCATCTGTGTTCCTGCTATCAATCTTACTGAACTGAATTCTTCTATTATTTCCACAGGACAGCAAACAGAGGGAAAATGATGAAGATAGGACACCCGTCATCATGCCCAAACTTTCTTGCCACAGTCACCTCCCAGGTTCCTGGTCCAGTTCTTGGGTCCAAGAAAAACCAATGAAATCTCTTCTCCATGGGACAGTCCTTGAAGTATTCAGAGACAGCTGTACATTCTCCGCACCCCTCCCCAAAACATAGCCAATTCCTTCAAGCAATCCTTCTGTGGGACAGTCAAGGCCCCTGAAGGAAAAGGCTCTGATGTGGCCTCAAGAGTCATGGTGGCATAGACCTAGAGCTCACCTGGTCCAACTACTTCCTTTTACATATGAAGAAATGGACACAACAAAGATGAGTGACCTGCTCAAGGTCACACAGCCAGTAAGTAGCAAAGTGGAGATTTGAACCCAGGTCCCAAAATTCTGCTAGTTCCATGACTATGACCAGCTCCTTTAGGCATCCTAAACCTCATTTTCCTCTTTGTTAAATGGGAAAATAACAGAAGTGGTCAGCCAGAGAAAGCTCCACCTGAGTGTCACAACTGTCACTGACTTTGACAAATCTTGAGTTCTTCAGTCACACTGAAATGATCCTGAGGATTCAGAAGCTGAAGAAATTTTTTTAAAAAATAATTTCTGTATCTCTAGTGGAAACCAAAGATTTATTCCACAAAGAAATATAAATGTGTGTGAGGAGATAGTAAAGACAAGGGAGAAAATCCTGACATTTTGCCAAAATAATCAAATCTAAAACATGGCAAAAGGTCACAGGGATTTGGTGTCTCCAGCTCTGGTTGGCAGACATGAATCCTGCTGCCCTCATTTCTTCTCCAGGTCCCTGCTGTGCCAGCATGGCCAGGTCCTGCCTACTGAGTAAATTAGGAGAAGACAAAGAGTGACAGGGAAGCCTCGTCATCTCTGAAGCAATATAGGCAATGGAGGGTTCAAGAGAATCATTCCAGGAGGAAGTAAGAGTGACATACTCCAAAAGCGGGGTCAGAAGGTGGGATGTCCAGCTGAAACATCCCCAAGCCTGCATGGGCCCTTTCTTCATGCCTCAGCTCACAGCTCTCCCCCAAAACAAAATGACCTGACTTAGATTTCTCAAGGG
Source organism: Potorous gilbertii (assembly GCA_028658325.1). Lineage (NCBI taxonomy): Eukaryota > Metazoa > Chordata > Mammalia > Diprotodontia > Potoroidae > Potorous > Potorous gilbertii. Next base: position 552,453,910 of record CM053771.1, on the reverse strand, counting down.
TTTCTCTGAGATTCTCAAGGGTTTCTCCTCTCAGAGAATGTGAGTCCTTTTCTTCTTTGCTTCCCCAGAGCCTGGCATGGAATGAGTATCTAACAGACGCTTCCTGATTGACCAACATGACAGACTAGTTTTATGTTCAAGGGTTTATGATCTGGGGGGAGGGGAAGGTAAAAATTCTCTAAAAGAAGATGCCTCTAGGCCTTGGGTTTTCTCCAGATGTCTGTTCTCTCAGAGGAACGACTCTCCAGGACTCGACACAGGGCCTGGCACATAAGAGGGACCCTAACAGGCTTTTCGTTGGCTGACAACTCCTACGTGAGCTCGGAGACATCCAGTGTTGCCTTCCCCCATGACTGGGGGAGATCTCTGAAGAAGAATCCATTGGCCTGACAAAATGGACTTCCTCATCCATGGCCAGGGAAACTCTGAGTTGGGAGGGAGGGCCTCTGTGACCACGTGTCTAAAGCAGTATCTGAACAGAGAGCTGTCCCTGACAGGGGGTTATTCCATCTCTGCTGGAAGCCCTCCTGTGAAGGGAGCTTCCTACCTGCTCAGGCAGCCCTGTACTTCCTAGGGTGGCACTAAATGTTAGGGAGTTTTCTTCAACAACAGTGACATATCCCAGACCTTTGATCAATGCAGTCAGGGAGCAATGATGACTCCCGAAAACTCCTGCTGGGAGGCACTTCCTGCTTCTCAGAAGATAAAAGGAATGGAGCATCCATCTTCAGATCTAGCCAAGGTTCTGGGAGGGAGTTATGACAACAAGGATGGGTGGCAACGTGGGAGGCAACAAGAACTAACCATTATGTTTCAAAAGGAAAGCGTCAAGTATCTTTTTAAAATGTTTTCATGATTGCTGGTGACAGAACGCAGTAGCAAATAAAAGAGAGCGAGCATCAGAGCCAGGATGACGTCATTTCTCTCACTCGGGCTGGGAGTGAGACCACGGGCAAATCACTTCATGTTCAGCTCCACGGGAGCTGCTAATCTGCATCAGTGGATGGAGTTTCCCTACCTGGGCGTTCCCAAGACCAGCGTAATCACAGGTCCGCTCCTCATGTTCTTTACATCAAAAGGAAATTTTCCTCCTTAGGTATTTCACCCACAGATCCTCCTTATGCTCTCTGGAGACAAGTTAAGTAAATAGAATCCCTTTTTCCACATGAAAGTCCTATACACGCCCTAAGACAGCTATCGGGCCCCACTGCAAGCACACACACACGCGCATGCACACACACACACACCCACCCACAACACACCCAACCACACACACACACACCCCAAGTTATTTCTTCTCCACATTGAGTAGATCCACTCCTTCCATCTCTCTTTACAGAACACAGAAGTTGGGAATATAGAGCAGAAAGAAAGCCATGCCTAGACTCAGGAGGAACTGAATTTCAATCTATTAACACTACATGGATGAACCACGAAAATTTCTTAACCGCTTGGAACCTCAGTATCCTCATCTTTACAATGGGGGCATAATAGCAACTACAACTTAACCATTGTATTTATTAATTTTTTATTGATTAGTTTTTATTAATTCATTTAAATTATTAAATTAATTTAAATAATTTTGTTATTTATTAAAGCTTGTATTAAATGAGCTAATGCTGTATTATGTAAAGTGCTTTGTAAACATTAAATCACTAAATGTCAGGGTACAATTAATATCACCCCTGGTTGCTCTCCTCTAGCCACTCTCCAGCCTGCCAATGAGCCCCCTAAAATGTGGCATGCAGAACCCAACTCCAGATGAGGCCTGATCAGACTGTCACTTCTTTGACCTGGAATCTGGCATTGCTGATCACAGTCACGTCAACCAGGCTGGTGCTTGTCGGTTCAACAGTCACAAGCACGGAGTGTCCATTTATTACAGGAGGAACCAATGGGCAAAGCATCCTGATGGGAGCTTGGTTTAGACATGGGGGAAGTGGAGTAACGGAAAGAGAGTTTTCTTAGACTTTCTGGTTTTTACTTAAAGAAAGAAAAAAGTACTTTGAAGCGGGGAGGGAAGAACCATTAATCAAACAAACAAATAACCAAGTGGTGGAGAGCCACAACCTTCTGTTCCTTGGCACCCTGAGATCTTCGGGTTCGTTTTTGTTTTAGGGAGTAAGGGACTGCTGGAGTGTTTCTACTAAGGAAAGATGAAGCAAGTGCTAATCAGTCACTTCCTAATGACGAAATGAAATCTAGAAGCTTGTCCATGACCTGGCTCTCCAGTGAGCTCTCCTCTGCCCTCCTCAGGGCAGTCCATTCCTCGCAGACTTTCACTCTATTTCACAAAGCAACAAGGAAAGAAGCACACAACTGTGTAAATGTATGTGCACATTCACACACACACACACACACACACACACAGAGTTTTTGGGACACCCTCATGATGTGTGTATAGTATGTGTGTGTGCATATATGTAGATATGCACATAGAGTTAGGTCCACTCAGATTCCCACTTTAGATGGAACCCCACTTCACCCCCCTTGTAATGAATACCACTGGCAATGCAAAAATTAACCAGTACCTTGGCTGTCCCTATATGCCCCATTCCACATACATACATACATACATACGGGGTCCCAAAGAGCTTACCGAAGTTTTAAGTTTTAATAATTTCAAAAGTGTAAATGCTACAAATGTAGACACACATCTGAAAGACTAATTATTGAAAGTTTTTAAATATTATACTTCGTATTAAAATTCAACATAAGCACCATTTTGTGACATTCATCTCTCTAGACAATTTTCAAGTTTTGTAGAAACTTTCACCGTCTCTGCTGCTCAAAGAACCAAAGGACTGCCTTCAGATCCTCCAAACAAAGCGTTCTCAATGCACACATGAACATTCTGATGTGACTTCACAAGGGACAGGTCAGGGGACCGAGGTGGCCAAACAAGAAGTCCCTTCTCTACCAAGCCACTAGGCTAAGAAGGCATCATCCAGAAACTGTTGCAGACACGTTGCATAATAACAAAGTATCTGGTCTCATTTAAATTAAAAGTAAACATTTACTATTTCAAATTCACAAAATTGCTTGTTAAAAGGAAATGAAAGTAAATTTTCAAATGATGACTTGTTTTTTCAAGTTTGCAGCATTAGAAGGCATTAAGGCTTATAATTTTAACTAAAACTTTTGGTACATGTTATAGGCGTGTGTGTGTGTGTGTGTGTGTGTGTGTGTGTGTGTGTGTGTGTGTGTATGTGTGTATGTGGAGAGAGAGAGGAGGGAGGGAGGGAGAGAAGGGGGGGCAGGGAGAGTAGCCCAGCATGGTTGCTTACTGACAGTACTTTATGTAAACTAGACATGCTCCAGAGAATTTCTTCCTTCCCTGGTTGAGTTCAAAGGTTGTACCCTCTAGTCATTCATCGAGTCACTGGGAGTACTCATTTCAGGGAGTGCTCAGATGCTGGGTCCCCTGCTCTGCAGACACTGGTCTTGCTGACACTGGTGCTGTGTTGTAACAGCTGTTTCCCTTCCTTCTGTTTCTTAGAAAATGACCCACTCTGGGAATGATAAGAGCAGGAACCAAGGTTTCTTGCCAGACCAGACAAAGTTTGGGACCAGTACATTGGGGTCTGATGCTGTGAAGGACATGGTCGTTCTTCCAAGTAGGCTCCTCAGGTGCAGTCTGTGTTTGTTCTGGCTTTTTTTATTTTAATATCTCCAAAGCTTAGTGCAGTGCTCAGCATACAGTAAGCACTTAATAGATGCTCACTGATTGACTTGGCTAATTTCCTTTTTGTAATTCCACCTCCTAAGTCCTCTCACACTCATTTCTCCTCTTCTCTCCTGTCAGAAGCCCTGATGCTCCTCTACATTACTGTGCAAGCGCCTGGAAAGATCTCTGGCCCTCAAGTCAGAAGACCTGAGTTCAAACCCCTGAGACCAGAGAGTTTGCAGGGCCAGAAGTACAGACAGATCCAAACAAACTGCCTTCGGGCCACTTTCCTCAGGCCACCCAGAAAAAGGAGGGAAACTGGATTGAGGAAGGGGTAGGATTGGTAGGGGAGGGGCCTAGTAGGGGAAGGGATTGATGGGGGAGTTGAGGGGGAAGGAGGTTGATGGGAGAAATGGATGGGTGAGGGGAAGTGAAAGTTTGAGCTGGTCCTTCATTCCAACTCGGAGGAGATGACATGGGGATGGGGAAATGATTTGGAGAAACTAGAGCCTGGGAGGGGAATGTGAAATCCCATCTCATTTCAAGGCTGTTGCCAAGTGGGCTTCCTTCTCCCCCTCTCAGCTGCAGCTCACATCTCCCTCTGGAGACTGAGGCAGTCCAATTAAGAGGCTCCCAGCAGATGTGGCTCCCCCAGGAAGGCACCCCCCCCAAAACAACTGGAAAGTAAGTGGTTTTTTTTTCCCATCCTCCGCCTGCTGAAATAATATCCACAGCCCCTCTGCCCTCCCCTCACTGGGACACTGGGTGCATTGATGGGGACCCAGCTCCTCCTGCTGATCTTTTGAAAGATTGGCCTTCCTGTCTCCCAAAAAACAACCACGTCTTTCACTGCTGGGCTAAGGTCCAGAGCAAAATCACAGGGGTAGGAAGGCCACATTTCCTTCCACAGAAAGATGCCTTGTACTGATAAAAGGAAGGAGCCAAAATAATTCATCACATCTAAACAAGCTCCTTCCAGTGCCCTGGCACAGAACTGGCCCGATTGATTTCTCTGGGAAAAAATAATTCTAAGTCCCTAAAACCTAATCCAGTGTCCTATTGGCTGCTCACTGACATCGGGCCTTACATAATGTAAGGACTCAAAGTGATCTTTCAAGGGGAGAGCTGATGGGGAGCCATACATGCCGTACATCGATCCAAAACAGAAGCGAACCAACATGAAGGGAAGCCCAGTGAAGGAGAGAAAGTGAGGCAAGATTGCCCTTGCTTCGATACGTAAAACAAGAGGCTCACCCTTCGGGAACGCCTATTGAGATACAACGGCATCCATGGCAATTACCATCATAATACAGAATTCTTCTGAGCACTTTACAAATATCTCATTCTCAACTCACCAGAACCCTAGGAGGTAGGCATCATTGTCCTCATTTTACAGGTGAAGAAACTGAGGCAGACGCAGTGGAACAGACTTGCCAGGGTCACACAGTTAGTGAGTGTCTGAGGCAGCATTTGAACTCAGGTCTTTTTAACTCCAGGCCCAGTGTGCTATCCACCAAGCTTCCCTAGTAATACTCATTCAGTTACTGAATGACCCCTTTCCCAGAATGCTGTCTTGTTTGGATGGTGAGGTCTTATATTTCCCCTCTCTTCTCCCATCTCTTTCATCTGATGGGCTTTCTCACTGGTATGGTGGAAAAGCCTCGAATTCAAATGTTATCTCGGTCACTTACTACCTGTCTGCCCTTGGACAAGTCCCTCAACTTCTCTGGGTCTGAGTTTCCTCCTATGCAAAGTGAAGGACATACATTCAAGGGCTTCCAAGGTCCCCTAGAGCTCTAGATGAGGATTCTCCATCCTGCAGCTGGAATGGGCTTGAAGCAGGGGGTGAGGGCAGAAGGAAGAGCTCCTGAGATGGGCACAGAAGACATGCCCGAAGATAAAGCAGGGAGAGGGCCCTGCCTCTGCCAGCCCAAACCCTGCCCCTAACCCGGGGTCAGCTCTCAGCTCTTCAGGATCATTCTGATGTGGTTTAAGGGGTTCAGAGACCCCCAAAGCCCAAAGAACCAGACAGCATCGTCTGGAATGACTTCATGGACTCAGGCATTCTTCAAGTCAAGGTGGCAAAGGTTTATTATAATACCAATATGGCAGTTCCTTAAGGAACTTGCCACTTAACAGGAACAATGTTAAAGCTTATATAGGAAAAGTAGTGGAGAGTCTGGCAGATATGCTCGTTACTAATTAAGTGATAACTTACAACCTTGGTCACCAGTGTCATTCACTACCGGAAACCAGGGGAAGGGTTTTCTCAGGTTTGTATTTTGGGTCCATTACATCTGTAATAAGATGACCTTGAGAGCTGATATTATGGCTTGACCTCTGGATTGAATACGGTAACTTTGGGAAACAATACATGATCATTCCGTGTTGACAAGATAGTCCTGTTTTTATAAGAGAATTTCTTGAGAGCTTAGCTTGTTCTTGTGAAGGGGAAAGATAGTGCATTTTATTAGGAGCCACTCATGAGGAATTGTGGGGAAAGGTAGCTTGTCTTACTGGAGCCCACTCAGGAGTCATTGCCAGGCACAGTGTCCTTGGGCTGGGGTGAATACTGGCAGAGACAGTGTCTTGGGGCTAGGGAGAAATGCTACCTTGGATTTGGGGTTCAAGTACAAACAGTCCAACAATTTCACTTTCTAACATCCCAGCAACCTCCCAACAAACAGGAATCCAAACCCAACGGCCTGCCTTTGCTTCTTCAGGATGGAAGCGGTGAGGGGGAGAGGAAATATTGGCGTCACCCCCCAGGTCTCACCTTGTACAACTTCCCTTCACGCCCCAAGAACATGTCACGGCGCCCAGTGTGCTGCCAAGAGTGGAGCCAAAGCCAACCTCAGCTCTGGGGAAACTCCATCACACCCCGTCACATTCATTTCTCTCCACTTTCGAGAGAAGCCTATCCTGGGGGACCTGTGCACAGCCAGCTTACTGATGGCTCCTCCCAAATTACAAGAGGTTCATGATCCTCCCACAACCTTTGCATTTGATGCTGCGCTCACAAAAGCCATGAGCCCTCCCAGAGGCTAGGGACCCTTCCCAGAGGCCAGGGGCCCTTCCCAGAGGCTGGAGGCCCTTTGCTCCCAGAGGCCAGGGGCCCTTCCCAGAAACCACCCTCCAGCCCCAGGCACTCACTGTACCTCATCCTTCTCTTCTTGAAGGCGCCTGCGTTCCGCCTCAATGACCAGCTTGACTTGGATTTCCTGAGCAATCTCACAGTCCTGCCGCTCTCTACAATGCAGAACAGAGCCAAGGCCACGTTACTGAAGACAATCAGGAGCACTCTGCCCTCCTGGCCCTCCACCCTCTCTGCTCAGGGGCAGTGGCAGCGGCAAGACTTGTCTCCTTGTGCGGCCCAGATCTCTGCTCACCAGGCACTGGGGATCAAGCCCCTGTGTAAGGCTTCTCAGGATGGGCAAGGGAGGGAGGGAAGAAGCAGTCACCTGGCCCCTGCTATGCACCAGGCACTGAGCTAAGGGCTTCACACACAGGATCTCATAGGGAAGAAGCAGTCACCTGGCCCCTGTCCTGCACCAGGCACTGAGCTAAGGGCTTCACACACAGGATCTCATATGGAAGAAGCAGTCACCTGGCCCCTGCTCTGCACCAGGCACTGAGCTAAGGGCTTCACACACAGGATCTCGTAGGGAACAAGTAGTCACCTGGCCCCTCCTCTGCACCAGGCACTGAGCTAAGGGCTTCACACGCAGGATCTCGTAGGGAACAAGCAGTCACCTGGCCCCTCCTCTGCACCAGGCACTGAGCTAAGGGCTTCACACACAGGATCTCATAGGGAACAAGCAGTCACCTGGCCCCTGCTCTGCACCAGGCACTGAGCTAAGGGCTTCACACACAGGATCTCGTAGGGAACAAGCAGTCACCTGGCCCCTGCTCTGCACCAGGCACTGAGCTAAGGGCTTCACACACAGGATCTCGTAGGGAACAAGCAGTCACCTGGCCCCTCCTCTGAACCAGGCACTGAGCTAAGGGCTTCACACACAGGATCTCGTAGGATCTTTCCAACAACCTGGAAGGGAGGTGCTACTATTATACCACTTTGCATATGAAAAAACTGAAGCAGACAGGATAAGTGACTTGCACAGGGTCCCACAGTCCTTTTTCCTAAGATCCTAAGGACTCTGAGACTTCATTCAAACTAAAGAATGTGGAGTCCACGTGGGGAGGAACAAAACCCTCGTTTTCTACAGCTTCTGGTCCTGCTTGCAGGAACTCATGGCATCAGCCTCTTACTGAAGGGAAAAGATTTCTCAAGAAATGCTGCTGCTGCTTCTGCTTCCACCTTCCAAGCAACCAATTACTCCCCAAATGGCTGTGCAGAGACGGGTCCCAGTGCCAAGGGCCAGCTCACATTCAGATGATATGTGAGGTTTTATAAACACTATACATAACATCTCATCAGGCCCCAGAACAATCCTATGAGCAGGCACTACTGCTACTTCCATTTTACAAATGAGGAGTGGGCTTAGGTGACTTACCCAGAGTAACACAACTCTTAAGTATCTGATGTAGGGATGGTATCTAGAGCCCCCAGACTCTAAGGCCAGTCCTCCATCCTGGAATGCCTGCTGACTCTCTTGAGGGTTACCCAAGGGGATGGGGGAAATAATCAGTGCAGTGACAAGCACCAACCCACAGGGATGAGGCAGGGAGATGCCTGACCTCCCTGGCCTTGTGGTGCCAAAGCCAAGAGAAAACTGCCACAGTGAACACAGGAGGAAGGGTCAAACCCTGGCCAATCAGCTTCCTTCCTCTGCCTTATTCCCTGCCCCACTCATGGCTGTTTCTAAGAACTCATATTTGTCATGGGAGGCAAGCCTAAGCATCCTAAGGAAAGTCAAGGGCATTGCTGAGCAGTCAGCAGATTCGCTGGCAGCTGGCACAGTCCAACCTCCCAGGTGGGCCTAGAGTGGAAGTTTCCCACTACTAGGAATAGGTCTCTATCCAGGAGCAACTGCTCACAGCAACCAGATAAGGTGGAAAGCATGAGCCACACTCTGAAGGGTAAATACCACAGCTACCTGCCCATCTATGTTAGCCTTTCATTGACTGATCTGAAGATTTGAGAAATGCCTCCTTATGGAGAAGGTGTATAGGACGGGGTATATAGTGGGCCAGCAGGTCTGCCAAGCAGGCTTACTCTCAGCCCCTGCCCCTGCCATGTACTGGCACCCTCTCAGACAAAGCTCTAGAGCAGGTGACTGCCTGCATCCTTGAAGAGTCTGCATCCTAGGGATTCTCCACCAGCATGAATCATCATGAGTCTGGACCAAAAACTAAAACAGGGAATACACTAGGGAAAGCAAAACCAAAGGGACCCAGAGCCTGCCCTCAAGGAGCTACCATCCTTGTACCCCCAGAGGGGAGCGGAGATGACAAGGAAGACACAAGAGAAATATCAAGCAGATGATGGTGGAGTCAAAGGAGAAAGGCAGCCAAACTAAGGTAGGAAGACAAGAGGAGGGAGCAAGGGAGCCCTTCCAGCTGGGGGAACCAGTAGGGGCGAGATCAGGCCTGAGAGGCCTCAGGAACAAAGGGAGTTCTTAAAGGCGTGAGGAGGAAGGAGGGCTTTCACAGGCTCAGAGGTAGCCTGCAGAGAAGGGAGCAGGGAGGGGTGGCAGCTGCAGGCCGAGAAGCAGCAACTCCCCCAACGGGGCTGAGAGCACAGAGGGGAGCGACAGGAAACAAGGCTAGAAATTTGGGTGAAACCTGAGAATTGTACGAGGATGCTGCTTGAACAATAGGGAGTCGGAAGATTGCTGATCTAAGGGGAGAGGGTAGGAGGTAAAGGCGGACGTGGAGAAAGCTTCACAGAGGATGGCTACCCCTGAAGCCTTGAGAGATGAGCATTCCAAACAGACAACAATGTCAGCAAAGGGGCAAGACCACACATGCACCAGGGAACCTGAAGTGGTGGTAGCCTGGTCCCAGATCTAGAGGAGGCATTGAATGCCAAGATGGGGTGACTCTCTCAGTGTTCAAGGAGACAATGGCTGACAACTAGAGTACTGAGTCAGTACATGGAGCAGGTGGGTAAATCAACCAGGGGGCATCCCTGGTTTACTTCACAGAGTGACAGCATCCCAGGGTGAGAAGGGACCACAGGAACCCAAGACACCATCAGAGGATATGGCTTCCAATCTGGGCAAGTCCCTTAAACAGGCTGAGCCTCAGTTTCCTCATCTGTATAATGAAGGAATTGACTTCAATGTCCTTTAAAATCCCTTCAAATTTCCAAACTAGGACCCTACGAAGAAATGTCTAAAGAAGTCTCCCTCACAAGCAGTCATCCAGCCTTGAACAGAGACCCCAGGAAGGGGAAGCCATCCCTCCTGAAGCAGTCCCTTGCCCTCTGGGATGGCTTGAATTGTTAGAAATTTGCTCACTGCTCCTAGTCTTGCTGTTTGGAGCCAAGCAGAAAACATCACTTCTCTATTCTAAGAGAGATTATAGTCAACTTCTAGACATGTAAAAACTGACAAATTTCTGTCATCCTGCATGGAGTCCCTGGAAGCAGGGAGTCACCCTGCCTCTGCCTGGTAGATTTCCTTACAAGCAATGGAGTGCTCAACAGGCAAGCAACGAGAGAGGGATGGCACTGGGAGAGGCCCAGTCAGGCCTCTGGAGTCTGTCTGCTCAAAATAAACCATGTGATTTGGGCCTAGTTCATGTTCCAGCCACTCTAAATTGACTTCTATGTACCTCCCATAGGCTTGCACATGGGCTGAGTACGCTGGATGGGTGTGCTGGCCTTCCCTGAGGGAAAAGGGAAGAGCTTATGGTCATCTAGACTCCAGCTGTAGGAGCGAGCGCATTGGCCCACACACTTTGAATGACTACGTTCCAATTCGTGTCCCAGAAGAGACGAAATGCTCAGGGGACAATAGCTATGACAACTGCCCTATTTAGAAAGGCCAGGACTCAGTTGGTTACATGCAAACTTCAGAAGACCAGATGAGGAGCATAGACCTTAGAAGCCAGAGGGAAATTCCAGGGAGCTCCCCGAAGGGCAGTGAGCAACAGCTGGATAAAGTCTCCAGCCAACTCAGCCTCCAATTTGCTTGTCTTCATTGAATTCCTTTCAGAAGTCTCAACAAATTAGACTTAAATAAGGGCATTTTCTTTCACAATCTGTCTCCCTATTCAGTCTAAGGAAAGGACTGAAGATTGAGGGTTCATGGCCTTTTTTTCTTTTTCTAAAAGGAAAAAAAAAAGGCAAGCAAGAAACCGCACTGCCTCCTGATTGGAGCAACGAATCTAGTCCAATAAGGACCCCCCAGTCATGGTCTCCTACTTCAAATGGTTCAGGGGCAACAGGGCTAAGCTCCCAGATTCCAGAATCAGAACGCATCTCAGCGGCTCCTGCTCCCAACTTCATGGGAAAGAGAATCCAGGTCGAGGTCATGGAGCCTCTGTTGGGAGACATCGGACTGGAAGGAACTCAGTCCCTGCCAAGGCAGACCATGCATCCAGGGAACCATTCCCATTGGTGAGAAGTTCTGGGCTGGGTTTGGTGGCGAGTTCTATCCCTGCAGCTTCAGTGTGAAGCTTTGCTGCTTTGGCCTAATGCTCCTGGTCTTTTCTTGTGAGGCCAAATAAACCAGTCTGATTAACTCTTCAAAATCTAGAAGACAGTGAAAAAGTCCTCTATGCCTTCTGTCTGACACATATTTAAAGGACTGCCATGTACAAGGCAGAGCATCCCCAGGGCTGGATGTCTAACCTGGACCCCTGTGCATAAGAGCAGAGGGCCCCCTGGCTTAGCTTAGACACCCATTCACTATGGGACCTTGAACAGGTAACTTCTAAATGCATGATTTTTTTGCTTCTCTCATCTTTGAAATGGGATGACCTAGAGGACACTCAGTTTCCTTTCAACACTAACATTACGAGTCCACGAGTGAAAATTGTAAAGAGAAAATTCAGAAGTGATGTAGGAAAAAGCTTCCTAATAATGAGAGATGTCCCAAAGAGAGGTAGTGAGCTCCCCATCTTTGAAAGTCTTCAAGCAACGGCTGGACAATTTCTCAGGCACCGTGTCCAAAGCATTGTTATTTAGGGAAGCTAACTCTGAACTAGAAGGGCATGGAATGTCCATCCAATTCTGTGGTGCTCATTCTAAGAGACCCTGGGGTATGGGTCTGGACAAGGTCCATGGAGGAGCAAAGAGCTCCAGTCTAGACTGAGCCATTTGGTCCTTTCTAGGCTCAGAGTTCTGCCAAATTGAGGAGGGGTGGTGGTGCACTGGAGGGTGTCTCTGAAGTTCCCTCTCAGTTCTGACTTTCCAGGATCCTATAAATCCAGGAAAGCTTGGACTCCAGTCGAGTCTCTGAGTGTACCATTTGGTATCTGTAAAATGGGATAATACCTTATACTGCCCACCTCATGGGGTTGTTGTGATGCTTGAGTAAGAGAATGTGTGTGTGTGTGTGTGTGTGTGTGTGCACAGCACTTCACAAATACCTAAGTGCCATGGAGTCAGTCATTTCTGTCATTATTTCTTTAGTACGGCTGGCAAAGCTGATGCCCATGTCTGCTTCAGCCAGATGGATGGTGGGGGGGGGGGGGCGTGCCAAGGTTAGCAGGACCCAGACCCAACTCACATGTCTTTGTAGCGTTTCTGGATCTGAGCACGGGCCTTCAGATCCTCCTCTTCCTGCAGCTGCTTGGCCACCTGAAGATCATACTGAACCAGGCGGTTTCGCTGCACATTGGACGCCAAGTGATGCTCAACTGAAAGAAGACAGTGAGAGGTTGGGGGTCAGTGAGGCCCTGCCCATCTTCTGCTGCCCTGCTTTGTTTTACTGCTGGTATTTTTATTTTTAACTTGGACTAGACCCCAGATTTCACTGCTGTGGGACACTGCCAGAGAGGAGACGGGCTCTGCCCATTCCAGACCCTGCCTGACATTCCTGCTCTCTCCTCTATTCACACACAAGATGTTATGTTTGAAAGAAACCTAGGGATGACAGCAGATTGTGGTAAACTCTTTAGGTATATAAGATGCCACTGTACTGGGCTTGGATTCTTCCTAGAATCCCACATAGACACGTACACATACACGTGTGCACACACATAACCACATGTACACAAAAGTCAAGGAGACAGAAAAAGGAGAATGAAGATAAGGCACATCTCCTTAGTGATAAGTTCATCAGCACCTACTCTGGGCAGTGGGTAGCCCTCCCCCAAAACCGTGTGCCCCTCGCCCAGCCCATCCTTACAGTCTCTGTTCTCACAGCCCAAGGTCCAAAAGGGGACATCCCAACTGCCTTCTTTCTCACCCTCTGGTCTCCCCAGAGTTCCCATAGGTCCAAGAGGCTGTCTTTGCTCCCAATCATTAGCATCCTATTTCTCCTCCCCAGGGACTACTTGGCCACAAGGGTTGATGGTCACCCCCACCCTTCTAGGGCCCCATCTGGCTGTCTCTTGGCAGCACCTTCTGGAAGTGTGATTGATCAAAGGCTACATAGACAGAAGGTGGCCTGACCCACAACTCACTTTCTTGCTCCTGGAGATTGTGTGCCAGTGTATGGTCCTCTAACACGGCAAAATCCCGGCACACTGTGGAGACAGAAATACAGACAGTATGTTATTAGGGCTTAACATACATAGGAATGAATTGGCAGCATCCTCACCCGGCACAGGAGTTTCCTTCCCCAAGACCACCAGAGCCTAGATTGGGAGTTGGGAGATCCCAGAGGCCACCTCACTTCATGCATGAGAAAACAGAGGCCCATAAAGGGGCAATGCTTTGCCCAGAGTCACAAATGTGCCAAATGGCCAAGCTGGGCTTCACCTGCACCCTGGCATGCTTGAGCTAGGACTGTACTCATTTTGTCCTTGAATGTCATCAACTATCATCAACACCCTTCTCCATTCTTATTGAAGAGATTTATTAAAGAAACAGACACGGTGGCCCCGGCCCTCAGCAGGATTCTAGACCCTGAGTCACCAGCTCCAGAATTCCCAGCCAACTGTTCAGTCTCCTTCTTGTACTGGCCCTCCCCAAGGACAGGGAACACCCAAAAGCCCCTACCCTTCAGTACAGGCCTCCCACTAAGGCCAAGGTCATGATCAGAGGAGGGGATGCCACAAAGAAGAAAATGTGTTAGAAGCAGCTCCAAGTCTGACCTGCATCAAGAAAACACCCTGGGGGAGCCCGGGGCTCTGCCTGGGAGTGGAACAAGGCCCTTTGCTCTCCATTACCCGTCAGTCAACCAGCAAGCATTTCTTAAGCACCTACTATGGGACAACTTCCATGACAGACTCCAGGAAGCAAAAAATCAAACACTGAAAGGTAAAGGGGATTCTGGGCTCAAGGATCCGGCCTTTGTCATTTGCCCTCAGTCACATCACTGCTCTCCTTCCCTTTGCCACTGCTTTTGAACTGTCTCCTCAGCTGTCCCATGACATGGTTTAACAACCAGCCCAATAATGACAAAAGTTGATACTGACCACAAAGACCCTGGCAGCCCTAACCTCCCATGAGCCTCACCACGACCCTGTGTGGTACAAGCCATAGCCACAATCGTCCCCACTTTACAGACTTTATTTGTTTCTCCAGCCTGAATCCATACTGCCAGGCACCTGACGATCCATCTGCTACAAAAGCCAAGATCAAGTCAGAGAATGACAGCCATGAGCCAGAGAAGCACCTGGTCTTCCCAAGGCATGCACACGCAATGCGTATGTGTGTGTGTGCGCACGTGTGTGTGTGTGCATGTGTGCACATGCACATTCTTGCACACTTCTAATTCTGGAAGTTCTGGACCCTGTATCCCTCTCTACACCTCCTGATGAATCCAGGAGGCACCACAGGGCTATAATTGGGTCTGATAGGATCTGTGGGAAGGTGTCCCCCAGGATTCTAGAACAGCAGCATGTGGCACCTAAAGATCCCATTGGAAACCGATGACGTGTGGGGAGATCCAAGGGAAAAGAAGTCAATCCCTTCATGTAACAGGGGTAAAGGGACAAGAGAGCTTCCATGTATGCTCCTGCTGTGATCTGTCTTCCCCGGTAAATCTAAGCTCCTGGAAAGCAGTGCCCATCTCTCATCTATATGCTCCAGGACTGAGACTAGAGGCTGGCACATACTAGGTCCTTGGTAAGTGCTTATTAACTATCGACCAAAAGACTTCCCTCAATCACATAACTGCGTGGAAGATTCAAGGGCATGTCATTTAATTCCAAATCCAGGGTGCTCAGAAAGTCTAATTCCATTATCAATCCAATCAGATGGAAGGAAAGAGGAACTGGCCAAAAGTCATTCTAAAAAACCTAAAAGAAGTGGAGCTCAGGGCAAAATTTTCCCAAGAATATGGTGGGGACAGCAGGGTAGGCAGGACATGAGATTTGAACTTTGGAAAATGCAGGGAGGCCAAGTAGGAGATTATTGCAATGAACCAGCCAAGAGACCATAGAGAACCTGCACTTGGTTGGAGGCCCTGAGAGAGGAAAGGCATGGAGACATGCTGTGGAGGCAGAAACAAGCGCCAGTGACTGACTAGCACGTGGGATGAGGGAAAGCAAAATGTTCAGAGAGGCCCAGGGGTTGACCGCTGGACTGAAAAGATGTTGGTAATCTCAACTACAATGGGGAAGTTCAGAAGAGGGAAGGGTTGGGTGGAAAAAGGAATTTTCTTTTGGACATGGTGATTTAGGGATGATTATAGGACATCCCAATGTGAACTTCCCAGTAGGCAACAGGTGATGGAAAACAGGAGCTCAGAAAACAGAAAAAAACATGGAAGCAGAATCTGGACATCCTCTACACAGAGACAAAGCCATGGGAACAAATGACATTGGAGAGAAGGATCCTGCCTGCGGATGAGTGGGCAGCATGAACTTCAGGGGGCTCTCCATTTTACTGGCTCACATTCTGCAAAACCACAAAACCTGCAACGAAGCAGTTCTCAAAAGCTAGGTCAGTCTCATCGGTCCATCCCTCAACCTCATGTCTCAGGTCTATGTCTGTTTATCTCTAATATATGTGTGAAAAGAGTCTGATAACCAAGCACGCCCATCATTCTGGAACCTGAGACTGAAACCCAAGCTTACAGTACAAAGCCTGGGCAGACTGGACCTTTGCTCCCCTTACCACCCTTTCCCCACCCCTTCCCCACCCCTGACAGAGACTTATGTTTCAGATATAGGTGAGGACACACATGTGCGTGCACATACACACACACACACACACCTATGAGAGAAAAAGCAACTCACAATCATCTTCATTTCTGCTTATTTCACATATGACACCCCCCAGGCAGGATGGCTCCCCCCCCACCCCCGCTCCATGCCTCCCTCTCTCTTCAGGCCATTCACGCCCTCTCAAATTGACATGTGACTCAGCCAAATCACAGACTTCCACCCTGTTACTTACAGGCTTCTGCAACAGGCTTCCTCACTACCCAGGAAGCCCTCAAACTCTTCTGGTCCCCTCAAAATAATAAAAAAAATGGTGCCTCCTTTTCCCTACTTCACAAAGTGACCAATCTGTCAACAAGTGAACTGGATGCTGATGAGGGAGACACTGGATAAAAGGACAAAGACAGCCCAGCTCTGCCCTCAAAGAGTGTCCATTCTGTCCGTGCAAATACGGCATCCCTACCAAGTCAGTATCAGGCGATCTGTTAGCAGGGGAGGGGAGGTGTGACAGACAGCCTCTCAAGAAACAAGATAGGAGAAGTGACCTTCTTTCAGGGAGGACCATTAAGTCAGGCAGTCTGTCTGGCTGGGCCACAGAAATGAAGGCTGAGGAGCCTGGAGAGCTCAGGTGGAACCATGCCTCATGAAGGAGAGTAAATATCTAACTGGGGAATTTGTCATTTGATCCAGAGGCAACAGGGAGCCACGGAGGCTGTAGGAGTAGGGGAAGGACGTGGTCTGACCTATGCTTTAGCAAAATCACCTTGATGGTTATGAGGAGGGAGACAACTGAAACAGAGACATCCAACTAAGAGGCTGCTGCAACTGTCTGGGAGAGAAGGGAAGAAGACCAAATGAGCCCCCCGCCCCCAATGGTGAGTATGAGAAGAGAAAGGGAGGAGGCTAGACATGGGGACAGAGAGGCTTGGCAATGGGTAAGCTCTGTGGGGCAATGGTGAGGGAAGGCAGAAGGAAGACTGAGGCTAAGAGCAAAGCCCTGTGCTGCCAGTGAAGGCACAAGGGACAGCACTGACTTAGCCCCTACCCTGTCCTTGGGGAGATTATATTGTGCTGGGCAGAGGGAGGATCGACATTTACACAAGGAGATCTGAGGTACAGACAAAGTCCCTTCAAGAGGAAGAATTTACTCCATGTGGGAACAGGAGGAGAGGCTTGTGTGTGAGACATGTTGTGGAGCCAATGGAACACTGAGTCTGGAACACCAAGGATGGGCCGTTCCTGCGGCTCCTACCCATTAAACCTTTTCTGAAGGTCTGATGGATACGTTTTAGAAATCACAACAAACATCCCTGACTCAGTGCACCTTTGGCTCCACGCTTTGGTATGGATAAAAGGGCTTTGCATCCCCTCACTCAATCTCACTGCTAGCACAGGGTGCCCAGCTTCCTTTGTCTGAGTTGGATGTAGGAAAGCAGGGATGCAGTGGGATGGGAAGAAAACTATGAGGCTCAAGGCAGGGGGTGTACTTTGGATCTCAGTTCAGCTCCATACCATTGGCTTGACCTTGGGTAACAATCCCACCCCTCTGAGCCTCCAGACCTGGATGGAACAGTTGCTAAGTTAACTTCCCCATGCAAAGGCTATGACATGAAGGGAGAAGTGGATAGTGTGAAAAGCAAGTTCTCCAAGTTCTTGGGTTCCTCTGTAAACTGGAATCAAGAGTGGTGTTCCAGGGACGTCTGAAAGAAGGGTCAGAGGCCAAGCTGGTGTTTCTTGAGTTCCATTTATTTACAAATCTCTGATGTCAGCACTTCTACTTGGGCCTGGGTCGGGGAAAAAGCCACTTGGGGTCTGTGAGAAAGGGCAGAGAAGCCAGAGGAAGCCACAGAGTTTTGTAATAACAGGATCCTTAGCAGGTTCTGAAACTTGGAGGAAGATCGCCAGATGGACACTGGACCTATCTTCCAGGCCAGATCCTCTCTTTGCAGACCGACACCCCACTCTAGCAGAGAAATTAGACCAAACATCACACACTTAGCCCCCTACCCTTCTGGTCCGGAGATCAACTGGGAAGTCCAAGACCTTGGCCAGGTCACCAGAGGCTAATTGAGGCCCATGGGACCACTGAGGTGGAATTCCCAAAGAATAAAGGGAAGAGGTCAGTGCTGGCTTGCATCATCCAAACCCAAGAGCAGCTTAGACAATCCCAGGGTCTCCTCATCCTGCTCAGTCAGCTCACAGCCATGAAGGCAGGCAAACAGGGGAGGGAACAGCTCAGAAATTTCACCTTCTTGCAGTAGATTGGGAGAACAGGGAAAACAGGCCAAATGCATCCACAAAACTTTTTTTTTCCTTTTTTAAAGAATTTCAAAAACACATGAAAAGGATGAAAGTCCCAGCACCCTTGGGTGACCTCTCTGTGATGGATTTCAGGGATGACCAGGAGAGGAATCACCCAGGATGGGTGAGCAGACAGGCAAGGATGGGCCACAAGCTCTGGGGCTGAAAAGAATGTCCAGATGGAAGAAATCAACCTTTGGACTGGAATTGGAGTAATTGCTTTTCAAAGTGGGATTTGAGAACTAGAACCACTCTGTGAAGCAACAGGAAGAAGACAGCCACACGCCTAACCTGCCCCCATCAGCTCTGGGGCTCCACTTTGGGGACTCAAGTTCTGGACACTGGCCATGGGAAATCCATCCAAGTTCCAACAAGAATAACCCCCTACCCAGCTGGCCAAAGGGGCCCAGAAGAGGATGCTGCCATCCCCTCTGTTCAGTCACTGCTTTCACAATTCAAAAAATGATGGGGATTGGGGGCTGTCAATGGGACCTTTCAGGAAATTTTCAGAGAGCACAGATCTCCAACAAGTAACAGTGGGGCCAGGAGGCCTACCAATGGGACAGGAAAACACAATAAGATGACTTTGAGCTCCTGCACAGTCACTAGATTTTCCCTCCTAGGTCCTCGTGATCCTAAGGCCTGTTTGGTCAAAAGCCTCCGTCCAGAATCAAAGAGCATGGGTCTGACATGGGAGAAGGTACTTTCAGACCCATGTCCTTGTACTGGCTGTGTAACCTTAGTAAAGTCCCTAGTTTTCACTGGACCTGCTCCCTCATCCATAAGAGGTTTGGAGAACCTTGAGATCCATTCAACTCTAAACATCCTTTATTTTAGACTCAGAGAAGTCCAAGTTGGAAAAGGTTCCAGCCACTCATATCAGATCCAAAAAGGACTCCCATCTCCATACACCTGACAGGTGGCCACCCCACCTCTGCTTGAAGGCTTCCAATGAGAGGGAAGTCCCTCCCTCCCTAAGACGCCCCTTTCCCCATGGTCTTCTCCCCCAGGGACATCTCTCAGTTAGGTTAGGCCTTTATCTCATTGGCCAACTCTTCCTGAGGCCTCCATTTTGGAAAGCTGCCAAAGCAAGCCAACCTTTATTCCCCTGCTGGTTCTGATTTCCAGACTTCAATGGGGTCACCCAGCTAGGAAGTGTCTGTGACCATGTTGGAACTCAGGTCTTCCTGCCTTCAAGCACAGTCCATTTTTGACCCCAGTATCAAATGTTTCAAAGTCATGAAGGTAGGTAGAACCTGCAAGTGAGACCAGTGTGGGAACAGTGAATATATGAAGTGGAGTACTTCACTGGATCTCAGCCTGTTAGCTGTGTCCTTTCACATCCCAGTGACCCTCAAATGTCCCTAGAGATTATTTCCAAGTCAGAAAAGAGTTGTTCTACTTTGGTAGAAGGAGTTCCCACACTGGGAGTCCTCCACAGCATGGAAATCACAGGTTCCAGACAGATTTGCCTTTGAACACACCATGCTGATCAGAGGGCTTTGAAAGTGCTGAAGTGTTCAGTGCTCAAGTCAGACAGATGACTAGTTTAACAAACCACAGGATCATTTCTTGAAAGAGAGAGGGATGAGTCAAAAATCTCCCTCTGACAGAGAAAATCACCATGGGATGATAGGTAGAGGAAGAAAAAGGGGGAGCAGCAAACGGCAAGATTCAGCGTAACAGAAGCCTTGTATGGAGATAAAGCTTAGAAAATAAACTGATCATCCAGAACAGGTGAGCCTCCAGCACAAAGAAGGAAAGATGGAGGGGACAGGGAAGGGGGAGGTCTCGGGCTGGAGGCCCCCCCCACCTAGAAGAGAAGACACTCATCCGCCTCCCTTGTCTGTTTTCCAAGGCTGGACTAGCAGAGTCAGAACTTAGCTCTGAATCCCCCCCTGGGCCAATGGTCCTTGGAACAGTCTTAGGCAAGAGGCTTCAGCTCAGCCTGCAAGGCCTCAGTTTGCTTGCTGGCTTTGGCTCTTTAGGTCTCCCAGCTAGAAAGTGATGGTTCACATAAACTGAGTTTGGGGGGCCTGGGGCTTTGGGGAGGGTGGGGCTTGTTTGTTTGTCTGTTCTTCCAAGGAATGCTTTTTGGAAAACTGACCACTGAGGGCAGGAAGCCTCAGAGGCTTGGCCTGAAGGACTCTGGGTTCAGTTTCTCATTGGCATTTCTGCTTCCTCTTCCTGGGCTCTGTCTGGGGCCCCAAGATCACCTTAGCCCAGGTGACAAGTTAGACAGAATGTGTCAGATAAACGGAGTGCGGCCACTGGGCAGGAGGGCGAATGGTTAGCTCCTTCTAGGTTAATGAGCAGGACAGGCCAAAGGCCTCCTTACCCAAGACATCAAACTTCCAATTAGCTACAGGCAAAGGAATTTAGTCCCAAGAAAGACCGCTGCGATGGACTGAATCTGCTCCAGCTGGGATGACTTCCAGGGCCTGTGCTCCCCACCCCCTCCTCTCTTTTCCTCGATGCCTCTGTGGAGACTGTGGGGGATGGCTCAGGCTCTGGGAGGATGGGTCAGCAGAGGAGGCTGGCTCTAGGCAGCAGAGGCTCCCAGCAAGGGGCTGAGCCTGGACATCATCAAGCCAAGGTGGGGCCGCCAAGGTCAAACAGTTACTGGGCTGATAAGAAACCACTGTTTGTGTTGGGTATTTATCCAGAAGACAAATGCCCATTTCATAGAACATGAGCTCCTGGAGGATGGGGCTGCTTCATTTCCATCCAGATAAGGTGACAAATAGTCATCTAGAGATGGTGGAAGGAAGGGGTGCTGGCAAACACTAACAAGTAGAGATTTGGAGTTGACTGATTAGGAAGTTGGTCATTACAGATGTAATGGCTGCCTTGGGGCATGGAGTTCATTGGCAGTGCAGCTGTTAGTTGGCACTGGGGATACAGGGGCAGGCCTGAGTGAGGTTGGGGTTAGAGAGCCTCAGACTGTGTCTCTCTAGCATGGCATTGGACCTCTGTTTGCCCCAGTTTCCTAATCTGTGAAATGGGCATAATCGTAGCCCCTCCCTTCCAGAGTGGCGAAGACTGCCTGGCACCGTTCCCTGGAGGAGCTTGCCGTTTCCTTCTCCAGCTCATTTTACAGATGCAAAAACTGAGGCCAACAACTAAGTGACTTACCCAGGGCCACACAGTCCCTAAGTGTCTAAGGTTGGAACTGAGCTCTTGATTCCAGCCTATCCACTGAGCCTCCAGGCTGGCCCCTGACACATCATAGGCACTATCCAAAGGTTAACTATTATTAGCTCTGAAAGGATCCAAGCAGAATGGGACAGCAGGTGGCAGGGGCATTTTTCATTTTGCATGTCTTTCAGAGGAAGTGGAGGAAGTTGGGCTGGATGTTCCGTTCCAGAGTGACAGGGTTCTAAGCAGACATAACTGAAGACACAGCTTGACAAGAAGACAGAGGTGCATTCACTTCACCAGCATCAGAGTGGGGTGTCATTTGCTGACTTCCTTTGTGATGGTGGGCAGCAGGTTTGGATATGTGCAAGGTCAGGGCATCCCCTCTCACCTAGCTCAGTCACAACCTTCCATGGCTCTCCAGCCTGGGGCCTCTCCCCCTCCAGCTCATCCAGCTCAACCCACACACTCCTACCAAAGTCATGTGCCTCCTCAACCAAATCCAGCTGTTTCCTGTTGCCTCCAGGATCCAATATAACCTCGGTCATTTAGTTTTGCCAGACCTCCATAGCATGACCCCAACTCAACCAGGCCTCACATTTCATCTCTCACCTCCAAGGCTTTGAACTAGCCATGTGTAAAGTTAATGAGATGTAAGATCTTCCCCATCCCATTAATAGGCCTCACAGGGAGCCATTAAGGAAAGCTTGCTTAGGGGAGATTTGCTTGCAGGAAGGCTTTTACACCTTTGCTCATTTCTAATTAGGTGGAGTCACAGGGTTGTGATACCTTCTGGCTCTGAGAAGGGTATCTATACTGTGAGGTGACGTTTTGCTTTGGGGGCTCTCTTATGAGAAGGATCTTATGCTTACCTGGTCGAGACTCTGGGTAGCCATGTTCAGACCCCAACTGCTCAGATGGGAAGGCTCTCTCGATCCAAGGGTGTATATAAAGTATATAGCAATACTGCTTTGATTCAGGCAGTAGAGCCCTGTCTGGTGGGCTTTACTTCTCTGATTGTATTTTCTCTGAAGTTCAGGGTGCTGACTTTTCCCCTAAACTAGTGGACCTAATCAAAAAAGCCTGTTGACCCCTTAAAGAGCTATCTTTCCTAGTAAAGGAGATCTAAGAACCTGTGCTAGCCACCACCCTGGATATGCCAACAGGGTTGCCTTTACACGATCCCAGGCCTGGAATACCCCCCCTCCAGGACTTTGCCTCACTTCCATGAAGACCCATCCCTTGCCCCTGTGCCCCCTTATCCCCCATCTACCTTTCTTGGTATGAATTGCTTTTGTGTGGATCTTTTCCCCATTAGAAAGTAAGCTCTGGGCCAGTAGGAGTTGCTTCATTCTTTCTATTTCTATCTCCCTAACACATCTCCAGGACCTACTTGAGCACTTGACACATAATAGGTGCTTAATAAAGGCTTATTTGTTGATTGGAGGGTTGCTTCACATACTGGCCTTTCCTCTTGCATTTAAATTATTAGTCTTGGATAAGATGCCGAATTTAAAACCACAAAGAGATCTTAGGGCTCCTACAGTCCAGAGGTAGACAGTCTAGAAAAGCCCATGGACCCCTTCTCAGAAGAATGCTTTTAATGGCTAAAATAAAATAAGACCACAAAGGAAACCAAAGTTTAATGAAAATAAAGTTGTGTTCTGTTTGTTTGTTTTTTTCAAAAGATTATGGGCCCCTGAAATCTAACCACAGACTCCCTTCCTGGAATCCAGGTTAAGAACCTCTACCCTAGCCCAACCCCTTCCTTTCAAAGATGGAGAAACTGATTTTAAAGGTAATAAATTTCTCACCTTAGCCCCTCCCCCACGGGCTAGTAGCCAAATAAGCATCCAGCCCAGGCAGTCTAACTCCAGTCTCATGTACTGTTCATAAAAACCTACTGACCCTTCAGCTAGTCAGGTCTCACTTCTTCTAAAAAGTCTTCAGTGGCTCCCTCTGGACTTTAGGACATCAGACTAACCTCAATAGTTAATTTATAAATTTAGAAAATCTGGCACAGTTCCTCAGGAATCCTCGCTGTTAAGACCATGATTGCACTGAAGACTGAGCACTAATAACACTTTAATAAGGCACAAAGGATGTAGGAAGGGACATACACAGAAAGTAGGGGGACAAGTGGTAAAAAACGCAACTGAGGCAGGCAGTGTGAGGCCAGGGGTAGGGTACAAAGGCAGGCAGTGGTAGGAAAGATGGGAAGGGATGAGACACATCCCTGTAGGGTTGGAGCTGGAAGCACTCAAACAGCATGGACCCTTAGGACACATCAGGAGAATCAGGAGCTTGGGGGGGGGGAGGGGAAGGTCTCAGTTCATAGGGTCTTGGGGAAGAAAAGACTAAATCTCATCTATTTATCTATCTACCTGCCCACCCACCTACCTGCCCTTCTCAATACTTGTACAACATTTTAGAAGTCTGTGACTTTGTGACTACTCTTCTGACAAAGACCCAAACATGCTAGGTCTTCAGAAATGGCCTTGGAAGGTTGCTGCAACCAAATGGGGGAGAGCTCCCAAGTATCTGCCTCCTTTACTGCCCCCTCCACCTCTGTCACCAGATCCAAAAGACACAGGAGATCCTTCCCCCCACCATGATCACACTGAATGGACACCTGGGAGAGAGACAGATGGGCCACCACAAAAACCAACCTCTCCAGACCTTTTTTTTTCCCAAGTAGTTTCTATGGCCTTGAACACCATATATTTCTCAGGCAGTGAAAAAGCTCTGCTAACAACATACATTTTTTGAAAACAGTTAAGCAAAACTGCCTAAAAACAAGAGTGCAATGCAGGATGTAAGCCATCTTCTACATTCTTCACTTTGTAGATGACTAATAGGAAAGACATGTATGTGAATGTGATACTTTTAAAGCTCATCTGCCATCCCAGAATCAGGACCCACTGCCTCTTGACCCTATCTTTATTTACATGATTGGAGTCTTTGGGTAGAATGTTCTCTTGGTTCTTTCTTCCCTTGCATCATTCCATGTCGAGCACGTCAAAACAAAACCTAAGTCAACCCATATTCATCCATCATTCTCTGTAACACCCAGTTTGCCCAGTACCCAGTAGCTGGCCTAGTGCTTTGTCTGCAGCTCACCTGTGGTCAGTAATCCCATCAGGATTGTCTGTACCATGGAGATGTATGGGTCTTTATTTATCAATAATTTTCCAGGCACAGAATTTCAGAGGTGGGATCTCTGAAAGCACATAAAAGGCTTGGGATTTTCTTGCATGATTTAAAAGTGTTTTCAAGAACAGATCCAACAGTGAACTGCCCATTAGTCTTCCCACTTCCCTTCAAATACCAACCTTTTAATGAGGGACCATGTGACAGAGTGGGTAGACATCTGGTACCAAGTCAGAAAGACCCAGGTTCCAGGTCTACCTCAGACACATACTATCCTGGCTCCTCCCTCATTATTTCCCTCTGGGCACTCTGTGGTCCAGTCATACCAGCCAGAACTCCATTAGCCATCTCCATGATTCTGCACAGTCTGGTCACCAGACCTGGAATGTTCTTTCCTACTCATTTCCACTTGGCTCCTTTAAAGATTTAGCTCAAGTCTCCTCCACTCCTTTCCTTAGGCTACCTTCCATCTACTTATTAAGTGTATGCCTAGGAACATTTTCCCCATTAATTAAAATGTGAATTTCTTCAAAGCAGGACCTTTTAAAAAAGCAAAAATGAAACAAACCAATAAACAAACATCTGTCTGGTATTCATAGTACTTAGCACATATAAGGGCTTAATGAAGGCTTGGTGATTCATTGATTGATACTAGCTGAGTGACTCTGGGCAAGTTATTTAACCTCTCAATGGTCCAGGAAACTTTCTAAATCTCAGACTTGGAGATCTCAGGATGCTAGTAAGCATTCCTAATCTGTGGGAAGTCACATAGTCCTAGATAGATGGAGGGATGGATGGATAGATAGACAGGCAGACAGACAGGTAGATTGACAGGTAGAAAGATTAATAAAGAAATTAGTAAATAAATGGAGGAAGGAAGGAAGGACAAAGGAAGGCAAAGAAACTGGGTCTAAATCAGAGGTGAAAGGGATTCAGCCCAATTGTCTTTGCGTTCATTACATTTTCATTGTGAGCATTTATACACCTCAAAAATCAGCAAATGCATACACATCTGATAGTGAAGTATCATTCTGTTGATTGTCTAGACTTCAGAAAGCCTTAACAATGCTGATTAAACTTAAAAATATAGAAGCTTTTTTTTTTTGAGAAAAAGCCTGTCATTAACTTTATTGGCACGTCTTGTCTACACATTTTTCTTAAATACATATTGCCTTCCAGTTTTCCCAGATATTGGACAAAAAGTCTCTTCCCAAGAGATCTGTCCCTTCCTCTTCTCAATGGAGGTGGAGAATGATGGATTTGTATCACTACATACAATCTGAGACTATTTGATGTTGGGTACTTGAGCTAAAGCTTTTGTCCGCTGTCATTTCATTTCTCATCTTTGTTAAAATGCATCCCTCTCTGAGAGGTGAGCAGATACAATTAGAAATATAGTGTCGTGGGAAAAAATCAATTGCCTTCCAGCCGTGTGTGGTCTTGGACTGGGTGAAAACTAGTCTGCACAGGTTTGGATTGTTTCCTACCTATCTGATTTCTCGCATTAAACAACATTTCCATTTCATTTTTAAAAACAATCCCACATGGCACTGAAATATCATTTAAAATGTAGTCATGGCATGCCCTTAATGTTTTAAACCTTCTACTGTGTCACTTCACTTACTGGGTTGGCCTAAAATCCATTTTTTAAATCACGCTCACAGAAGCATTGTGTATGTGATGCATTAAGCAGGATACATAGAGAAGAAATGTATTTTATGCTCAAGGAGAATCAGGGAGATAGGGAAGAAAGGGCTGGAACACAGGACATATAACACCATCACAAGACCTAAATAACATTAAAAAAAATAATACAAGAGGTTATCACAATGGAGAACATGGATTTTTCCAAAGAAACAGCTGGCCAAAACTGAGAGTGCCAATTCTGGGGAGAGGATGCCATTGGAGGCATTAGTCACACCTCCTTTCTGATTGGTGCCAGGGTTCCTAGAGATCGTCACAGGCTTCTATCATGTTCAACGTATCAGAGCCAACATGCAGATGATCAAGGATCTGGGGGTTTGAATGCTCCAAGCAAGAGCTGTCATGCAGCAGGACAAAGGGACAGAGACCTAAGAATTCAGTGGCCGCAATGGAGTTGACTATCCCTCCTAGAACACTATGGGAATGGCCCATTTTTGTCCCAACACTCTAACATGCCCTCTCATGGTTTGGCAACTAGCAATTTGTTTGCCTTACCCAAAAGAGAAAAACCGCCTTTCTCCAGTAATCCCAGAGGCATCAACACCAGCGGTGATCACAAAAACCCCAAAGCCCACGGGCAGCCCAGGCAGGCTCAAGTTTACAAGAGTGGAAAACCATTTGGATTTCTTGGATTCACATGAGAAGAGAGTCTCCTCAAGCACTAGCTGCCATAGGTTGTTTAGGCACATTTTCCATTTCAGTTTTTCTCTGCAAATAAAGACCTAACCTGTCCTTTCCTTTCTGAATAAATTTGGTTCTTTTTCAGAAGGCCTTCCACCATTGCTGGAGCTGCAGAATATTGATGAGATCACAGACTTAGGGCTGGAAGAGACCTTTAGGTCATCTCGTCCAATTTTCTCACTTTACAGATGGGAAAAGAAAGACCCAGAGATGGTATCGGGTCACAGTCAAGGTCATTTAGGCATAGATGGTAAGCCGTAGAGCCAAAATTTGAACTTGGACCTTTGACACCTATTTAATTCACTGCTGTTACTGCCTAACAGGATGATAAGAAAAGCAAAAGCCTCCTTTCCTGGCTTGTCACTAGAAGACAAGTTCCTGTGCTTAAATCTCATTCCAGCTCCCATTTGCCTTTACTGTGATTCTGATTAGGTTTCTCCAATGATCTCAGGCTACAATAATCCATATTCAAGGCTAGGCTTTGGAAGTTCTTGGATCAACTACAAAATAACTTTTGTCATCTCTCGCTCTCTCTATCCTGAAATCACACTGTTTTTACTTTGTATTTACTTATAGAAAGACAGATTTGCCTGAGTTCAAATATGACCTCAGATGCTTACTAAGCTGTGTGACCCTAGACAAGTCACTTAAGCCTATTTGCCTCAGCTTCTTCATCTTTAAAATGAGCTGGAAAAGGAATGGCAAACTACTGCATATCTCTGCCAAGAAACCCCAAACAGGGTCACAGAGTCAGACACAACTTAAAGAACTGAACAATAAACACATGTGTTTGTGTGTGTGTAGCTATACACTTATATACATGCTATATCTCCTTTCTACTACCACCCTCCTTCCTGACCATGTGAGATTATTTAGGGCAGGGACTCGTTAATATTTTATCACTGGAACCTAGCATAGTATTGAGTCATAGTAGGTGCTTAATAAAGGTTTGTTGAATCGAACTATATGATATAGTATTAAATCTCTTTAGTGTAATGGTCATCCACTTCTGCAAGCCTTCTAATTTGAGAAGGCAATTCCTAAAATGTGGCATCTGAGCTGAATGCAATGGTTAGCACAGCACTTTCCCCTTTGGGGGGTTATTCCATTTCTTGCAATGTCCCCTAAGAGACCATGAGTTTCTTGGCAGACACAACACAAGGATGAGTCATCCTAAGCTGAAAACCAAATCAAATGCCTCATTGATTTCCATATGTCTAGCCCCATGAAGAGCTATGATCTTAATGAATGTATTTCAACACTAAACTCAAATATCTGTACTAATGAAGCTGATAATCCAAATTCTCTATGTTTAATCTCAGGAATCTATTATTTTTACATGTATAATTTGCATGTTTGCATAGGAGATTTGTCTTTTTAGTTTATATTTTACTCACTTTGAAATTAAAATTAGCCCCCCTTGTGAGTGACCTAGAAGGGAATATTGTAGAGTGGAGGCAGGGGAGGGAACACAACACATGATTAACAGTTAAGCACATATAATTCCCAGACAGATAAGTAAAGGTTGTCTGGTTTTAGGGGAGTGAAGCTAATAAATGCGCAACTTCAATCACAACTAATGAAATGTAAATAACACTGCCTCATGACCAGCGAATTAGCAGCAGCAGCACTGACATCAACCACAAAAGCCTAATGGTAGAGGCATGCAGAAGATGATTCACTTGTACGTTACTGGCTGAATTGTAAGTTTTAAGGATTTTCTTTGGCAATTCAGGACAGGAAGTGTCCTAGCAAACCAGCAGCATGGCCCACCTGAGTAAACCAGCAGGAGATCTTGAGCCCTAGTGCCACGGAGCAGGTGAGGGCCCATACCAGGATGCCCCACGTGCCTCCACATAGCAGACTCCAGCCCTAAGGACCACCAGGTGCTTAAGCAGAGCCCCAGGCAAAAAGACAACCTCCAACAGGTAGACCTCCCTGTTCCAGGATAACCCCAAGCAAACAGGTAGACCCCAACCTTGCCTAAGCAGACACCAGAGCCAAGTCCTCTCCACGTGCTTCAGTCCAGATCTGGAGAAAGGAAGAAACACCCCATAGGCCTTAGCACAAGTCAAGCACCAGCACTAGGAGCCTAACTCAGAGCCAGGTAAGCTGCCAGACCCCTTCACCCTCCATCCCACCCCCTCAGTGCAGCATCAGACACAAGGGGCAATATCTTTACAGCACCAGGTAAATAGCCAGGACCGGCAGCCCCACACAAGAAGCTTGAGACCCCAGAGCAGTGTTCAAATTTAAAGGAAAGAAAAAGGCCAAAAAAAGATAAGCATAACCAATCAAAGAATCTGCCCATAGCAAGTTATCATGGGGACCCGGAAGGACAAGACACAAACTTAGAAGAGGACGACAATGCCAAAACACCCATGGGCAAAGTCCCCCCAAAAAATGGTCTCAAGCCCTGAAAGAATTCATGGAGAGCTCAAAAAAGGAGCATAAAAATCATGTAAGAGGGGGAGATATGGGGAAAGAGATGAGAAGGATGCAAGAGATTTACAAAAGTTAACAGACTGAAAAAAGAAAAAAATCCTTAAGAAAGTACAATTGGCCAAATGGAAAAAGAAGTCTAAAAGCCAGCTGAGGAAAACAACTCCTTAAATGTTAGAATTGGGAAAATGAAGGCGAATGACGGCATGAGACATCAAGAATCAATCCAACAAATTCAAAAGAATGAAAACGATAGAAGAAAATGTAATACACCTGATTGAGAAAAATAAACTGACCAAGAAAGCAGATCCAGGAGAGACAACGTCAGAACCACTGTACTACCTGAAGCCGCAATCAGAAGGAGGCCCTGGAGAGCAGCTTTCAAGAAAGTATCCAGTAAGACTGCCCTGATGTCCTGGAACCAGAGGGTAAGATGGGGTTTGGAAGAATCCACGGATCGCCTCAGCAAAGAGACCCCCAAACAAAAACTCCATAGAACAGTTTTTATCAGGTCAATCTAGCAAGTGGCCAGAAAGAAACAGTTCAAATATTAGGGAGCCACAATGAGGATTATACAGGAGGTAGAAAGGGTTTTGTTTGGCTGGTTTTTGGAGGTGGATGGGGATGGAAAGCCAAAGAGGGCTGAGCAGGGAGAGAGCACAGAGAGGTAAAGCTAGCATAGGTGTTTTTCAGAATGCAGATTTCTTTCAGAATTGTTTACGTGAAGTCAAATTTGAATAATGTGAATTGACATAAAGGGAGAACTGTCTCTGTGTGTGCATGTGTATACATATATATATATACATATATATATATATATATGTATAGGTATATAAAAGGGGACAGAGATGCAAAGAGAGGATTGAGGGAAGGCGGGAGACCCAAGAAAGAAAAAGGGGGAGGGGTCAGGCTGTGGAGAAGGAAGGGAAGGACAAGGACAGGAAGAGGAAAGATTGGGAGAGTATCCAAGTCTTCAACAACTGAGGTAGAGGTAGAGCCAATTCGATCAATCAGTGTAACCAAATTCAGGACTTAAATTAACATATTTCCACTGGGCTAGAAACAATTACCATATTTTGTTATCTTATATAAGTATAACTTCAGATAGCATGAATCTGACTACATGTGACTATTTCCCATGGGACCATGGGATTAATTTTTCACATTAATCAATCGGCCAGCCCTTATTGTCTGTGTTTCTCAGAAACTGGGAATATAGATGCCACTAAGACTGAAAAACACTTCAATTCATCTCTTGGTGCAAATATTAGCCCTTCATGTTTTCTTATCCTATGCAATTCCTGTCTGTGTTCTTCCAGACATGTTCTGCAGAAGGCCTACCCAGAATGCTGCAGGTCTTTTTCTAGGTTTTCCTATATTTACTGAGCATTAACTACGGGTAAAATCTGTATACTATCCATCTGTTTGCCTGTTCTTGCCACATGATGAGGCTTTTCTCATTTCCTGAATGAAGGGCACTTCATGCCATTCATAGGCATAGGTCACCATCAGAAATACGCTAGAGCCGACACAAACATCCTGTGTGACTTTATTGTCCTATAAATCCCCCATGTGTTCGAATCTTCACAAACAGTAGTGCTCCACATAAACAACCATTCAGCTTCATAGAGAGAAGAGTTATATAGAAAAGGTGAACTTTAGTGGCAGGGAGTGCCTTGGGAGAAGAGCTTAAAAGAACAGCACAGACTCCCAATGTAATCAAGCCCTCCTCTTCCTCCTCTTCAATTTCTGTACTGAATTCAGTGCTCATCATTTTCGCTTGTCACAGATACATGTGCTGATAAAACTCACGAGACTTAACCATATGAATACATGAAATGGGTCTATACAAGAGGCATTTTTCATCTCTTTATTTTTTCCTAAGGCAGGAGCAACATAATGAAACTTACAAACAATATGAAAAGAGAGAGAGAACTATTGACAAATTAATGAAAAAGATAATAAATGTAACTGTGAATATTTGAAAGCTGTGATTTTGTCACCACATGGCATTCCATATATGTATTTATGTATGCATATATATGTGTGTATGTATATATGCATGTACATATATATATATATGTGAGTGTATCTGTCTATATGTACATACAGGAAAGGCATGCAGATCCTTATTTGATAAGCTCAACATAATTAATAAGTCAACGTTGGGTGACCTTTCCAGGGTCACAACGTACAATGACAACCCAAGTTTTCTTGGCTCCAAGCCCCCGATCCTATCCAGTACGAGCCAGGCTGCTCATACTAAGTACAGTTCTACAAAAGGGGGAGGGGAAGAGAATTACTTGAGATAAATCAAAAGCAAAAAAAAAAAAAAAAACAAACCTCCAAAACAAACAAAGAAACAAATTTTCAAAAAGCTTGGGAGGGATTAAAATGTATCCATAGCACTTTATTTATCAAAATTGATTTATTCAGATGCAAAGAGCTTTAAGGAAGTATTAACTGGTTTTGCAGAGGTTTCTAGTTAAATTTATGCTAAATCATTTATCTAAAAAGAGAAGGGGAAAAACAGAGTCAGATCTGCATCTGGCCTCCACACTTTGTTTAGACGGAACTTTTTTTTCTTTTAAAAGAGAGAAGTTTTATTGAAAACACTGAGAGTTTGCCTAACTGTGAACTTTGCCCTGCCCTGTGCAAGGCTGGAAACCCCAGTGGGCCTGCTGGTGGAAGTCACAACTTCTTGAACTGAGCCAGAGTTGGGGCCCAGGCCTGCACTAGAAACCAAACTGAGAGCAGGGTAAGGGACTCAGCTACCACTTTCACTTTGTCTGGACTGTTTATGTTAATAACAACAGCTAATGAATTATGGCAAGTGTTTCTGGCTCAAATTCCTTTCCAAGTCCAACTTGCGAAAGTTTTGCCATTTGCCTTAGAAACAGACACAAATGAGAGGCCTGAGGAAGGAGGCCGGCATACATCCTCCTTTACTCAGAATCCAGGGAAGTTCCCTTTAATGAATCCTTTTTCAAGGCTCCAAGCCACTTGAACCCTGAATCAGGAGGCAGACTTGGCCTTGCCACCCATCCACTGCGACTTCAAGTGAGGTATGTGGACCTCTCCCACCATCCCAGCTGGAACTCAGTTTCTTCATTTGTAAACTGTGCTTGGGCAAGGAGGGTATTAAATTGTCTTCAGTGGCTAAGTCACAGGGCAGCAAGTAAACAGTCTGTCAGCAAGTATTTCATGAAAAGTGAAGTTCTGGGAATACAAAAACAACCAGGACAGTCCCTGGCCTTGTCCTAAGAAGCTGCAAAGGGGGAGGAGGGGGAAAGCCACCAAGATGGAGCTATGATCAAGGGAGAGAAAGCACCATACAGGGAATGGGGCTTTCGCTAGAAGAGCTGGGCCCTGATCCCTGGCAGAAGATGTGGAGAGGCAGCTGGAGAAAAACAAGGAGCTCCAACTGCTGCTCTCAATGTGCCAAGAATCCTTCCCTCATGGGCCATCTCAGATACCCAGGGCGGCCATGTCCTGGAGCTTGTCCTCACACACAAATGCACAACATCCATGTCCAGAAGTTCAGAAATTCCCATCTATTGCCTTCCAACTCTCCCTCTGCCTTGCACCCCCAAACTCAATCCTTCAACCACACCATGACCTTCCGGCCTCCTCAATTCCTCCCTTCATTTTGAAGACATTACCCACCCTCACACAGGCTACAACCTCTCTTCCCAGAACCACTTCTATTCTACCCTGTCTTCTTTTTCCTTCAAAGTCCCTCACTGCCCCCCGCCCCCCATCCTAGGGCAGACCTTTCCCTGTCAGGCCTGGATAGTAACAACTATCCACTGCTTTGGCTCCTGATGACACACCACTAAACAAAGCTGGAGAAAATCATAAGATTACGGCAACAGGATTCACCCCAAATTCATGTCACACAATCTCGGCTGGGACCTCACCGACGTAAAGCATTGTCCCTCTCACCACTGAAGCCTTTCCGAAACTTTGCATCCTTCCTCCAAATGCCCTTGGTTCCCCCTTACTGCTACCTCTCAGTTGAAAACCTTGCCATTTGCTTCCATCAGTAGATCAGATGATAATGGCTGGGTTCTGGAAGCTGTGGAGGGAGGCAAAAGCCTTGTGATCATCCAACTCATCAGAAAGAAAAGTTGGTGACTGCTATGGGCATATCTCCAAAGTGGTGTGAGTGCTAAGAGGCAGTGCAGAAAGAAAGGAAGAAGTGAGCATTTATCAGGCCCTACTATATGCCTGGCACGGTGCTCACAGCTTCATAAATATGACCTCATGTATTCTCACAACCCTGGAAGGTGTGAGCTACTGTTTATTTCCAGTTTATGGTGGAAGAAACTGAGGCAGACAGCTAAGTGACTTATCCAGGGTCTTAGAGCTAATAAGTATCTAAGACTAGGTTTGCATTCAGGTCTTTCAGGTTCAAGATCTAACACTTTATCTACTGAACCAGCAAGCTACACAGGATACTGGGAGCAGACTTCAGACTGAGGAAGACAGGGTTCAAGTGAAGAAGGAAGGGAAGGGGAGGGTGGTGGTGGAGGTGGAGAAGGAAGAAGAAAATTATGAAGACAATGAAGTTTACACAATGGTGGAGGCTGGTGGTGATGACTGGGAAAGAACCTGACCTCTCCAAATATTTGGAGAAAGAAGTGAATTAGGCTTGTTTGATCCCTAGGGCTAGAAAGCCTGTGTAGCCCAGAAGAGTAGAGATACCTTGGCTTAAAGCTAATTGCAGCTGGCACTTACTGTACTATCATGAAAATACCAGGGAGTCCCTCAAACCCTCAGTCTCTTCATCCCATGATAACAATACTTTCACTAAGAAAGGCTGCTATAAAGAAAGCACTCTGCAAACCTTAACGCCCTTACTGCTATTGTTAATAAGAAAAGTATTCTTATATTCCATTGCATGGTATCATGCTTTCCTGGGGTGGGGAAACCTGTGGCCTTCTAGGACCTTAGGTACAGCCTTTTGACTGAGTCAAAGTTTTATAGAACAAATACCTTTATTAAGAGGATTTGTTCTGTGAAGTTTGAATTTGGTTAAAAGGACTATGTTTGAGGATCTAGAGGGCTATGAGTGGCCTCAAGGCTGCAAGTTTCCTACCACTCCTCTATATAAATTATGCAAGTATTACTATTGAGAGGTAGCACTGTTCAGTGGATAGGGATTGGCATCCAAGTCAGGGAGACCTGAGTTCAAATTCTCCCTCTGATACACTCTGACTATGACCCTGGGTAAGTCATTGAACTGCTCAGCAGCCCCATCAACTCTCAAAGTTGAGGGGTTCCTTACTTTTTGGGAGGGGAGATCATGGATCCCTTTGCCAGGAGTCTGGGGAAGTCTCAAGACCCTTCTCAGAATCATGTTTTTTAAATGTATAAAACAAAAACCATAGGAATCACCAAGGACCATCGCCCCTAATATTCTTGTCCACCTGACCAGCAGCCCAAATTTAGCCTCTTATATAATCAACTTGACATTTAATGCCTATCTTACTTGAACTTTTCTTTAAAAACAAATAAATACATAAATAAATAGATCACCAACACCCAATCACCGATTCATGTTACTTTTTACACATGCTTTTCACACATGCTAGACCACAGTCCTCTGCTTTCCCCTATCTGGAGAAAAGCCTCCATTCGTGATTGTTCCAATGGCCTTTCATTCAATCCAGGGTCTTAGAAAAAGCAATGAAGCTTCCCTTCTCAAGAAGTCCTTCCCACAAACTCCCCGGGATCCCAGTAAAAACAGTCAGTCTCATCAAATTAGTGCTCTGGTACCTGGGGCAGTCAGGTCTGGGTCTGTGGCAGCTCTCTGAGAGAGGCTCCTGGAAATGATCCACCAGGCCTACTCCCACAGCACAGCCCAGGACAGGACAGCCTGGGGAAGCCCAGGGCCCAAGGGGCCTGTCCCCACCCTGACTGGGAACTTCTGCTAATAATTCCCTCAGCTCCACCAGCCTACGTTCTATGGAACCTGACTTCTCCACGTTGGTGTGTATTTAACCTTCAAATCAGGCCTGGAAGTTCACCTGTGCTCTCCTGTGGTTTCCTCAGAGAGGAAGCGAAAATACACTAAGGCCAGCTTGTCTCAGAACCGAGGAACAAACTGCCAAATATGTTTCTACTGTGAAGGATTGTCTGTTACTCTATAAGGTTCTATTTTGCAGAATCAGACCAACATTCAAACAGGTGTTTCACATCTGGGCTCAGAAAAAAATATATGGGGGTATACATACATACATGCATACATTCATACATGGGTATGGGTTTGTGTGTATAGATGTATATAAACACATACATACATGCATGTGTGCATGTATATATGCCTATAACTATGTATTGTGTGTATATGCACATATGTATGTATACACACACACACACACAGGGAGAGACTGAGATTGAGATTTCTGCCCAGTACACCCTCTTGCTTTTATCAGTGACGATCTCAGTTCCATGATGTGCTCTGGGGAAACAGAAAATTTTTTATGCTTCAGTTTCAAATAATAGAAGTGAGCTCTACCAATTCCTACAAAAACATACATACACACACACACACACACACACACACACACACACACACGAGATATGATTCAATGTGATGGGATGTGATACAATATGATTGATATGGTATATAATACCTATTGAGAAGGACAGGGAGTCGGGGGAGAGCCCTTAAACTCGTAAAGTATTGAACACTAACCCTAATGGCACAATGGGGAGGGGAGCAGAGCAGACAAAGCAGACTGCTCCAGTGCTCCTTCCCCAGGGTAGACTCTGCAATCTGGTCACATAACTCTTCTATCAACACTTTCAGTGCTTTCCTGCTGCCATCAAATAAATCCAAACATCTTAGGTTGGCATTCAAGACCCCCCACAATGGAATACCAGTTCGCCTTTCTCATCTCCAGGGCTTTTTTACGCTGTTTACTATAGCTAACATGCCTTCCCCATCCTCTGCCTATAAATAATTCCATCAGTCCATCAGGCCACTTTCTCCAGACAACGTCCCCTTTCCAGAGAAGAGGGCAGGCCACCTTTGTTTGAACCCATGGCACCCAATGCCAGGTTTTGCTCTTAATCTATGACTTATTTGTTGTATTGTTCAAAGGAGCTACTTTCAAAGTAAATATGTTTTAGAAGAAAAGTACAGTAAGTTCAAACTTCATCTGGACTCCTGTCCTCGTTGTGCCTCTATCCTGGGACCTGTCTGTGGTTTCTTTTTTTTTTTTCCCTCAGTAGCAAAGTTGTCATGAGAACAGCTTTATCACTAAGTCAGGTTAACAAGATCTCAGAATTGTAAAGAGCCTCCATGGCAATCTAGTTCCACTTGTACTTAAATTAAAATCCACAGGTTAAGTGGCCATTTCTCCTGGGCGTGAGGAGGAAACCACCATTCCACTACTCCAAGGTAGCCCATTTCATGTCAAGACAGCTCTAAGTGGGAGAAATCTTTGCTGACATCAAGTCTAAATCTTCCCCCCTTTATAACTTCAGTCTCTTGCTTCAAGTTCTGGCCTCTGGAGGCCAGGACAACAAGACTACTACATGATCCACATGACAGCCACTCAAATATCTGAAGGCAGATAGGGATTCCCCCCTCTTCATTTCCAAGCTTTCTCTTCTCCTGCTCCTTCAATGGATAGCATAAGGCAAAGATATCAAACTCAGGACAGGCCAGCAAAATTCCCTGAGTGTATCTCAAACCAGATTAAAATGTAATTAGAAATGTTTGACAAGAAAAATAAAATACAATACAACATAGTTATGTGACTCTGTGGCTTTCTCAGTCAATATGCAGCCACAGGGATACATTTCTATTTACTACCATATGACCCCAATGACATCTAAGAAACTGTAACTCTCTATTACAGGGAAAAGAGCCACAAAGTAGCATCTTACTAGGCAACAGAATTTCACCTAAAAAACTCTAGGTAAACACATATGTATCCTTTTGTGTATCTGGAGAATCTAAATTTAAGTAAGATACCTTTCACAGAGCCTGAATCAGCATCAGTAAGCTTGGTGACTGTGCAACCCGCCCTGCCATTAGCTTCACTGAACAGCAGGTTAGGAATTCGATCCAATATGCATTTATTAAGCATCTTCTAGGCGTAGACCACTCTGCAAGGTTCTGGGAATCTGAAGACAGAAAGGAGATATTTCCTGCCCTTCAAGAGTTTAGTCTGGGAAGTAGGGGAAGGAAGGAGGGAGAGCTAGGTGGTGCAGTGGACAAAGTACTGGTCCTAAAGTCAGGAAGACTCTTCTCTCTGAGCTCGAATCTGGCTGCAAACACTTACTAGCTATTTGCCTCAGTTTCCTCATATGTGAGATGATCTGGAGAAGGAAAGGGCAAACCATCTTTGTCAAGAAAACTCTAAATGTAGTCACAGAGAATGGGGCATGACAGAAAACAGCTGAAAAACATTAACGAGAAAATCTCTAATCAAGGTTAGCTGTCCCTGGAAGATTCTCTCAAGGGGCTGGAGAACAGCAAGGTTTCTTATGGGGCTGTTATGAAGAAAGTCTTGGTAAACTGTAACTCAGTATAGTCATGAAGGCTATTTTTAGTAGCCTTGTCATTATTCAGAAATGGTCAGACTAGTAGTCAACATGATGCGTGACACCCCCCTCCCTTTGGAAAGAAACAAATTAAGCTGCTTTTCAACACACCACCCGTATGCAGATGGTACTTCAAGTTTTGCAAAGTTCTACATAAACGATGTCTCAATTTATTGTCACAACAACACTGGAAGGTAGAGGATTTTTCCTATCTCCATTTTACAGATAAGAAAACTAAGGCAGGGAAACTTGTAAAGGAAGTATAGCTAGGAAGGTCATGAGGCTCTATTTGAACTCAGATCTTCT
The DNA here is from genome assembly GCA_028658325.1 of Potorous gilbertii. NCBI lineage: Eukaryota > Metazoa > Chordata > Mammalia > Diprotodontia > Potoroidae > Potorous > Potorous gilbertii. Next base: position 552,415,773 of record CM053771.1, on the reverse strand, counting down.
TAACTCCAAGTTGGCTGCTCTAGATCTTAGGTCACCTAGCTGCCAGTACAGCCAATTGTCCAACAGAAGGGCACCAAGAGACCACCACAGAGGATGGAGAAAGAAAAGGAGCAACCAAGTTGTCCTGCCTGACCACTTTGTAAAGGCCCCAGTGGTGGTGTCTAGTGGGTTGGACTTGTGTTCATTAAAACTTGATTTCATATCCTGTTTATTCTTCCTATTTGGCCATCAGTGGATTACTGAACATCTTCCAGCCTCAGTCACTTCATTTATTAAGTGGAGATGATGATGATGATGAGGAAGAGGAGGATGGTGATGATGGTGGTGGTGGTGGTGGTGGTGGTGACGGTGGTGGTGGTGATGGTGGTGACGGTGGTGGTGGTGATGGTGGTGACGGTGGTGGTGGTGGTGATGGTGGTGGTGGTGATGGTGGTGACGGTGGTGGTGGTGATGGTGGTGGTGGTGACGGTGGTGGTGGTGGTGGCAGTGGCGGTGGTGATGGTGGTGGTGGTGGTGGTGGTGACAGTGGTGATGGTGGTGGCGGTGGTGGTGACGGTGGTGGTGGCAATGATGGTGGTGATGGTGGTGGTGGTGGTGACGGTGGTGGTGGCGGTGGTGGTGATGAAGGGTGGTGGTGGTGACGGTGGTGGTGGTGGTGATGGTGGTGGCGGTGGCGGTGACGGTGGTGGTGGTGGTGGCGGTGGTGGTGATGGTGGTGGCAGTGGTGGTGACGGTGGTGGTGGCAATGATGGTGGTGATGGTGGTGGTGGTGGTGACGGTGGTGGTGGCGGTGGTGGTGATGAAGGGTGGTGGTGGTGACGATGGTGGTGGTGATGGTGGTGGCGGTGGCGGTGACGGTGGTGGTGGTGGTGGCGGTGGTGGTGACGGTGGTGGTGACAGTGGTGGTGATGGTGGTGGCGGTGGTGGTGGCAATGGTGGTGGTGATGAAGGGTGGTGGTGGTGGTGAGGATGACAACTACCACCATTTAGACACCATGTTAAGACTTGCAAACAATGTAATCCCAATAATACCCTGTCAGGTTTGTTGTCAGCTTTGAATGGGATACTGCATATCTAAAACATGCCTCACAAACATAAGCCCAATATGTAAATGGGGGTTGTCATAATTATCATTAATGATGCCCTTGGGACAGGAGCTCTCCTAGAGAAAGTGGAAGCCTGGAAAGTCTCTTGTACTGACTTTCTAACCTTCCAGGCTTGGCCTTTGTCCAGTGCCTCCACCCAATGCCTCCACCTTCCTCCTCCTCTCAGAAGGGGAATACATCCAGCTCATAAACAGGAAAGTCCCAGAACAGTTCCTGCACCAGCGTAAGCCACTAGGTACTAAGCAGGAAACAAGCAGGCATCCCCTGGTTCTGCTCTTTGAAAGGAAAATGATGAAAATGACAATGTGGCAGCAGCTCCATGTGCCTGGTTCTGGGCGCCTTCCTCACCCTGCTCACATCCATCTGCTCAGCAGCTGTTTCCCATGTTTCTTGGGAATCCATGTGCTCAGAGTAAGAAGAAGCAGGCCCCATTGCCTCTATTTGTTATGGGGGAGGAGGGGGAGGGGCAGTGGTAGAAGAGGGAGTAAAGATTTTAAAAAGGAAAAAGAAAGGAAGGAAAGAAGGCCAAGGGAACATTTAAAGAACATTTAAAGACACAGAAGGATCAGAAGGGACTCAAACAGAACCAGGAGGGGGTGATGACCAAGCACAATTCAATATTTTCTAAAAACAACAAAGGCAATCTTCTTTTTGTGCTCTTTACATATGGAAATCTTCGTGATACATTTTTGTTGGCTGACTTTGTGACAGAAAAAAACAAACAAGAAAGAATACTGAAAGCCCTGGCAGGGAGACTTCCAACTCTGGGAGCATCAGCTAGCTCCTAGCATTCTGGCCTGAAGCTGGTGGGCAGTGGAATGAGACCAAGCGGATGACTGATCAGAGAGGAGAAACCAAGTCTGGGAACTGCAGTGACGTACCACAAAATGGTGGCTGGGACAGGAGAAAGCAGGTCCTCAAGCCCAGGTCAGCGTCAAGGTACCCACAGCAGCAGATGTGTGTTAGCCTACAATGTGTGTTAGCCCACAAAGGACCACAATATGTGGATCCTGAGTCTAGACATCACAGCCAGCTTCCTGGAGCCCCTGGTGGGTTACCCTTGAATCAGAGAGAACAGTAAGTGATGAGCTGAGGGGCAGGGCTAGGGGCCAGTAATTGTACACACAGCTGCAGCGGGATGACCACACATGGGAGAGACAGAAGAAATGTGTTAGGGACACACAATGAAACCTCAGTTGAACAACGATGAGATCAGACGAAGCAGCCGCACCGAGCTGACAGTGGGAGTGGAGCTCTGTGGGACTGCAACACAGAGGAGACAAACTATGCCCAGGTGCATGATGGGAGAATGTGTGTTGTCAGTCAGTCAGTCAATAAACATTATGAAGTGTCCAGGACATGCCAAGCACTATACAATGTGCTGTAGGGCCTTGGGGGAAGGGCCAAGCAGGAAGTGTAGTTAAACCCTAAACTTCTCATTCAATTTAACAATCACCTATTAGGCACAAATAATGTTTGAGGCCCAAGGCTGTGTGCTGAGGACCCAAAGAACAAACCATCATCCCTTGTCCTCAAGCAGTTTATGTTCTATTGGGCCTCTCTGGAGAGAGCAGCATTGTTGGAAAGGTTCTCTGACTTACAGTTCAATCTAGAACATCCTCTCTGGTGCAGGTGGGGTATGCAATGTGTTATTTAACTTAGTTCGTTGGGAAAATCATTGAAGAGTTCAGAAGGAGACATGGACCAATTCTGTCTAGACAAAGGAAAATTCAATACGTGCTAAAAACAAAATATTATCCGATAAAAGTTCATAGCTTCATATTCAATCCCGTTTTCACTATTCTTTGGATATCGAAATACTCATTTATTGACGATGGTTATTTTCAGAGTAAAAATGAAAACAAGACCAAAAAAAAAATCTCTTTAGAATGACTGGTACGTCTGAAAAGAATCCATTCAGCCTCTCGCCCAGAGGTATACCAATCGGCACTCGAGAGACCAGGTCTCCCTCCTGGTTCTGCCACGCTGTACCTACCACCTGGTTGGCCACTGGGAAGAACCTTCTCTAGCTTCAACTCCCTCACTGATATAATGAAAGGGTCCTGGACTCAATGATCCTCTGCCAGAACTAACACACTGAGAATGAAAACATCATAGGTCATGTAACCATTTCTCCTTGTGGGCTTTTCTCCACACTTTTGTGACTCATGACTGAACAATGCAGAAAAAGGCAGGAGGGACCCATGGTGACTGCCATCATCTCTGGCTAACAAGGGGTTTTCTGATCTAGAACAGCTGGGACTTGGCTGGTCCCAGTGATCACAGTAAGGGATGCCAGGGAGATGAAGTGACCTCTTACCTATCCAGTCACCTGACTACGGAAAATAACAGAAATCCAGAGACTAAACCAAACCAGCTCCTGAGCAGCTACCAAGGGACCAAAACACACGCATTAATGTCAGGTACCACCCATATTAGAACAGTTCTCTGCCAGGGTCTACTTGCTCTCACTTGATTTATAATGGTCTGGTCTTCTCGGGGAGCTCATTCAGTCAGGAATTTCCTCTGCAAAGATGACTTCCAGATTTCTATATCCAGCCCTAACCTCTCTCTTTGGCTCTGAGGCTGCAGCTTCAAACGTTTGCTAACCATTCATGCCTGGATGCCCTGCTCCCATCTCAGCTTCATGACATTCAAAATCCTCTTCTTCCTTAAACTCATTCTTCCTAGAAAACCCCCTTTGTAAGTCAAGGGCCCTACCAACCTTCCAATGCCCAGGTTCACAAAATCCAAAGGAAGCCGGACTTTTCCCTGACCTATCCCAGGCCCCTCATCCAGTCTATATACTGAGTTTTAGCCTACTATGTCTCTCAAATCTGGCCCTTCTCTCCACTCAGCTGGGTGGCACCTCTTTCCTTAGCTCCCTTTTGATCTCCTACAAGACCTGTCTACTGGGTCTCTTTCTAATTGTTCCCTTTAACCCTTTCTCTATGCAGTGTCCAAAATACACTTCTGAAGGAACCGGACAAACCCCACAGACTTCCTGGCCTGGCATTTAAGAGTTCCACAATCTTGCCCAACCTCATTTCTCAGCCTTGATTCAAAATACTGCAGTGAAAAGTCCAGAAATGGCATCAGAGAGATCTGACTCAAATGTTGGCTCTGAACATGTAGAGGACCCTGCACAAGCTGGTTAGCTGCCTGGACTTCAGTTTCTATACCTGTTAAATGAGAAGGTCCTCATGGCCCCCTCAGCTCTCTTTCCCTGGAACATGTGATGTGATGACACTTTATGAGCATCCTATTTCAGTCAAACAGCACTATCAGCACGTTTCCAGACTTGAATTCACAACCTTCCTCCTTCTTCTGCCTCCAAGACTTTGTCCAGGCCACCACTTTCCTCCTCACCTCTACCCTTCACAATCTTGATCTGACTTCAGGGCCTGCAAGGGTATGTTTTTATCAAGGACACCTTCACCAGTGCTTTCAGCTGGGAGAGTTCTTGTCCTTCTCAAACTGTGTGCTCTGATTTGTCACCATGTCACGCTCCCATGCCAGTGAAATGTTGTGGCTTCCTGAGGCCAGGCACTTTTGTAACTGTATCTCTGACACTCTAGCTCCTACAGCAGAATGCCTGGCACATAGTAGGTACTATGTGAAAGCTTACCCCCTCACTACTTGCTAACACAGTGCCTGGCACATAGTAGGGGCTATGTAGAAGCTTACTCTCTCCCTAGTTCCTAGAATGCCAGAAGACATTTGAGCACTTGTATGATTGAGTTAAAGAAGCTTCTGGGTCTCTGGCCCCAAGTACATTAAAAGTAGCTCATTTGAAGGGGGGAAGGAATTATTAGAAATACTGGAAGGCAGAGTGACAAATGACAGCCTAGCAAGAAAACCTACAAAGCGCCACAGCAAGTCCCCCAGAGGACAGTCATGGGCCTCCTCCAAGCTCCCAGTGATCACCCAAGGCATTTATTGGGAGAAGGGGGAAGTATGTTTCATCAGTCCAGCTTAAGAAGGCAGAGAAGGAAGAGGGCTAGACCTAGGACTTCTTCCCTCCACATGGTCACAATGGAACCAGGTAAGAAGCTTGAGGCATCAGGAGAGTCTTGTGGGAAAAGCCTTTCTTACCTGCAAATGCTGGAGAAAGCACTAGATGTGTCCAAAGCCCAGGCCAGGGAGGCCTCTGGACTGACAGAGCCCTGCCTCTGCTCCATCTTCATTCAGGCAGTCAGGACTGATTCTATTGAGAGGATGGGCTTGACATCCCTTCCCATTCTAAAATTCCAAGGGAATCTCCACTCCCTACATCGATCTACTTGAGGATGACCAAGGCTGTGAGCCCCATTCTCTTTTAACAACCATCATCAAGAAGCAGCAGAGATGAGCTGCTATTGTGATGAAGCAAGGTGGGGACATGAGCATACACCTGAAGTTCATCCTCCAACAATCTTCTGTAATCAATGAAGAGGTACCTGCCCAAATATGGTAAAGCCTTGAGAGATGCTGCCAGGGCAATGAGATCCTTTCCTTTGAGCTCCTTTTTTCTCTCTCAAGCACTGTTCCTCCCAAATGCCTTTTTTAAGAAGCTAAAATATCTGCAATACCATGCCCATCATTCTCTCATTCTTCTCATGGGGCATTTTTTCATCATCATTTTTATGAATGGAGAAACTGAGGCAGAGGTATAACTTACTGTATAGCTCGCTGACTGTCAGCTGCTGAAACAAAAATAAAACCTGAGCACATCAAGTACTCCCAAAAAACCATGGACACCTTCTATATTTAATTACCTGGCCATCAGAGCTATTTTAATGGTACTGAAAATATAACAGAATGGACACACTTATTTGTTCTACAATGAAAGTATAAGTCAAAAAAAAAACTAAGGAGGGATGGTCAGCTCTACAACTTACCAATGTAATTGGGTCCATACCCTAGTACCAAGAGGCAAGCAGGGTGGAGTGGAGAATCAATCCCAGATATAGGAAGACCTGAGTTCAAGACCTGATATCCTTGGCTCTGAGACCCTGGGCAAGTCCTTGAAACTCCTAGGGCCCTCAAGGAGCTGTCCAAGATTCAGCTGCTGTACCAACAGGAGAAATGTCCTCACCCAGAATTTCCGACACTGATGAAATAGTCCCAGATCTGGTCTCCACATCCCTATCCCAAAAAAGACACTCAATGTTTCCACTTTGATCCCTTATGTGACAGCTCCACATCTGTTCATCTCTCCTCTGAGGGGGAAGAGCACCTTCAGGGCAAGTACCTTGTCATCTCTCCCCCATCCACATCATCTCTCCACCAAGGACAGAGTGAGGACCCTGTCTTGAAGTTGTGATTTAAATAACAACATTCTTTTGTTGCTCTCTTGTGGTTGTGAGTGCGGGAATGCAGTGAAAGACAACCCCAGCAGAAGTAAAGTTGACCAGTAGGGCAACACGTCCCCTAAGGGCAAACAGACAAAGGGAGTATGGCAAGCCCCAATCTGATACCAGCCAAGACATAGAGGTGGATGCCTAGAAAAGAAGGTGAGCCAATCACAACCTACCATGAGAGGGCTGACTGTGCCAGGGGGATCCCAACATCAAGAGAATTCAAGGAAAGCCCCCAGCACATCAGGTAGATGGTGAGGTGAGGTCTGAACAAGAGCCAGAGAGGATTAAAGGATGAGGCTGGATTGCAATCTGTATCACTGGAGGGAGTGGCTGCATGAGGTAGACCAAGGATCCCAAGCATCCCTCTGTCCTGGGCAGCCAGAGACCCCACTCGTGGCATGTAGCCCAGTACCCTGCATGCAGGAGAAACAGTAAACCATGACGACAGCTGCCACTTTTATTTCACTTTAGGTGATCCTCACAACAATCTTGTGAAAGAACTCTATCATTAGCCCCATTTTACAAATGGCAAAACAGAGGTTGAGAGACGTCCAGTAATTTGCTTTGGATCACATACCTAATAAATGTCTGAGGCAGGATGTGAAATCTGGCCTTACGGACTCCAAGTCCAACACTAGCCTCTACCCCATCCAGCTGCCTCTGAACCCAGTCCCACACCTAATCCATAACGGTTACATGAACAATACTCACTTGTCCATCCTGACTTCCCATTGGCCCCTGCAATCTAGGCTTAGAAACTACTGTTTTGTCTTCTGGTAAGAAATTAAATGGCTATGAGGCTAATCTTGACCAAGCAGTGGCCACGCTGTTCCTCAGGTCTATGAGCCTAGGATGTACTTGCTTCTCGGCCTCCATAAAGACTGCCAGGTGCAGCTCAGAGCATTCCTACATTATGAGCACTCACCTGAAATTCACAGAGACACATGAACAAACATTTCAGACTTAAAAGACCAACTGTCCCCCAACTTCCTCATTTTACAGATAAGGGAAAAGGCACAGATTAGCGAGGGGAGTTACACAAAGTAGGGCCTAGGAGATCTGGGATTGGAACCCAAGTTCTCTGCTTCCTCATCCAGCACACCACACAATCTCCTATTATTTTGTGTATATTCTGTAATGATGGATTTCCACGCTGATGACAGAAAGGGCTTGTTTTCTTTTTCCTTTCTATTCCTAGGCCCCAGCACAGGACCTTGCAAAAAGGAGGCATTTCATAAATACGTGGTGGTCCAAGAGCTCACAGACTCTGACCTAGAATGACCGCAATCCATGATCTAGTCCGAACCTCTCATTTAGAAAGAAAAGAAGTATTTATTTTGTCCAATATTTCCCAATTACATGCATGGTAAATTTTGTACATGTAACTGGGAAATACTGAACAAAATAAATATTTTTTTCTTCTTAAATGAGAGACTTGGACTAGATATTTTACATAGTCCAATATATAGATATTTTCATTTTGAGCTGCAATTTGTCTCCTTCCCTTCCACCCCTCCCTCCCACTTTGGGAAGGCAAGCACTATGATCTCATTATACATGTGTGGTCATGTCAAACTGACGTTGCAAAATTTAGCCATGTTGCAAAAAGCACACACACAAACAAAAGAAAATAAAAACAAAGTTTGAAAAGTAAGCTTCAGTCTGCACTTGGAGCTCATCAGTTCCCTCTCTAGAGGTGGAGAGCATTTCTTTTTACATCATGGGACCTTTAGAGTTGTGTTGGATCATGGTCTTGATGAGGGCAGCAAAGTCTTTCACGGCTGGTCATCATTTCAATAGGGCTGTTACTGTGGACAGTCTGGTTCTGTGCACTTCACTTTGCATGTGTGGATAAAAGTCTTCCCAGGTTTCTCTGAAATCCTCCTCCTCCTCATTTCTTATAACACAATAGTATTCCATCACAACCATACAACACAACTTGTCCAGCCATTAACCAACTGATGGGCATCCCCTCAATGACCAAATCTTTGCCATCACACAGCTGTTTAAATATTGTTGTACAGATAATCCTTTTCCCTTTTCCTTGCTCTCTTTGGGATACAGACTAGAATTACTATTGCTGGGTCAAAGGGCACTCCCAGTTTATGGGCCTTCGGGCATGCTTCCAAATCACTCCCCAGAAAGCCAAATCCACACACCCCCCCCCATTTTACAGAGAAGGAAACTAAAGGAATACAGGTTAAGTAACTTGTCCAAGGTCACTTGGGATAGGAAATAGCAAAGCCAAGGTGTGATCCAGGCCTCTGAGTCCCACATCAAGGATTTCTCTATGTCCTACTGTGCCTCCTTCAACGATATCCCCCATCCACCCACACAGCAATGTAGGCTGCACTATAATCACATGATCAGGTAACACTTGGAGCCCAATAGCTATGTCATGTGAAAAGAATAACTGAATCCCTGTCTCTGGGGAGGGAAACACCATCTCTGCAGGGAATTCCATCAGGCCTGCAGCCCCACCCAGCCCAAGTGAGGGGAGGCTGGCATGACCGGCTTCTGAGAGGCAGGGGCTAGCTGTTAGGGAAAATCTAAAGCTGTTTATTACTCGTAAATAAGCATACCACAGGATGGCAACAAAAGCTGCCATAAGCAACCCTATTAATAACACTATGTCCAAATAATGAATTCTTTTCACTCACCCTAAAAAAAGGTCCACTGAGGCACAGACTAGAACACAGCTTAAAAGAGAAAACTGAGCATCTCTCCTTTCCATCCTCAGCTTCTGGTTCTTGCCATTATGTACATAATTAAGGGCTCAGAACTATGGGCCTTCTAAAAAGGGCCAGATGGGCAGTCCTTTCTAGGAGACTGCCTCCCAACCCCCATCCTGCCAGACATGCCAGTATAAACTTACAGATAAACCCACCCAAGAGTGGCCACTTTGTGCTCAGGAGTCCCATAACAGCTGGGGATGGGAGGGGTGAGGGGAAGGATGCCTTTCTTTTCAGGAGATTCAGAAAGCCTTTTCAGCAGCCTGCCTATTAAAAGAAGTGCTAAACATCCTTCCCAAAGTCCCTCATCAGAACAGCCCCAGCATCACCTTCCCAGGGCATGTGCTCCCCAGATGCTGGGCACCTACTTTAATTCTTTAATTAGGGTCACAAGAGATTGTTAGGGAAGGACAGGCCATAAGGAAAGGTTATCCCTGTTCCCTCAGAAGGAATGAGTTGTGAATCCTCCACAAATCACAACCATCCCTACAAGTCTGCTCCTTCCAAAGTGCACATATTCTGATCTTGGCAATCAAATTAAAGTGAATACTTTAGGATAACTACTGATTTTTTTAAAATTAAACACCAGCAGTTTTATTAAATATCTATAAGGACATGCCCTACCAGTTTTCAAATGAATTTAAATGTCCAGCATCATATTCCAAATCTCATTTAATCAGCAATCATTTGTTAAACACCTACTATATGCTAGGTCCTGTCTCTGTCTCTCTTTCTCTCTCAGTCTATCTCGTCTCAGTTTGGGCAAATGACTTGCTTCTATGGACCTTGGTTTCTTCTTCTGTAACCTTGGGAGGGCCAGTGTGGTGAAGTGGATAGATCAGTGAATGTGAAGTCAGAAAGAAATGTCCAATCTGGACTCAGGCACACATGGTCTCAGTGACCCTGTCCAAGTCACATAACCTCTCTGAGTCTCAGTTTCCCTATCTTTAAAATGAAGGGACTGAAGTCTTTGACCACTAAGCTTTCTTCTCATTCTAGATTTATGATCTGATGATCCCTGCCCTCAAGGAACTTACTTTTTACAGAGCAAACAAGTAGACAGATAAGTACAAAATAAACATGCGGTAAATCCTGTCCCAGACACAAGAAGAAAGTGTGAGCCTGAGTAAGTTACTGCACCTCTCAACGTACTAGGTAACTCTCTAAAGACTCAGACATAGAGGGATGCTGACCCACAGTTCCCTCACCTAGGAGTGTCTGGTACTGGGAACATTAGAGGTTCAGTTCAGCAGCTGGAAACACAAAGCAATTTAAATGGCACAGTGGTTAGAGCCCTGGGCTGGAGACTGGAAGACCCATTTTCCAGAGCTCAAATCTGGCCTCTGTGTAACCCTGGGCAAGTCATGTCACCCTGCTTGCCTCAGTCTCCTCATCTGTAAAATGAGCTGGAGAAGGAAATGACAAACCAATCCAGTACCTTTTCCAAGAAAACCCCAAATAGAGTCACAAAGTGTAGGATATGACTGGACAACAAAGCAGCTGCCCCCAGCACTAACAGCTGGAGAGAATCAGGGAAAGTCTCAAGTAGGAAGGGGGAGGCCGACCAGAGTTGACCTTTTAAGGGAGCCAGAGTCTAAAAGGAGAAGGAACCATCCACTTCAAGGAAGCTGGGCCAGAGAAAGGGGACATGTTGGGTACCCACTGTGCCCTAAGGCTGGGTGGGAACCCTCACTTACACCATGTCCACTGAGTTGGGGGTAGGGGTAATGAGGCAAACCTAAAGTCAAAGTCTGGAAAAGCAACCCAGAGTCCAAGAACTAGACACTGCCTTCCCTGGGTTGAGCACAGAGGTTAGGAAAATCAGCTGAGCCCTGAAAAGAGGGAGTTTACGAGCCCCTGTCACTCAGTGACCAGGTCTGGGAGAGGCAGAAAATAGGGTATTTGCAAGTCAAAGGTCAGAGTTCTTCCCAGGCCTCGAGGCATCCACAGCGGTCCAAAGTTAACCTAGGATACCAAAGTTCCCAGACAGCTGGGCCAGATGCCCCCAAACCTTTTCCAAACAATGGCCCGCCCCAGGCCCCACAGAAACAACTTCCCAGACAGGGCCCTTACTCAGCCCCAGTCTCCCAAAGCCCAGGCCTTGGGAAGGCGCAGCTGTTTTGTTCTCTCTGACCCTCCGGGGAAGGCTCAGACCCCCAGGAGCCCGCGATGCCAAGGCTTTGTGCAGAAATGACAGAGAGAACAAAGGGGCCTTAGTTTCCACCCCACCTACCCAAGACACTTCAGTCCTAAACATCTGGCGCCAGACCGGGAGCAGGGGTTCTCCAGAGGAATGGCCGGCCGGCCTCCCCAGCTGGGGGGCTTCTCCAGAGGAATGGCCGGCCGGCCTCCCCAGCTGGGGGGCTTCTCCAGAGGAATGGCCGGCCGGCCTCCCCAGCTGGGGGGCTTCTCCAGAGGAATGGCCGGCCGGCCTCCCCAGCTGGGGGGCTTCTCCAGAGGAATGGCCGGCCGGCCTCCCCAGCTGGGGGGCTCTCGGGTGCTGCATTTCTCTGGAGCCTCCTCCTCCTCCCGCGGACCTCCCCCCGGCCCGGCTCAGCATCAGGCCCCCGGCCCAGCTCAGAGGGGAGAGAGGCCAAGGAGAATGGTCCTCAGGCCAAAGCCAAGCCAGCCCTCCTGGGGGCCCTTTCCTGGGCCCGGGGGCCTGACGAACCCAAGTTCTCCACAGCTGGCCCAGCCTCCTGGAGGAGCCCCGGGGTCGGGAAGGGGGAGTTGCAGCCTCCCCGCTTTTCCGGCCAGGACGTCCCAAGTGTCAACTTTCTGAAAAGCCTGGAGCCCTGGGGAGGGGGCTTCATCAGGGCCCCCTCTGCCGCCAGGGCCGCGATTCGGGGTGGCGAGGGGCCGGCCCCCACCGCCCGCTGACCAGGGCTCCCGGACAGGAAAGCAGGAGCCGGGTTTCGAGTGGAAGTCCTGGGGACGCCGAGCCTCCCCTCACTCCTGTCCCTCCCTCGGTAGCGTCGCCCCCGGGAGCCTCCCTGGGCCAGCGCCCCGGGGCGCGGAGGAAAGGGGGGCCCCTCGGCCCCCAGGGGCCTTACCTTCCTTCACTCCGGGAAGCTTGGACTGGTCGATGCTGATTTCAGCCATGTTGAGCGCGCTGCCTCCTCTCCCCGGCTGCTGCTTCTGCCTCGGCAGGGGCTGTGCTCCCGGGCTCGCGGCGGGGATCCCGGAGAGCCGCCCAGCCCGGCTCGCGGAGGAGGAGGACGGGCTGCCGGGGTTGGGGAGAAGCCCCGGGCAGGGCTTCCGGAACAAAGGCGGGCAGGCGGGCAGGCGGGCAGGCGGGCCGGCGGGCAGGCGGGCAGGCGGGCAGGCGGGCAGGCGGGCTGGCGGGCAGGAGGGCAGGCGGGCAGGCGGGCAGGAGGGCCGGCGGGCCGGCGGGCAGGCGGGCAGGCGGGCAGGCGGGCTGGCGGGCAGGCGGGCAGGCGGGCAGGAGGGCCGGCGGGCCGGCGGGCCGGCGGGCAGGCGGGCAGGCGGGCAGGCGGGCTGGCGGGCAGGCGGGCAGGCGGGCCGGCGGGCCGGCGGGCAGGCGGGCAGGAGGGCAGGCGGGCAGGCGGGCCGGCGGGCTGGGCGCCCTCACCTCTTCCTCGGGATCGGCCTCGCCCCGCTCCGCTCGCCTCGCCGCACTAAGGATGCCGCGGCCACCTGGACCACCTGCTCATCCTCTCCTCCGGCTCAGCTCCCCATTGACACAAAGTAACCGAGCCAGGAAATTGACACCAAGCGGCCGGTACGGCGAGAGAGAGGGGACAGGAAGCCGGCGGGGAGGCGGGGCAGCCGCAGGTTTGAGCCGCGATCGCCAGTCTGGCCGGAGCCTCCCCTGCAGGCCCCTGGGTGCTACTGCACCCCCAGGGTGGAGCCGGCCCAAGAGGGGCCCTGGGCGTGCGCCCCGCGGGTAAGGGGCGGCGTGGGCACCCCCCGGGCGAAGCGGTCCCTTCCCCTGACCCTGGGACTCCGTGCGGGCATGGTGCCACCTCCCTCCTCCAGGGCGCGCAGCCCAGGGCAAAGGGGACGCCTGTAACCCAGAGTACAGCTGGGGATCAGGACCACGACTGACCGGGGTTGGCAGGACTCCGCTTTTGGCCCCTAGCTGGAAGCCCCCACTTCAGCCAAGCGTCACAGGGCATGCCTGCAAACCCCACCGGGTGACAAAACATCTGTGCAGCTCGGGTTCCTCATCTGGAGAGTAGGAGAGGGAGTCGGTGACCCCTGAGGGGATACATACGCTTAGAGTTCTGAACGTCTGAGTCATGGAGCCCTTGGGTGATCAGATCAGTTTGTCGGAACTTTTGGAGCCCTTCTGAGACCTATCTGAAAATGCATAAAATAAAAATAGATACAATTACAATGGGAAACAAGCATATTGAAATAGTGTTACAAGTAGCTACATATGGAAATGTTACATATATATGTAGGTATATATATTATAGACACACACACATGCATGTGTGTGCTTATGTACGTAAAGTTCATTTATGTTCCTAGATAGTCTAAGAACTGAAGTGAGCAGTAAGAAGGCCATTCTACAGAGTCTGGGAGAAGCGTTCTGGATTTCCCTCTCAATGCTTCTTATACATACATGTGTGTGTGTGTGTGTGTATATATATATATACATACATACATACTGAATGCCTTTCATCTTGTAGGGCAGACAAGTTTAATGACTTATCTCAGGTCATTAAGATGGTAACACAGAACCAGGGAATGTGTCAGGTCAGAGAATCATGTAGCTCTACATTTGGAAGAGACCTCAGAGACCAGCTTGTCTAATCCCTTCTGTTTATAGAGGGAGAAACTGAGGTATGGATAGATTAGGAAGAAAAAAGGGAAGGAAGGAACCCTCAAGTCTTTCCTGTGTACCCAGCACCGGCAAAGTTAGAGAGATGAAATCACTTTCCCCAGGTTATGGGGTCAAGCCCTGGGCTCCAGCCCTGTGCTCAATGAGGAGAATGAAACTGATGATTTTTAAAGATCTTTTCCTATAAGTTTTCCAAGGGAAATGCTCAGTCTCTAATGAGCTTAATAGATACCTGCTAGGTCATGTTTTGTTTGTGGAAGTCTCACTTCGTAAAACCCACGAGAAAGGTCAAATGAGCTCAGAGGAGTAGGACTATACACACACACACACACACACACACACACACACACACACACACACACACACACACACACACACACGCTTGCACACCCTGAAAACTCCTCCCTTAGTTTTGCTCCAGATGCTTTTCCCCTTCTGCTCGATGCTTTCTGCCTCCTAAGGAGCATCCCACAGACGGGCATTGCTTCTGTGGCTGCTCTCACCTTTATCACTCTCCATTCCCGTAAACCAACTCCAGTTCTTTGTCCCTATCTTGGGAGTTAGGGGTATGGCACCCCCCCCCCCCACACACACACACACCATCCCACCCCTATCTGGAAAATCTACATAAAATTTTTTGGCTCTCCTTTTGATACCAGGGAAGTCTTTTTTTTTTTTATGGGCTGTTTACAATACCCTATTGTAAATTTGGGTTAATATTATACAATGCTATACATACATTTTATGCATTTCTGAGTTTCTAAACTTTTTGTGTACCATCTGATGGCTTTCACATGTCATCTGAGGCTTTCATAAAATCCCCATTGAGTTTTTTATACCAACCAGCGAGATATAGAAATCAAGAGGGAAAGTCGCAATGTGGAAGGGCCAGCTGTACAAACAGATGAAAAGAAAAGTGAGGATGGGGGTGGGCTGTCAAGTCCTACCATAAAACCCAGAAATGGAGGTGGGAGAGGGATATGAAGAAAATTGTGGGGACCTGAGGCCAATCCTGGCCCTGTCCTATGTCAACAAGTGAAGCCCCCTCTTTGAGACTCAGTTTCCTGATATATAAAATCAGTTGGTTGGACTGAGTTCTACAATCATGCCCAGCACTAAGATCACAGGTCTCAGACCAGATGCACCTTCAAGGTCACCTAGTTCAACCTTTTCATGTGACCAATGAGGAAACTGAGACCTAAGTCACATAGATAAGTGTCAGAGGCAAAATTTGGACCCAAGGTCTTCTGACTCTTTCCACTGTACCATGTTTCTTCTCTGTCCTATGCTGTGAATAGGATTTACTGTATTCTATTCAACCTTATTTTACTTTATTTTTATTTTCCCTGTTCAGCCAAATTTTAAGATTAACTTGTCTCTGAATGTGGCATGCCATCTCCCATCTCCATACTTTTGCCAGACTTCCCCTCTATATGCTTCGTGTTCTCCCTCGGTAGAATAAGACATTCTAAGTATAAGATCTCTGAGGCCGGGACCTGGGTCTTTGATTATGTCCTTTGGGCCTGACCAGTGCCTTGCATGTGTATATATTTGTGTGCATACATCTGTGTATGTACAGTGATGCAGTTGTAATATAGTCTTTGTAACAGAATCATATTACAAACATGCATTATTACATGTATAATGTGGTATAATTATTAATAACTTACAATTATATTAATGTTATATTATATTATAATATTATATTAATAGCTTGCATTGACTTTTGGTTCACTGTATAGATCTGTAACATCTATAAATTCTTGCTTCAGATCCCATCACTTATTACTTTTATGACCTTGAGCAAATTTCTTTGCCTCTGGGACTCAATTTCCTCCCATGTATATATGGTTGGGATCAGGCGAGAGGGGGGAGAAGCATCCAGGAACCTATGTGATTTCTTCATTGTGGGGAAATTCCTGCTTAGAAAGCCACCTCCAGTGCAGATCTGCTGCTTATCAATAAGTCAGAGTCTTAGAAAGGGTGAATTGTAACTCATTTGGAGTCAGCCTACTTATATGTACCCTTTGAAACAGTGATTCCTGAGTCAGGGCTAGCATTCTTTCTAATCTGCCAAGCTGCCTCTCACATTTGAACCTTCCATATATTGTAATAGGTCCCTAATTAATGTTTGTTAAATGAGAGGCAGTGTGGTTGAGTGGAAAGTACACTGAATTCAGAGTCAAAACTGATGTCCTACTTTATGGTCTATGTGACCTTTCATAAGTCACTCCTACTCTACATTATAGTCTCTTCACATGTCAAATGTTATTAGTCTATATGTCCACTAAAGTCCCTCCCACTTCTAAATCTACGTGCAGACTTTGGCTCAATGACATGGACAGGGCTTCTCTTTGGGGAGATTGAGGGAGACATAATGCTTCATGCCTACATGGGCGAAGCTGGAGTTGATAAGAGGATAGATACCTTGAGGTTCTTCAAGCTTCTAGCTTCAAGATAAAAGCAAAAGAATATTCCAACCTTCCTTAGATCACTGAAAGGAGAAAAAGACTCTGGGAAGAAGCCAATATGGGAGAAACTGACAATATCTATCACATCCCTACCCCCATCGCTGCGTGAGTTTTCTCACTCCCAAGGAGAGAGCTCATTCCCTCTGGTTGCTCAACATAAATTCTCATATCTATTTTTTATGGTTTCTGTTTTGCTGTTGACTTGTATACATGGGTTTCTATGTTATTTTCTATGTGTGTTCATTGTTGAACAGGTGTCTGCTGGGAAGGGAATTAAGTCATATATATAGGTTGGTATATTCCTTTCCTGTTAAGAAATAGAGATCAGAAGTTAATCTTAAACCTAAAGTTTAAATGCACTCAACCTATTTTGTCTGGTGCCCCTTTCTCTGAGTAGAGCTGAGTGGCCAGGCTCTGACCCAAATCTCTTGTTTCCTTTCCTGGCAGGAATCAAAGTCTCCATTGGGCAAGTGTGCTTGAGATGTCTTTTCTTACCTCTCTGAGTCACCTCTAGACAGATCCATGTAGACATACATAACCGTCATGGGTAAAACAAAATATTATCCACACAAGCCCATCAATTACAGATGTTACTGGGAAAGTTTTCATGCAAGTTAGAGGTGGAAGGGACCTTAGCGATTAACTGGTCCAGTCCCATGATTCTTTTAGACAAAGAAATTTAGGCCTATGGAGATGTCCCCAGGGTCCTAAGATGAACTCCTGACAGGATGGGGTCTCTAAGACTGGAACCCAGAGCTCCTCACTCCTAAGCATGTCAAGCTCTGTCTACTAAAATTGTAATAGAATAAAATAAACCAAATTGGGTCAGAGTGAGAAGTGAGGCTGCATGTGTTCAGAAGTCAGCAAAGAGGGAATTTTGAGGTGTTTAAATGAGGTTGGGCAGGAAGAAGGGGAGAGGGAGGGAGGGAGAAAGAACAGAAAAAGCAGGTCAGGGAGTGTCAGGCAGCTTCCGTGCCTGTGCAATCCCAGATTCAGATGACCTGTATCTTGAGGAATTTGGGCCTGGACTGCCCCAAGAGAGAAATACATTTGGGCATGAACATTCTTGAAGCCTGACATCTAGTTTCAAGCAGGGAATGGCAAATACTCATTAGGAAAACATGAGCTCTTTAGCAGGATGGGAACTGAAAAAAAAGCAAGTTCTGTTGTTGATTTGTTTTAAAATGATCAACCACACAGAACAGGGGCTGATGGCACCATGGAGAGAGATGCCTACTTCCAATCAGATTTGACCTTTTCCTCCAAAATATTCTCTCTGTTGGCACTGTTAGAAGTTCGTCTTATCACTGTCCTTCCTTTCCAAGAAGCCACAAGAAAAAGGAACCATACTTTACCAAGCAGGGTATAAGTGTCTGTTGACATCTGAATGCCCATTAAATTACCCAACCTAGTTAATCAGATAGGCAAATGGGACCTTGAACCAGTGGAATGTAAATAACTTGAGGTCAAGGACTTTTTTTTATTTTGTCTTTGTCTCTGCAGCACCCTATGTTGTACCTAGTCCATAGTGCAGTCCGTAGATGCACTGTAATACAATAATTCGTCCTTATTGAAATGGAATGGACCAAAGAGAGAGCAGGCTCAAATATCTAGGGCAACAAGATCCCTGATTTGTGATGGGAGAAGGCTGAAAAAGCACAGATCTGAAGATGGTGGTTGTCAATAAGGAGATGTCTTGCACGGGGGCCTCATATTGGCAAATCTTGGGCAGTTGGGATAATATGAGTTTGAGGAGAATACACCTGTTGGAAGATGAAAATAACATGATCCACTGAATCTCACAAATGGAGGAGATCTCAGTAACAGCAATCATCCAATCCAATGTACACACCCAACAAACCACTATGACCTCTGACAAGTTATCATCCAACTTGTTCTCAGAAACTCCTAAGGAGGGTAAGTATACCAACTCATGCAACATCCCATTCTACTTCAGGATAGTTTGAGATAATGAAGTTATTGCCATTGCTATGCTGCCATGGTTTTTGATGGTAAGGTTGGTTCCTTTCTCTTGTGGATTCTTGGAAAGGAAGAACAGTGATAAGAGGAATTTCTAACAGTGCCAACAGAGAGAATATTTTGGAGGAAAAAGTCAAATCTGATGGTGGGTTATGCCTACCATGGAAGTAGGCATCTCTCTCAGTGGTGCCATCAGCCCCTGTTCTGTGTGGTTGATCATTTTAAAACAAATCAACAACAGAACTTGCTTCTTTTTAATTACATCAAAACGTAGTTGGAGGCTTCTCCATTTCTACACACCTTTCCATGCCTGGTAGCCAAACCTTTTAAGTTTAATCAACCTACTAGTCTTCAAGCACTTATTAAGAGCCTACTATGTACTAGTCAACAGACTCTTTTCTTAAGGAGTGGCATCATACAAATGTATGTATAAATCACCATGTGATTAAGCTTATGGGGTATAAGGGTTAATCTGGCCAATGCAAAGCATGGATAGATATACAATCTGGGATCTGATGCACGCCATCTCCATGGGAACCTGTACTTTCCACCTTTGCACAGAGTAGGAGGACAGCTCATTTGACCCCATCAGTATTTTCTCTGGGGCAGGTCAGACAGGGTGCAGAACAGCTATGACTGGGCAATCTTTCCTTCGACCTCTTATCTCCAAGAGAGATGTGGGGGTAGAATTATATTCATTGATGAATACAAATATGTCTGTTCTTATGGGGGACAGAAGTGGGGAATCTAATGTCCTCAAAATCAAAGGCGTTTTTCTTCCCTCAAGTAGAGTGCAATATTTAGCTTAGCATCACCAGCATATTTCCCTCCAAATAAACAGATTGCACAAAGGGCCATCAGAAATAGCTAATGAACATTTTTTTCCAAAGTAAGCAATAAACAGAAATCAGGGAATTTATAGATATTAGAATAGACCAGAGAATACATAAGAGTAAATAAGCTTCCTAGGAGCAAGGTCTTACCTGGAGAGTCTACTTCCTAAAAACCCTAAGATTACATGCCCCAGAATCAAGGGGCATGAGTGAGGCCAACTTCTTCACATGTCTGTACATCAGGGGAGATTTCTTGCCTGCCACTCAAAAAGCTGCACTTAACCTTGTCACCTACCTCTCCTGGAGTCCTACAACAAGCCAAAGTCACACATCCTTCACCTATACCATACTAGGCACTGATGTTGAGAGAACTGTGCGACATCAGTGGAACATCTTAGTCTTGTTCTGTCCTATTTGTGCAGCCTAAAAGGCCCAGATAAATATATACAAATACAAATGAGATTTGATGGTGGGAAGGATGCACTGACATCTAAGGGCATCAAGGAAAAGTTTTCTGATGAGGGAAACACTTGAACAGTTTTCAAACAAACTAGAAGTTCTATGAGGCAAAGATAAGGAAAAACTGTATTCTGTCATAGGGGACAACTTAGACAAAAGTAAAGAGGCAGGAAATAAAATATATGTCATGAACAGCAATACCAGGTTAGCTGCATGGTATGTAAGACTAGAAAGGAAGGTAAGCCAAATTGGAAAGATGTAAAATGTGAAACAAAGGTTTCATATGATCCTAGAAGCAATCAGGAGATACTGGAGTTCATTGAGTGAGAGGCTGATATGGTCAGACCTGAACTTTATGGAAAACATGGCACCATTTAGAAATTTATCAGAGAAGGCAGAGGTGCCAAGATCATTGAGGAGGCTATCACCATTGAGGAGAGAGGTGAGGAAACTAAAGTGGTGGTGATGGGAATGTGTGTTTGTCCTTCATTGCTGAAGAAGACTATGCCATCAGAGATATAATGACATGACTTGCACTTGACTTTGTTTTGAGTGAGGAAGGGCTGTGCAGGTCACCAGCCTCACTTCTTCTCCAGAGCCATCTGAATCCAGTGACCAGATATTCATCAGGATGACTGGATATGACCCAGGATGAGGCAACTGAGGTTAAGTGACTTGCCCAAGGTCACATAGCTAGTGAGTATCCATTGTCTGAGGTGAGATTTGAACTCAAGTCCTCCTGACTCCTGCAGTGGGGCTCTACCCCCTGCACCCTAGCTGTCATTGTCTCTGGTGATGGGAATAGTGAATAAGGGACCACTGAGAAATGTTTGTGGAGGTAGAAGCAATAAAGCCTGACAATAGGTCTAATATGTGAGGTGAAAAATTGTGAAGAATGAAAAACAATTCATGGATTTTGAGCCCAGGAGACTGAAAGGATGATGATACCTCAACAGAAACAGAGAAGCGGGGAACAGGGGTGAGTGTCATGGAAAGCTAATGAATTAGTTTTGGACAAGGTGAAGTTGAGATATCTCCAGGATGTGGGGTTTGGACCCTTGGTGATGATGTGTGTCTGGATGGCAATATACAAATGTGTGTGTAGACTATGTATGATTATATATATGCAAATATATGTATATATGTATGTATGAGTGTGTGTGTGTGTGTGTGTGTGTGTAGACTATGTATGATTATATATGCAAATATATGTGTATATATATATATATATGTATGTGTGTATGTGTGTGTGTGTGTGTGTGTGTGTGTGTAGACTATACATAGACTATATGTGATTAGGCTACATAATAGCCTAGGACTGGATATGTGGGTCTATGAGTCACTTGTACTGAGATGATAACAAAACCCTGGGGGTTGGTGATATCACCAAATGAGAAGGTATAGATAGAAAAGAGGAACCAGGACAGAGATTTGTGGGACAGAGTGTGGAAAACAGATCCCAAGGAGCCTGAAAAGCAATTGAATAGGAAGCCATTACAAAAGCTGACAAACAAGAGAGTAGCCAGGGAAGAAGATTTCAAAGCCATATTTCCTTCGGAGAGGCTAAGAAAGATGAAGACGGAGGACAGGTGAATGGATTGGTAAGGGATGACTGGGAACTCTGGAGGAAGCAGTTCTCATTGAATGGCTGAGGAATGGGTAAGAGGCCAAATGAGCATACATAGCTTTTCCTTTGAATTTCAAAGAGAAATAAAGGAACTTTCACTGTTCCACAGTTTTCTTTGCTGACTCAGTGTCCTTTCATGCTCCTTCTGATGGAGGTCAACTGAGATTCTACGCTTAAGACTTCCATTCTCTGTCTCCACTTGAGCATTTGGTAACTTCATCAGCACCTGGTGGTTTACTTATCTTTATACAGATGACTCCTAGATCCCTCTATGTTTTATAGAAGAGAACATTCAAGCAGGCAAAGGTTAAGTGACTTGCCTGGCTAATGGGCAGATTTGAACTCAGGTCTTCATGACTCCAGGTTCAGTGCTCTATCTTTTGCATAGCGAAAAGCAACTTAATTGCCTACCTAACCTAACTGATCTGATATGGTAGGATATAATAGTTATAATATGGTATAGTATAATGTAATGTAATATATGAAATTATATGACATGAAGTGATAAGATGTGACACGTCATAACACAACATAGTGTAACATGATGTGATATATATAATGTAACAACACACCGTAACACAACAAACGCAGTGATGCCTTTGCTACTTCTTGTATGTAGCATTTTGTGGAAAGGTTTTTCATTTGCGTTCTCGTCCTCGTTCCCGTTCTCATTCTTGTTCTCCCCCTTTCCCTTTTAAAAATGCATGATCTCCACTTTGCTAGCGTGGAATTCTAACATGATAGAGAAAGTCTGCAAAATTTGGAACGACCCAAAGTCACTCATTCATCATCTTGGAGTCATTTTAAGTAGAACACGAGAGCTTGCATTAGATGACTCTAATATTTACTTTACTTCTGTCAAGTGTTCTCCAAGTCCTTGAATTCCCAAAGACAGTGATTGCCTTTCAAATCCCTCTCCCCCAAGGAATTATGGTCATAGCAGGAGTATTTCTTATGCCCCAGGTTCTCTGTGCAGACCTAAGAACTGAGGCTACTATGAGAACTCTAAAAGGATTTGGATGTTTGACCTCAGACTCCTGAGCTCCATGAGGGGATTAGATTTGGAAGCAAACAAAGAGTAAGATAGAGGATCCTGGCCCAGGAATATTTTTCTTCCTCTACACTAGGAGAAAACAGGGAGACTATTCTAAAGTTGTCAAACTAGCTTTTTATCCTTCACATCACTGGATCACATGTCAATAGTATATGGAAACCTTTCAATACAGGTAAGGGCATCCCTCAGAGTATCCGTGTGGGAAGCAGCAGCCCCCTGTGGTCTGGGGGTTGGGGAGATCACAGATGCTCCAATAAATACAGCTTCAGATGGCCAGTCTTGGGGTTTGGATTAGCTTTCAGAAAACAGTTTTTACTAAATGGTAGGGAAAATGGACAGAAAAGTCTCCTCGTTTCTTGCTCCTTCTCAGCCTCCATGACCCAAAATGAAGTCTGTGTTTCCAGCATCTCAGCTTGAGATTGCAAGAGCTGTTTGGGCTCATAGCACAATGTTGACTCATATTGACTTGTTTTTCCTCTAAAATATTCAAGATCTTATTTTTTCCTCACAAAACTTGCTAATTCCAGTTTTTCCATTCTGTAAATAGGCGGTTGATTTTTTTTTTTAAATCTAAGTGTAGGATTCTACTTTTATCTTCATTAAATTTCACTGCATTTGGATTGGCTGATGATTCAAGATTGTTGAGATGCTGGTGGAGGGGAGGGAGTTACTAATTGTGTCAGCCACTAGGGGATATAATTCACAATGCCCTGGACTCCTGGGTCAATGCCTCAGGATAGCCCAGGCACCTTTGGACTCAGGGCAGATCCATCACAGATGCTCATATATTCTGACCTGCAGGAGAAAGCTCTTGCTCAGGGCAGAATGATTGTCTGGGGTCACAAGCAGGCTGATATGAATCAGTGAGGAAAATGGCAGCTTCCAGCCTGGAATATTTCAAGTTGAGAAGTTTCCAGATGTGTGTGGGTGAGGGACAGTAGAGAAGAATCAGGGCTGAAGCATAGGGATGTCGGGCTGGAGGAGGGGACATGATCGAATATACAATCTGTGGATAGTTCGGACAAAGAAAGACTAGGTCAGAAAAGAGAGTGAGAGGAAAGAGGAGAGAGGGAGGAGGGAGAGAGACAGAGACAGAGACAGAAAAAGAAAAAGAGAGAGAGAGAGACAGAGAGTGAAAGACAGAGACAGACAGACAGAGAGTTTTTCTGAACTCCACCATCTCCCCAGCCACTTGTGCTCTCCCACTGAAGTTATTTTATATTTGTGTCTCTGTTTACATGTTACCAGCTTAGTGGCTGGCATAGTGGTTTGCTTAGAGTAGGATGTTAATGAATGCTTACTGTGTTTCAGTGGGTTGGGTTATCTTAGTTTAACCACCGAGTTGTTCTTGTGACCAAGTTGCTGACCCTCTTCAGACATAAGAGCCAAGTGCTGTTAATTGCATTCTGCCCCCCCAATTATTCTCTCTTGCCCCCACAGCTATATCAGTTATTTTTTTAAAACTTTTTAACATTTGTATATGTAGTTTTGAGTTCCAAATTCTATGCCTCCCTCCCCTCTCCCATCCCTGAGATGGTAAGCAATCGGATATAGGTTTAAAAATGTACAATTATATAAAACATTTCCATAGTAGTCATTTTATAGCAAAAGATTTAAATAAAAGAAAAAAATGAAAAAAGTGACAATAGCATGTTTCAGTCTGTATTCAATTAATATCCTTTCCCTGGAGGTAGATCGTATACTTCATCGTTAATCCTTTGAGATTGTCTTAGGTCATCGTATTTTGGACAATAACGAAGTCGCTCACGGTTCCTCATCAAACAATATTGTTGTTACTGTGTACAATATTCGCCTTCTGTTCACTTCGCTATGAATCGGTTCATGTAAGTCTTTCCAGGTGTTTCTGAAAATATCCTGCTTGTCATTTCTTATAGCACAATAACATTTTATTACAATCATATACCACAGCTTGTTTAGCCATTCTCCAGTTTATGCGCATCTCTTTGATTTCCAGTTCTTAGCCATCCCAAAAAGAGCTGGTATAAGTACTTTTGTACAAATAGGTCTTTTTCTTTTCTTGTGGATGTCTTTGGGATATAGACGTAGCAGTGGTATTGCTAGATCAAAGGGTGTGCACAGTTTTATAACCCTTTGGGCATAGTTCCAAATTGCTTTCCAGAATGGTTGGATCAGTTCACAACTTCATCAACAATGAATTAGTGCCTCAGTTTCCCCAATCCCTTCCAACATACAACATTTTTCTTTTCTTTTTCCTTATTGGTCACTCTGATAGTTGTGAGGTGGTCCCTCATGTGCATTTCTCTAATCAATAGTGATTTTGAGCATTTTTTTCATATGACATAGGTTTGCCTTTATTGTCTGAAAACTGCTTGTATGTAGCCTTTAAACATTTATCAATCAGGGAGTGACTTGTATTTTTGTAAACTGGACTCAATTCTCTATATAGCAGAGAAATATCAGATAATTTTTGCAAAATCAATTCCCCAGTTTTCTGTTTTTCTTATAATTTTGGTTGCATTAGTTTTCTTTGTGCAAATACTTTTTAATTTTACATAATCAAAATTATCTATTTTGCATTTTGTGATGCTCTCTATATTTTCTTGGGTCTTAAATTCTTCCCTTATCCATAAATCTGACAGATAAAATATTCCACACTCTCTTAATTTGCTTAGGTATCATCCTTTATGTGTAAATCATATACTCATTTTGACCTTATTTCAGTACCAGTGTGAGATGTTGGTCTATACCTAATTTCTACCATACAGTTTTCAGTTTTCCCACCAGTTGTTTTTTTTTTTTTTTGTCAAACATGCATGTTTGATCTCAAAGCTCGGATCTTTATCATATACTAGATTACTCTGATCATTTACTGTAATGTAATTTGTGCCTAATCTATTCCACTGAATAGATTACTTAGCCAATATCAGGTTGTTTTGATAATTATAACTTTACAATATAGTTTGAGATCTGATAGGGCTAGACCACCTTCTTTCATATATTTTTTTTCATTAATTCCTCAGGTATCCATGACCTTTTATTTTTCCAGATGAATTTTGTGATTATTTTTTCTAGCTCCATAAAATATTTTTTGATAGTTTGGTATAAAACTGAATCCATAGATTAAATTAAATAAAATTGTTATTTTGATCTATTGGCTAGGCTTACCCATGGGCAATTAATATTTTTAATTGTTTAAATATGAATTTATTTGTGTGCAAAGTGTTTTATAGTTATGTTCATATTTTTCCTGGGTTTGTCTTGGCAAGTAGACTCCCAAGTATTTTATATTGTCTAGAGCATTTGGAATGGAATTTCTCTTTCTCTTGCTGCTGGGCTTTGTTGATAATATGTAGAAATCCTGATGATTTATGTGGGTTTCTTTTGTATCTTGCAACTTGGCTAAAGTTGTTATAATTTTAAATATTTTTTAGTTGATTCTCTAGGATTCTCTAAGTATAACTTAATATCATCTGCAAAGAGTAATAGTTTTGTTTCCCTATTGCCTACTCTAATTCCTTTAATTTCTTTTTCTTCTCTTATTGCTATACCTACCATTTCTAGTATAGTATCAAATAGTAGAGGTGATATCATCATCTATGCTTCACTCCAATTGTATTGGGAAGGCTTCTAGCACATCTCCATTATAGATGTTTGCTGATGGTTTTAGAAAAATATTACTTACCCTTTTAAGGTAAGCTCCATTTATCCCTATACTCTTTAGTGTTTTGGTTTTTTTTTAAAGAGGATGGGTGCTATATTTTGTCAAAGACTTTTTCCTGCATCTGTTGAGATAATCATGTTTTCTGTTGGTTTCATTATTGTTATGGTCAAAGATGGTAATAGTTTTTTTATTCTAATATGGAATCAGGCCTTCATATAAGGTATAAATCCCGCCTAATCATAGGATATTATCCTGATGATAAATTTCTATAATTTCTTTGCTAATATTTTATTTTAAATTTTTGCATCACTATTCATTAGGGAAATTGGTCTATAATTATTTTTCTCTGTTTTGGTGCTTCCTTGTTTGGTTATCATCACCATATTTGGGTCATAAAAGGAATTTTGTAGGACTTCTTGTCTATTTTTCTACATAGTTTATATAGTATTGCAATTAATTGTTCTTTAAATGTTTGGTAGAATTTACTTGTGAATCCATCTGGTCCTGGGTATTTTTTCTTAGGAAATTCAATGATGGCTTATTCAATTTCTTTATCTAAGATTCAGTTATTTAAGTATTTTATTTCTTCTGTTAGCCTGAGTAGTTTATATTTTTGTAGATATTCATCCATTTTATTTAGATTGTCAAATTATTGGCAAATAATTGGGCAAAATAGCTTCTAACATTTGTCTTCCTTTCCTCTTCACTGGTGGTGAGGTCATCTCTTTCATTTTTGATACTAGTAATTTAGTTTTCTTCTTTCCTTTTTTAAAATCAAATTAGATAATGGCTTATCTATTTTTTTCAAATATCAGCTTCTAGTTTTGTTTATTATTTCTATTTTTTCCTTTCAATTTGAATTAATCTCTCCTTTGATTTTCAGGATTTCCAATTTGGTGTTTAATTGGAAATTTTTAATTTGTTCTTTTTCTACTTTTTTTAGTTGCATGACCAATTCATTAATCTGCTTTTTCTGTATTTTATGGATGTAAGCAATTAGAGATATACTTTCTTCCCTAATTGCTTCTCTGGATGCTTCCCATAAATTTTATTTCCCATAAATTTCATAGTTATCATTTTCTTCAATGAAATTATCAATTGTTTCTATGATTTGTTCTCTGACTCATTTCTTATATATTTATGGCAATTAGTAGCATCTGTTAAAATGACTTTATTACAGAATGCTCTAAATTTGATTAAGAAATTATTATATATGGGTTACCTGGGTGGCACAGTGGGTAGAGTGTTGAGCCGGGAGGCAAAAAGACTCCTCTTCCTGAGTTTGATCTCAGACACTGACTAAATGGGCAAGTCACTTAACACTGTTTATCTCAATTTTCTCATCTATAAAATGGCAAATTACACTAGTATCTTTGCCAAGAGAACCCAACAGGGTCACAAAGAGTCAGACATTACTTCTATATTCATTAAGCATTTGGTTTAAAAATTATTGATAAATTATTCTTTTATATCATTTTCATTTACACACACACACACACACACACACACACACACACACATATGTATATACATATACATACCCTTCCTAAAAGTCATCTCTTTAAAACACAAAAACAGAATGAAAGTAGGTACAAAAAAGCAGACCAGAAGAATAAAACAACCCATCAGCTGTTCCCGACACCCTTTGGAATGTGCCACACCAACTGTTCTCCCACCTCTTCAAATGATGGAAGGGTTCATCTTCCTATGTCTCCTTCTGCAATTAGCTTGGTCAGTTGTACATGGTCCTTGGTACATTGTATCTAGTTTCATTTTTTGCTCTGATTTACATTGTTGCAGTTTTTATCCATCATTTCTCTGAATCTGCTCGGTTCACGTTGCATCGGTTTTTAGAAATCTTGTCATGGTTTGCTGTGTTTTTCATTTTCATTGTATCTAAAGATGTAGTAGTGTTCCATTACATCCACAAACTATTATTTGTTTAGTTATCCCTCAACTGGCGGCCATCTATTTGCCTCTGTTCCTTTCATATTACCAAACATGCTAGTCAGAATTTTCTTCATTCATGAGCACCACTATTCCCTCTTCTCTGGAGTCAATGAATGCTATCACACTTGTACTCTGTCTAAGGCACTACATCTTCTGTATTGGAGATCCACATACGAACAATGACACAGACCCCTACCCTCAAGAAGCATACGTTCTCTAGGATGGAGGGACATGACATTTACAAAGGTAGATAAGTTGGAGATCATTTGAGGAGGGAGCGAATACCAACCATGAGGATGAGCAGGAATGGTTTTGTTTAGGAGATGATCCTTAAAGCTCAGTGCATTTGGGGATGGTTTGTTGTTTCATGCTTTGTTTGGGCCAGGTTTCTGTCCATTTTCTCTCAGCTAATGATAAGGTGTTTCAGAGGTAGTATTTGCTTTTTGTTCAATAATCAAAGCTTTTTAATCCTCTCTAATTGACTAAGGATTTTTTTTCTCTCTCCCAAGTTTAAACTTTTGATTAATTGATTCAATTGAGTTTTCTTGTTTTCCATGATTATTGATGGGGGGGGCGGTGTGGGAGACCCTCACCCCTACACTCCATCAAAAATGCTAAGAATGAGTGTTTCTTCAATTCCTCCTTTCTTTCCCAAGGCTCCCATCACTTCTCCCTCAGCCACCAGTTCTCCCCTCAGATCCTGGTCCTGTCCAAAGTAGGCTTTATATCTATATTATCAGCCATTCTTGGAAGGTTCTGTTTTGTTCTTCCTGACTGATTCTGAGTAAGTGTACCACCATTGAATTACTTGTGACAGGCCTTAAGAGGATGAATGATATCAAAGATTGAGATTCCAATGGAAAAGTCAACGGTTGCCTTTAGAGAGTAGGCAACTGACAGGGATGAAGATGAGGAGGAAGAGGAGGGTGATCGCTGTGAATATTACGTGCACAATGGAAGAAGGACATTTCAAAAGAAGCTCAAAGTCATGTCAAGCTCAGAATGTCATTTAGATCAGAAGCAAAGCAGCATTTCAATGAAGAAAGAAATTCAAATGATGCTTGTGCTCCTTTTCTACCCAGTTCCTGAGAGGTCACACCCAGGAATGCTCCATTCATACTTCATTATCCCGATCAAGAAGTGAATTCACAGGAAGGCTAGAAGAGATATATTTACAAATGAAAGGGATAAGTTATGCAGAATAATTCAGGGATTTGAATGGATCAAGTAAACAATGACAGGAGGATTTTAAAATGTAAGTCCTAAGTGGGCAGTAAGTAAAAAGGAGGTAGAATTCAAAGAGGAATAATGTGGAAGAATAGGAAATCCTAACAATGCGCAGCTCTATAGCGGTGACAATAAAAACCTGTGACTTAGTTTCTCTTACTTGATCTTCAGAATTGTGCATAAATCTACCCTGTTGAATGCTGACTGTCACGGTTTCTACATATTATTTGTAAAAGAAAATAAAAGTGAACTACCAATAGGATGGATGGGCTGGTACACTGTCCTAAGGTGGGTTTTGCATGGTGGCCACCAGAGAGCAGGCACAGACAAGGGTGAAGAGTTGCAGAAAGGCATCCTGAAGACTTGGTTAGGAAGCCAGTGGGAAGCTGAGAGACTTGGCAGGGAGCATGGCAAGATGTCCGTAATAGGATTCTTGGCCCATGACACTTAGCACCAACTGGCACTTGCAGGCATGCTTTGCTTTGCACTGAAGCTAAAATCCAGGAGCAAAGCAGCAAGCAGCAAAACAGGCAATGTCTTTGAAGCAAGATGTAGCAACATGAATGGGCCCACAAATAATGGTGTGATTGTTGAAAAACAACATGGTAGAGGGAGAATAAATTGTCTTCTGCACTAGTCAAAGGAGGTGTTTTCTCTGCTTCTGGAGAGTCCGATCTTCAAAGCTAACCTGTTTTGACCAAGGGTTTATGAGTACCTCCTTGACTTTGAACCAATTAAGGGTTTTGTTTGGGTTCTACTAGCCCCTGTCTAAGGGCTCATACCCTAGAGTCATGGCTCACGGTCAGTTCTGGATCATCCACAGATAGTTAAATGTCACTTTGGGAAGGGTGATAGGAATGCAGTAAAGGGCCCATGTCAAACTGTCACTTCCTTTGTCCAAAGACTAGAACCACAGAGAATCCCATAAAGATCTCGATTCATATTGCTCTTCTGAAAATACTCTATGACAACGGGCAAGTCATGTTGTATCCGTGGGCCTCAGTTTTCTCATATGTCAAAGGAATGGTTGAGACTGAATGGTC
Source organism: Potorous gilbertii (assembly GCA_028658325.1). Classification (NCBI taxonomy): domain Eukaryota; kingdom Metazoa; phylum Chordata; class Mammalia; order Diprotodontia; family Potoroidae; genus Potorous; species Potorous gilbertii. The sequence continues at coordinate 552,385,496 of CM053771.1, read as the reverse complement.
TCTACAGTCTCTTCCACATCTAACTTCGCTATTTCTTTATCTTAGGTACCCATCTGAGAGATGACTGTGCTGATGTTTATGGCCCATCGTGTATTCTTTAAGCAGGCCTCCAGGGAGTGCCTACTATATTACCTTACTTACTATGTAGATTCAAAGATATATAAGAAGTAGATCCTGTCCTCCAAGAACTTAGAGTCTACTAGGGAAACAAAGGTATATAGCTATAGTTAAAAACAAAACAAAACAAAACATTATGAGAAAGGCACAACACCAGAAAGATGCCCTAGTGTTTGAAGAAGTAAGGAATCCCTCCACTGGCATGATGAGAGCTTGGCTTCATGGAGTGGACAGCATCTGAACTAGACCTTAATGGTGGGTGAAGATTGGGGAAAGGGTATTTGCAAAGAGGCAGCCTGAGAGAGTGGAAAGAGGACAACACTGAGGGACCTACAACTGCCTGTTATGAGGCAGATGACCATGAGGAGGCATCTTCCCCACTCTGAGTCTCTGTGTCCTTATCTGTACAATGGAAATAACACCTGTAATTCTTAATGTAAGGGTCATTATCAAGCTCAAGGGGCTAATGAAAGCGTCGGACTTGGAACCCATGATGTACCCTACGAACGTGTGCTATAATGATACTAATAACAGTAACTACTGTTTATCGACCAGAGAACGTTTGTTTAGTGTCAAAATCGCGCCAAGCGCTGTGCGAAGCCCTGGGCTTATCAAAAAGGCAAAGGTATTTTCTGATCTCAAGGAGCTTACAGTCAAACAGGGGAGGCAACAGGCAAACAAATGTATTCAAAGCAAGCTGTATCCAGGATGAAATGGAAATAATTAAAAGAGGAAAGGTGCTAGAATTAAGGGGGGATGGGATAGGCTTCCTCAAAAAGATGGAATTTCAGTTGGTACCTAAAGTTAGGGAAATCAGTAGGTAGAGTTGAAGAGAGAGAACCCCAGGAATGGGAACAACCAGAGCAAATGCCTAGATCTGGGAGATGGAGTGTGCGACCCAGGGAACAGTCAGGAGGCCACTGGATTCTTGACCCTGGATTGAGGAGTACTCAGCAGGGAGTAAGGTATAAACAGGCTGGAAAGGCAGGAGGAGTCTCTCATATAAGGACTCGGAATTCCAAGTAGAGCACTTTGTATTCGAACTGCTAGGTTATAGGGAACCCCTGAGGTTTATTGGTCAAAACTGTGCTTTGGGAAAATCACTTCAGCAGCTGAATTGAGGGATGGATTGGATTGGGGAGAAACTTGAGGGGAACAGACCCAGTAGTAGCTGTTGCAGTAATCCAGGTTTGAGGTGAGAAGAGCCTGCATTAGGCTGACCATCATGTCAGAGGACAGAAAGAGGCTTACTATCATCAGTGTTATTTTGACTACTGCTACTACTACTACTATATCACCTATGCCATTTCACTGTTACGTTGGGGTGGAAGGTATGTTCAGGGAGGACCAGTACCTTTGATGCGATGACTGCCTCTTTCCACCTTCGGTGTCTACCTGTTCTGCCTAACTCTCACCTGCGGCTCCAAGAAGTTGCAGCATGCGCAGCAGCCACACCCCAGTAAACCATCTTGGCAGATGGGTCAAGCCAGGTTGAGGGTAACCAAGGGTTCTCAAACCCATTGGGAGTTAGGGGGGTGTCTACCCCAAGCATATGAAGACTTCATCTGGTAGAATGGGCGGATGAGAACAATTTGTTCCAACGGCCATGAAGGCAGATGACGCAGGCAGTGTGGAGAGCTTAGAGCTTGATTAGATACCGAAGACACCAAGGTCATCCACTGCATCCTCAGCCATTGCCAGCCATCTTGGCTCCATCCTGCCCCTGGACCATGATGACTCTGGAGGGGAGAGTGAGGCTGATGACTTCGTGCAACCCTCCTTCACTTAAATCCGATTTACACATGAATTAAAAGACATCACCCATGCCATTTCACTACTACTACTACTACTGCTACTGCTGCTGCTGTGCTGCTGCTAGTGCTTCTGCTGCAGAGAAGAAATAGAGATGCTGGTTGATGCTAGGGAAGCTCATTTTGAATCCCTAGGGTTTAAATTTACTGAACAGAATCAATGGGGAAAATGGCAGATGTTCCATGTAGCTTTTGCAGAAGGTGAACTTTTGACTTGTTTGTCTCAGAGTCAGGCTGTGTTGTCAATCTAGGGGGTGCTGCAAGGTTGGAGGTAGCTAATCAGATTTAGCTCTGGAGTCCCCAACCTCCAGGCAAAGCTCTACTGTCCCTCTGAACTTGCCAGATTTCTCCAAACTCTGAGATACTTGATCCTGACTTCTTACAGCAACAGAGAAGTGGAGTTCTGCAGTGTGGCAAGTGTAGGGTTAGGAACTACAAAGTGAGACATAAATGCCTACTCATGATATGTAATATACATGTATGTATGTATGTACCCTCCCATGTATATGTGTGTGTATGTGTGGGGGGGTGTATTCTTGCAGTGTATTAAATAATGTATTTTCCCTTGGGTTTGCAGCACTCATTCCAATGTGCCCTCACCCCTGTAGTTTTAGAACCCAAGATCCAAGACCTCTACACAATTCCATTCTAATTCTTTTAGAGTCCTAGGTTCAGTCTGGTAACAGGAAAGTCGGCTTCTTCTCCTAAACCTGTGAGCTCTCAAGCCCCCATCCCAAGTGTTTTTACCCACAAAGTAACACATCACACAAAACGTGATATTTATACACCTAGACACTTAGAATAATGACACTGTGATGTCTTAATAATTTTAAGAAAAAGGAAAAATAAATATTATAAATATTAAAACAAATGCAGAAATAACTATACAAATACACATATAAATGCAGATTATATTTTCCCACCAATATATTCCATATTTGTGGTGAAGAATGATCTCCTTGATGGAACCCTGGCAGGCAGGGAAACACAAGAGGGAGGAAAATTCATGGGCAACTCCCAGCTCAGGCCTGCAGGTGTCAATGTTAATGGTCCATTCAGGAGCATGTGGCCCACAGGCCTTTACTTTCCATTTCCTGTTTACTCATTCATCCTCACCACTGTTCAGACAAAACAATCCTTCTCTTCCTCCTCCTCCTTTTCCTTTTCATCCTATAATTAACCATTATCCTCTAAAGGACATTTACAAAGTTAATAGTGTTTGACTCTTGAAAAAAATTAAAAACCAGTAAAGTAGTACCTCTACTATCCTTATTTAACATATGGTCAACTACATGGTTTCCTCTAAACCCAAGCAGGTCTCAAATCACACATTTCTCTGAAGCCAGGAGTTCTAGGGAAAAAACAGTTTTGTTTTGTTTTGTTTTGCATACCTTCACACATCTTTTCCTGCTCTCAGTAGGTAAGGGAGTGGGTATGCAGGCCACACAACACACTCCCCAAAGGATCCCCAAGTCCCACTTCCAGTAGGGCCAATCTTTTAATGAAGACTTGAACTCTGGACCCAGAGATTAGCAACTTTCCTTGGTTCCAGGCACAATGACTCAGTGCACGTTGAAATTTTGATGCTGGTTCTTAGCCATTTCCTAACCTGGTGCTGGAGGAGACCTCCACATCCTTCTTGATGGAGCTATCTCATCATTTGTGGAACAGGTATTGTGAACTCAGTGTCAGACCCTGACAAGGAGACACCTGAGGCTGTTCTACTCTGTTGACTCCTCTGACCCTTCAGTGAACTTTTTATCCTGTCTGACAAATAGGTTCCATCTGCTATGGTTTCTTCGATGCCTTGTGCAGAGTCTCTCTTCAATGGCCATGTCTAATAGCTTTCCAATTGTACCTTGCCTTCTCCCCATCCTCCCCACTGAGCAGCCAAATAAGACCCCTCTGAACAACCAGAGGGTCCCATTTATAAGCATGAATTTAACCCTTAGTATGCTGAAGGGACAAGTGGACAAACAGCTGCAGAAAGAAGGCCACCTCTGTATTGGCATCATTCTGATAATGAAACCAAAATATACAGAAGTTACAGAGAAGCCTTTGGTAGCTGGTTTCTTCATGCGTGCAAAGTTAACTTGAAATACCATCTCATGGGACATTTGGTCCTCTTACCTTTCATGGTTTATGACAACTGTGTCGCTGAGAAAGTCATCACCATCAACGTGCCAATATCTGCCTTGGAAAATGAAGATGCCATTAGATGCTGTAAAGACTTCGAAAGATCATTGAAACCAAGACTACTCATCGCCTGGGATGAGGTTATTATAATATGGAAGCAGCCATAGGGCAGAAAGAGGCCTTTTGGCTTTTGCCATGAGCCCCAGTATATAACTGATCTTCCCAGGGTCAGCACTGTTGTCTCTGGGGACCTGCATAGGCTGCTTTTTCTCTGTTCTTACTTGCCTCAGGTGGGCCTCACCCATCCTGCTGCTCTCACTTCCCTTATCATCTACTTAGGAATTCACCCTCCTGGGCCATTGCCTTTCTCTTTCCCATCCTTTTCTGTCATGCAAACACACACCTGCAGGCTACTCTTACCCTAACCACAGGACTCACAGCTGAGCTGCTGTAATCTCAGTCCCAAAGTCTGTGCTGAGCTACTTTCTATTGTGCCCATGACCCCCAGCGGCACTGGTACATAGGAAACGGATGGTGCCCAGATGGCTGGCACTTCTTGGATATCTTTTAGCATTCCTAAGACACACAGGAAGGATAACCCTCAACCTGTATTTTCAGTCACCCCCAAAAATAGCTGGTGAAGAGGCAATCTTTCCACAGAACAAGCAATACCTATACTTATCGTCTCTACCTCCTCCTTCCCTAAATCCTCAGCCCTGCAGACTTTGTTTCTGCTCATGCCAATGGAGGCAGCCCATGGGCGGGGAGCCCCTTGGGAAAGTCCAGAGAAGCTGAGGAGCAAAACGAGTTTACATTAGTGGAGGGAAGGGGAAAGACACCAAGTAGATGTCTTTCTTCCTTTGGCCCCATAAAAGGGATGCCCAGAACCCTCTTTTGTATTGCCTTCCCCATTAGAATGGAGGCTCTTAGAGAGAAGAGACTGTCTTTTGGTTTGTATTTATATTCAAAGTGCAAATTTAAAAGCATAGTGCTGGGTGCAGCAAGTGCTTAAGAAGTGATTGTTGAATGAATATGTTGATGTGTAGAGGCAGCCGCCAAGTCTTCCACTCCGGGACTCCCACTTTGTCTATTTCCTCATTCACACTGAGCCTTGTCTGAACACTCCTCAAGACCTCTGGTCTGGATTGCACTCTGAATTCCCATTTCATCTTCCCCACTCCAGCATCATTTCATTTTCTTCCCAACCCTGAACACTGGAATCTGCTCCCACGGTGCCCCTCACCCCAGCCTGACCCTTTACTTTTTTTGTTTTCTCCCTTAGTAATCTAGCATCATGACTGTTAATCAGAGCATTCTTGACTGTAGAGCAGAGAGGGGCCTTAGCAGTCACTGAAAGCAACTATTTATTTATTCCTCCTTAATTTGTTTTTCTTCCTTCCCACTGAATAATTTCTTTGAACAGTCAAGTCAGCTTAGGGCAGCCGGATTAATGTAGTGGGAAGAGCACGGGGCCTGAGTTCAGGAAGATCGTGTGGGAGTCTGATCTCAGACACTTAGGAGATGTGAGAAACCTCTTGCTGTTCTTTCCTCATCTGTAAAATGGGGATGAGCATCACTGCTACATCCCAGGGGTGTGGTAAGGATCAAATGAGGTCATTTTTGTAACAGGGTAATCACAGGACTTGGCGTGGAGGAAGTGCTGTGGAAATGTCAGTCAGCAGCAGCAGCAGTGGCAGCAGCAGTCGTGGTAGCGTTGGTGGTGGTAGATACAGTAGTAGTAGTAGTAGTAGAAGTAGAAGTAGTTGTATGTCAACAAGCATTTATTCAGCATCTGGGAGGGAAACAGCAACTGTCTGATGTCTGAAGCCTGATGTCTTTCTTTTCTCGGCCTCATTAAGGGGCCACCTCCTGCTACTTCTTAAACCGGCCTATTCAATGAATGGACATTGCCTCACCCTAAGTGAGTGCCTGCACAGATCTTGGCCTAAAGGGGCCAAGGTCACCCATTGCATCCTTGGCCATCTCCACTCATCCTGATGAATATCTGGTCACTGGATCCAGATGACCCTGGAGGAGAAGTGAGGCTGGTAACCTGCACAGCCCTCCCTCACTCCAAACAAAGTCACCTACAAGTCATGTCATCATATCTCTGATGCTATGGTCTTCTTCGGCAATGAAGGATGAACACAACAGCAATTCAGCATCTATGCTGTGTCAAGCACCTTGCTGGGTAGAAAGAAAGGCAAAAACACAGTCCTTGCCCTCTAGGAGTTCAGAGTCTTATGGGGGAAACAATATGCAAATGACTCCATGCAAACATCTAGGTAAAAAACAAGCAAAAACCATACAGGGTAAGCTGAAGATCCTCAGATGGAAAGCGCTGGTCTGAAGGCGATGGGAGAAGGGGAAATTTCAGCTGAGACTTGAGGGAAGCCAGAGAGAGCAGCTATGCGTTTTATACTAGTAACACCCCATGTGCCCAGAATAGTGCTCAGGCTACCGTTAATGTTTCGTAAGAGTTCTTCAAATCACACCTTCTGTAGGACACAGGGCAAGGAAAGGCTTCAGCTCTGAGACTGACAGGCTTCTTGTAGTGGCCTCCCTGGGATCTTTTACTGGAAGCCTTCCCCAGCCACACTTAATTCAAGTGCTTTTCCTCTTTTGATTACTTCTTATTCATGTTTATACCCATATGTGTGTGTGTGTGTGTGTGTGTGTGTGTGTGTGTGATGCTTGTACATAGCTGTTTCCATGTTTTCTTACCCATTAGATTGTGAGATCCTTGAGGGGACTGTCCTTTGCCTCTTTTGTATCCCAAATGCTTAGCACAGAGCCTAACACATACCTTCTATTTAATACATATTGACTGATTAATTGATGTGGAATCAGAAAGAACTGAGTTCAAATCCTACCTCAGATGCATAAAGACTCACCCCACCCCCCAAAGACATATGACCTCTCTGAACCTCAGTGTCTTCCTCTATAAAATGCAAATGATGTTAAGATGCTTTTCATTGTGTTGTTGCACAAGCTGAAGGAGATGATGGATGTTACATGCTTTGCAAACTTTTCAGGGCCATCAATATGTAGCAGTCATTTCCACTCCAATCCCCATCCCCAACCAGTAGCTGCCATCCAAAGTCATCACGATCAACCCCTTGGCAAGTTCTGCCTGTGTGTTTCCACCCCACCAATATTGCCAATCCCTTAAGCATGTGGATGGCTACTTGTTCAGAGATAAGTTGAATGGGATGTCTGAGGTCCCTTCCAATTTGCTCTTCTCTTTCTGTTACTATGGATTTCCTTCCTTCTGAAGTGTCCCCTAACTCTTATGACACTAATTATTCTCTGGGTTCCTCCTGGATGTTGTTGCTTGGGTTCCCCAGACTAACTCTATTACATACTGTCTTAGAATCACTCAGTTTTCTGAACTGAATGGGGGCCTAGAGTTAATCTAATTCAACCTTCATCTATAGATGATGAAACTCCACTTTTAGAGCATTAACTTCAGGACGGCAGGGTCTGTTGCCTTTGTCTTTCTCTCTTTATATCTACAGTGGCTAGATAAGTGCCTGACACATACTAGGTGCTTCATAAATACTTCTTAATAATTTGAGTGATCAAGACTCTGAGGAATGAAATCACTGTTCTAGGTCATAGAGAATCAGAATTCTGACTTAATGTTCCTTGCTTTTCCCCACTATTATGGATTACTTTTGTCCTTCAATGCCATCTACCTCTGGAGAGACTGAAGTTTCTTCAAATCCAAGACCCATTTTCCATATAGTTCTTCTATCTTCCACCATATTTTCTCAGTAAGTCTTCCTTGATTGTTTTATTTGCAGTTTCTTTGCAGGAATATGCTTCTTAAAATCTCTTCCTCCTAATGCTAGGCAATGACACTCTAGCATGACCTCCTACCCTGGGCTGTAGGGGAAGGGGACAGGATGCCTTGGGAAGAGGCCTATGGAAAGAGATGTCCTTTGACCATTTAGCCACTGCCCCCCAGGTCTCCAACATTTAAAGGATCCTATTTCATCTTTCCCATCACAGCTCTCCCAACTCTCCCCCCATCTCGGTCTCCAATTTTTTAAAGGAATCCTTTTCTATCTCTCCTAGTGCAGCTCACACCAGGGTCGTTAAATTTCAGCCCATAATTCTAGAGCAGTTAATGGGCCTGAGGACAGCTGAGCCCTGAACACAGACCCAGGCAGGAGTTACAAATTACATAAGACAGGCTAAAAGCTTCATAAATATTGACTCCATTTAATGGTTCCCCAGGGAAAAGGAAATCTCACTCAGAAATTTCATCTTCCTCTCAAACACTATCCTGAGGTCTAAGGTTAAATGTCTGTGGAAAGACCTTTGTTCCCCCATGAAGTTAAACTCAAATGGTCTGAGATCTTCAGAATTGAGTTGAATAAATTGTGCATTTTAAATGAATGAAAAAAAACACACCCTTTTCCAAAACTGTCTTCTTCTTCCTGGCTTTTTAAAGGCTAATTTGTGGATTTTTTCCACAGTAATTCCTATTTTGTTTTTTCATGATATTTTTGCAAGGATGCTTTTGCTAAAAGTGTGGGGGAATAGCTCATTAGGCTAAAGGAACAGGGATCTGGTGTGACAAACCCAGGAAGTAACAATCTGGCAGTGTCCTGGCATCCATCCTATCCTAACCAGACAGCCCCAGGTTCACCAGATTCACCTCTGCATAGAAAGTTTTAGGAAAGGCACAAAGAGGCTGAACCACATTTAAAGAAGGGTAGTCAGGATGATGATAGGACTCTGGGTCATGTGAGGGTTAGTTGAAGGAATAGTTTCCATACTAACAACAACAACCAACCAACCAAACCAACAAAACCCTGTAAGGCTCCCTACTGCCGATAGGATTCAATCCTGATGCCTCTATCAGAGACTTGAAGCTCTTTTCTCTCTGCCTAGCATCATCTACCTTTTCAATCTTCTTACATGGCAATCCATGTTGCAGCCAATCTGGCCTTCTTACTGTTTCTCACATACAAGATTCCATTTCCTATCATTAAACTGGCTTCTTGCCATGCCTGGAATGTATTCTCTCCTTACTTCCATCTCATAGATTCGTGAGCTCCTTCCAAAGCACACCTTGAATGTGTTTTTCTCCTCAATAAAGTGATTTTTAAAAAACAGTGTTCTGAGCCACCCACCCTCCTCCCCACTACCAACTGATAGTTAATACTGAAATGTCTGGGTTTATATTTTGTTTTTTGTTTTTTAATTTTTAATTTATTTATTTTAGGTTTTCAACATTCATTTCCACAAAATTTTGGGTTCCAAATTTTCTTCCCATTTCTCCCCTCTCCCACCCCAAAATGTCAAGTATTCTGATAAACCCTTCCGCCAATCTGCCCTTCCTTCTAACACTCCTACCTTTCCTTATCCCCCATCTTTTCTTTTGTCCTGTAGGGCAAGATAACTTTCTATACCCCATTACCTGTATTTCTTATTTCCTAGTTGTATGCAAAAGCAATTCTCAATGTTTGTTCCTAAAACTTTGAGTTCCAAATTCTCTTCCTTCCCCCCTCCCCACTCATCCCCACTGTGAAGGCAAACAATTCAATATAGGCTATATATGTGTAGTTTTGCAAATGACTTCCATAATAGTCATGTTGTGTAAGACTAACTATATTTCCCTCTATCTTATCCTGCCCCCCATTTCTTCTATTCTCTCTTTTGACGTTGTCCCTCCACAAGAGTATTCACTTCTAATTACTTCCTCCTCCCATTTGCCCTCCCTTCCGTCATCCCCCTGACCCTGCTAATCTCCTTCTCCCCTACTGTCCTGTATTGTAAGATAAGTTTTCATACCAAATTGAGTGTGCATGTTATTCCTTCCTTGAGCCAAATGTGAAGAGAGCGAGCTTCTCTTTTTCCCTCTCACCTGCCCCCTTTCCTCCTCCATTGAAAAGTTTTTTTCTTGGCTCTTTTATGAGAGATAATTTGCCCCATTACATTTCTCCCTTTCTCCTCCCAATGTATTCCTCTCTCACCCCATAATTTTATTTTTTTAGATATATTCCTTCCTATTCAGATCACCCCGTACTTTCTCTCTCTCTCTTCATATATATGTGTATGTGTGTGTGTGTGTGTGTGTAAAATCCCATCAACTACCCAGATAATGAGAAAAGTTTCAAGAGTTACAATACAATGTAAACAGATCAACTTTAGTAAGTCCCTTATAATTTCTCTTTCCTCTTTACCTTTTCATACTTCTCTTGATTCTTGTGTTTGAAAGTCAAATTTTCTTTTCAGCTCTGGTCTTTTCATCAAGAATGCTTGAAAGTCCTCTATTTCTTTGAAAGACCATATTTTCCCCTGAAGTATTATACTC
>CM053771.1:552285996-552374604 GCA_028658325.1 Potorous gilbertii | reverse complement strand
CCAATTGAGTTAGCTTATTTTTCAAGGTGCTATTTTCTTCAGCATTTTTTTGGGTCTTCATTAGACGCTACTGACTCACTTTTCATGATTTTCTTGCATCTCTCTCATTTCTTTTCCCAATTTTTCCTCCACCTCTCTTACTTGATTTTCAAAATCCGTTTTGATCTCTTCCGTGGCCTGAAATGATTGGATATTTATTTTGGATATTTGGGATGCAGAAACTTGACTTTTATGTCTTCCCTGATGATAAGCATTGTTCTTCCTCATCTAAAAGAATGGGAGAAAATAACTGTTCACCCAGAAAGTAATCTTCTATAGTCTTATTTTTTTCTACTTTTTTGGGCATTTTCCCAACAAGTTACTTGACTTTTGCATCCTTTGTCAAGAGTAGGATGTACTCTGGGGACCTGTAAGATCTCAGTTCCTCCAAGGTGGCACAATCAAACCTGCACACTGGCTCGGGAGCAACAAGAAACTTTTCTGTCCAGAATCTGCAAGGAGTAAAATTCCCTCTCCACAACCGACTCCAGTTCTGCCACATCAACATTCATGACTGAGATTCAGATCAGTTGCTCAGTTCCCCCAGGGGCTTTAGGGGGAGGGTTCCCAGGGCCAGGCTGCCACTCAGTGTGAGATTAAGATCAACTGTTCATTTTCTCTAGGGGCTTTAAGCTGAGGGCTCCAACAATGGATGCTGGCTGCTGCCTGCTATGGCCACCACAGCCACTGCCCCCTGCTGTTGCTGCTGCCTCTGCTGCCACCACATGGGACCAGAGCTAGGGTGTCCCTGCTCCCCTCTTACCCAACTGAAAAAGCTCTCTCACTAGACCTTTGAAGCTGCCTTTGTCATCCATGGATTCGAGAACCTCCACTGCTACTGGGGATTCTGCCCCTGAGGCCTGCTCCAGTCCTCCCAGTGCCATGCAGCCAAGGTTGGGCTGGGCTCCTCTCCATGGCCAGTGTGACAGAACTTTCCTGTTGGCCTTCCAGGTCACCCTGGGCTGCAAATCCCCTCCACTCCATTGTTCTGTGGCTTCTGTTGCTCTAGAATTTGTTGAGAGTCATTCTTTACAGGTATTTTATGGGCTGTGGAGGAAAAGCTATGTATGTGTGTCTTTCTACTCCCTGGGTTTATATTTTGGATGAAGTGTGATCATTGATCATTGAAGATTTTAGTCTTCATTTGGATGAATGGCCTCCAGAGCTTATCTAAAATAAAGTAGGGACATCTGGGACAGTCAGTATACATGGAGAATGAGTTTGTCATGGGGCAGAAAAGGAGAAGGAAAGCTTAGCTTCCATGGAAGGTCTAACGTTTCAATATAAATGTCATACTGGCACTGGTGTATATTTGTAAGATATGGAACCCTGGGCAATAGAGAGGCACATGGTGGGTATGAGCATCTGACCACATATACTCAACAAGTAGCTCTAAAGGAGAGTAAACTAGGCCATCAAGGAACCAGATGACCAAAGGAGAACATGAGCTGGTTACATGGAAGCCAGTGGATGACCATGTCATTCCATCAGTCCCTTCATAATATCAGAAGGAAACAAGGAAGGCCTCTAGCACAATGGCTGATAACCACTGATGAAACTAGAGATAGAGTGACCAAGAGTCCCACAGCCCTGGTAAGTATGGACCATGCTGCTATTCATACCATTGGAGGTAAATTCTAAGGAAATACTATCACACACAATATTTAATTATCTGAGAGTATATTTTGTATTTGCCTAGGTCTATGTATGTAATTTATTTTAATAGAAAACAAGCTCCATGAAGGCAGGGAGAATTTCATCTATGTCTTTATATTCTCAATGCCCAGCAGAATGCCTGGCACACATAATTAGTGCTTGCTTATTGATCTCTTAAGAAGACGTAGATGGGATATGACAGGTGCATCAAAAATTTGAAGCCAAAGAATGAACTTTGTCCTCTTTGGTTTGGGAGAGAAGATGAAGGAGCAATAGAGGTGGGGTTAATTCCAAAGAAACAGGTTTCATCCAGGTGTAAGGGATAGCTTCCTAACAAGTATATGCATCCCACAGTGGAATGAGCTGACTTGGGAAGGGGTTGGATCCCCTTCCCTGGAGTAAAACTGGAGTTCAACTTGATGGAGATATTGTAGATATCTGTATAGATACTAGTTAGACTGGATGAGGAAGAAGAAGAAGGAAGAAAGGGGAAAGGAGGGGCATTAAGGGAGTGGAAAATGAGGCTCCTTCTACTTCAGGCTCTGGACTCCTACTAATAGATATCACTTGACTACAACTGATTATCTCAAAAGTCTCCCAGCTTTTAATTCTTGGATCCTCTTCTATCTTAGGCTAGGGCATCTTCCTTTTATACTCATATTATATTGGGAAAACTACTGAGAATAGAGGAAACCCCTTGATATGGAAGACCAGCCCCTGATGGAGTTCCTGGGAGAGCAAGTCATTCATAGGGAAAAGACTTGAAGGCAGCATGACCTCCACCATTATAGTGAAGGTCCAAACCAATTTGAGCAAAGGTCAAGGGACTTAAGTGTGGAGTCCAAACAAAATGAGAAATGGAATTGTGAAGTAGTCAAGGGGAAAGTGGTAGATATTTTTGCTCTTGGAGGTCCCCCTCCCTCATTATGCTAAGGTCTTTAACCATTGGTTTCCATAACTCTAGTAACCTACCACCTTGAGTAATACTCTTTTAATGCTGATCTCAGTCTCCTTATGGGCCATGGGAGACCTGAAGGCTTCTGTCCTCGGATAGAAAGCTAAAGGACAGTGAATTCACCCTGCTTGGGTAAGTCCAAAAGAAGATAACATATTGTCTGACTTTTCAACCGAGACATTTGTATTGAATTTCTGAAGCAGTTCAACTCTTTCAGTGCTGGGCCCAGGTGTCTTCCCTGGTACCTCTGGTCACCCTGTTTCAGCCAATGGCTCCACAAGAGCCTTCTGGATGAGACCAAAGTGGGGTTTGAAAATAGTTTCTGTAATGATAAATGTTGGAGAAGATGTGGGAAAATTGAAACATTAATTCATTGTTGGTGGAGCTGTGAACTGATCCAACCATTCTGCAGAACAATTTGGAGCTATGTCCAAAGGGCTATAAAACTGCATACCCTTTGATTCAAAAATACCAGAAGTAGTTTTGTATCCCAAAGAGATCATGCAAAATGGAAAGGGACCCACATTTACAAAAAAAAAATATTTATAACAGCTCTTTTTGTGGTGGCAAAGAATTGGAAATTGAGGGGATGCCTATCAATTGGGGAATAGTTGAACAAGCTGTGCTATATGAATGTAAGGAAAACTATTGTTCCATAACAAATGATGAGTAGGTGGACTTCAGAAAAACCTGGAAAGCTGTAAATGAATTGATGCTGAGTGAAATGAACACGACCAGGAGAATAAGGTACACAGAAACAGCAATACTGTGTGATGATTAACTGTGATATACTTGGCTCTTCTCAGTAACACGATGATCCAAGTCAATTTCCAAAGACTCATGATGGAACATGCTTATTGATCCAGAGATAGAACAGAGATCTGAATGCAGATCGAAGCAGACTATTTGCAATATTTTTTCTTGTGGTTTTTCCCTTTTGTTCTGCTTCTTCTTTCACAATATGACTACTGTGGAAATATATTTGACATGATTGCACATGTATAACCTCTATCAGATTGCTTGCCATCTTGGGCAAGGGGGAGGGAGAAAAAAAATTGAAACTCAAAATTTTACAAAAATGAATGTTGAAAACTACCTCTACACGTCATTGGGGAAAAAATTAAATGCTATTAAGGAAAATAAAATGAAACTCCCTCCTAATTTCCTGGCCTAGTCATACCTTTGTATGGGCAGGAGAGATCCCCATTAATTCCTTACTCAAGCTGTCAGTGAGCATTAGTTAAGTAACTGCTCCTAAATGTCAGACACTGTGCTAGGCACTAGGAATAGAAAAGAAACAAAAATGAGTGAGTTTCTGCCTTCAAGGAGCCCATATCCTATTGGGGGTGGGGGTGGGAGAGAACAACAAGCATCATGGGAGTATTTAACTGGGTACTAAATATATATAAATGAAATACAAGGTAATTTGGTAGGCCATCTGAGAGAATCAGGAAAGGAAGGCCTCCCTTGAGCCATCTGAAGGTATTCTTTCTTGAGTACTTTCCTGGGCAGGCTGCTGAGTGGATTCTCATGTCAATGATGAGAGTCCCTGCTAAACCACTGTGTTCTCTAGGGAGGGCTCAGGGGCCCCCAGTGCAAGGAAGCTGCTTTGGTGCAAATGGCACTTGGATCTTCCACAGAGTTCTGTGCTCAATGACATATGTAGCTCCTGGGCAGGAAGGAAGCCCTTTCAATGAGCTGATCTGTATGTGGGCAGGAAGGGAGCTGGGGCTTGTCCAGTGGCAGAGGACAGGGTACATCACATGGGTCTTGGCATTTTCAATCAATGACCCCTGACAATGTCCAATGGGCTTCTTGGGCCTTTACTGAGCTGGTCACTCATTTACTAGACTCAGGGCTATGAATCGAGCCTAGACCACTTTCCCCTTTACTGATCTCTTTGTCCAGTGAGCAGTTAACTGGAAGTCCCCTTCTTGTATCTAGGGTTACTTGATCTGCTTACCAAATATCAGTTGAATATGAACATGCCTCCAGGTCAGCCCTGCAGGCTGCTGCTGAACACGTGACCAATCTACAGAGAGATGCGGTGACCTAGGGGTCAGCAAGCACATGTCCATTGCCGCTTCTGCTTGGTGACCAGATGGAACTTTTTCCCAGGATTTTCTCTTCTATCCAGAGCTTCATTTTCACCCTGGATCCTGTTCCCCTGAGTCTCATGGGAAGCTCTACCTATGTAGGATGAGATGGGGGACAAAGGCTATGGTCCCCCTGAGCCCACACCCTGTTTCAGATAGGGCAGCAATCCCTTCCTGGTACCAAGGAGGGTGGGAATGAATTCACTAAAGACTGAATAGAAGTAATCCTGGTTTTCTCTCCCCATGATAGATGTGTTTCATTTCCTCTGTTATTTATTTGTTTGATCATTTTGAGTGACAGGGTGGACATTAAAATGGATCTGATTCCTGAGGGTTTTCTTCAGTAGCCAAATTCCAAAAGTCAGTTCTCCAGCTCCTTTTTTTCCATTCTCTGTGAATTGTGGACCTCACTGCTTGGTAGACAGCTCACAAAGAGTAGGCAGGGCAGAGGGAGACAAGAACGATTTTGTTCCTGGTCCTACTTATGCCTTCAAGAAAAGTATTGGATGGATGATGTCACCAAAAACAGATCCAAGCATCTCCTGATGCTTGGGGTTGACTAGGCTGTCTCCGGAGGTGTCCCCCTCATTGGCAGCCTTTGAGTCCAGTCTGGGAGGATACTGGTCCAGTAGGGTGTGGGCAAGATTCTTTTCTGGAGATGGCTTGAACCAGATGACCATTGAGGTTCTTCCAACTCGGAAATGCTTGTCTTCTGTAGGGGAAATTGCAATTAAAAATGAGTTTGGGCACAGGCACAAATCTATTTATAGCAATACTCTTCTTTTTAATGTAGCAAGGCCTGGAAACAATGGGTGGTGGTCACCACCGGGGAAATGACTGAGCAAATGATGAACAAATGGAATGCAAAATTATTGTGTTGTAAGAAAGGACAAAAGAGAAAGCTTCACAGAAAAATGCAGATACAAAGGGAGGGGATCACCGACAAAAGAACAGATTGTACAGGGAGGAAAGCACTGCAGAGGAAACTACCTGAGGAGATGTCAGAGTGCCCAGGGCCAGGAGGATCAGTGATGAGCCGTGTGTGCATCCACATGCTCACAAGGAGGTGCAACAGGAATGAGCACTTTCCTATGTGAGCCAGGGGTGGGGTTCTTTTGCTGGACTGTGTGTTTGCTATAAGGAAGGGCTTTTAGTTTTTGCTTGGAAGATAGATACTGGACAGTTGGAGAGTGGCAATAGTGAGGGCAGAAAAAAAGGAAAAGAAATAAAACAAGATCACTGACAAAGGTAAACAAAAGAACATAAGGAAAGTTGGAAAGAGGACACAGGCAAGCATGAGATGTTGGTGCTGCCATGTTGATTTTAATCCCTATGTAAAAATAAAGCAAGTATAAGTGATTCCTGAATTCACAAACAATTCTCTTTGCTCTTTGCATAAAGAAGTAGTCAAGCTGGCTGATATTTCTTCTCCTCATAATAAGAAAACAAACTTTCCAAAAGGATACTAGGATTTTGTCCTGTAGCCTCCATCCTCTGTTCAACTTTCCTTAAAAGTGACAATTCGGAGCTCAGGAAGCAAAATCATCCTCTCTTAGACTGCAAGATCGTGGCGACTTGAGAGTTTCTGACTTGGGGAAATGGGAACTATAAATTCCACCATTGCCTCTGGGTAGTGGCAGTGCCCTCCCAGGGTGCTCATGCATAAAACAGAAATAAGTGCGCTTGCGTGGAAGCAGTGTCTCTGGTAGAGCTCCAAGGGCTAGACAAATGTCACTGACTACTGTTACTGTTGCTATTACAAAGTAATTCATATTTCGAATTAGTTATGAGAGGCAGCATAGGTACAGTACACAGAGAACTGGTCACAAAGTCAGGAAGCCTGGGTTCAAGTCTACCTTCTTACCTCCAACAAATACTGGCTGTGTGACAATGGAGAATTCACTTACATTTTCAGTGCTGCAAGACAACTCTACACATGATACAATGTTATCATTTACAGAATGAATGGCAAACTACATTAGTAGGGAGTTTCTTCTCTGTGGAGTTCCCTATGCTAATAAAATAATATTTTTAAATGGGTAATATATAATATTCATAATATACACAGGTACACAAGTATATGTATATATGCATACCTATATATATGCATATACATCCTCTCATATATGTATGTACATATGTATAGATACAGACACACATACATATATGCATATATGTACGCACACCTGTACATATGTAAGTATGTATGCATGCATATTAGTATGTATGTATTGCTGTCTGCCTGGCTGGCTGACTGAACGTATATGCTTTTTCCACACCAAAGTGTTAAATATGGGTTTCTCAACGGAAGTCAGAGTCAATGTGGCTAGGGAAATGAGGTCAGGGCATTCTAAATCTAGAATGGAAAAGACCTCAGAAGTTATCTAGCCCAACTCCCTCACTTAGGACACAAGGCACACCAAGTTAAATGACTTGTCCAGTGCCACACCTCCAATCTTGGATCTAGTGCTGGAAGGGAATTCAGAGACCTATCCAGTTCAGCCCTTTTTATTTGACAGTCGAGGAAGCTGAGGCCCCCAGAAGTTAATTGCCTCTCCCAGGATCACTAGGGGTCCATGGCAGAGGAAGCCTCCAAGCCAAGTTCTCCCAGGCCAGAGTCAGGGCTCTTTTCCCTACAGCAGGCTGCCTTACCTCTTTCCTCCTGAGGCATTTGTACTGGACTCAGTCTGTAAATCTGTTTAGTTTTTGGGATCTGCTTCCAAAGGAATTGCTGTTGTTTCCAAGCCTAGCAGACATATTTTTTTTAGGTTCAGGGGAAAGTGGGTCATAATGAGTTTCCTTCAGAGCTTCTCCTGAATGCTGCAGAGCATGGGACAGAATTAAAGCACTGGCCTCCAGCAGTGCATTATGGGGCCTTCCGAGTTATTATTGTTCAGGAAATTGGACTGGGCAGGCAAAGATGCAAAATGTGGGGTCTCAGAGCTGATCCATGCTCAAGGAGTTGGGGCCTGAGTTCTGGGAGGAAGACCTGACTGGGAGCCCTAGCTGTGATCCCAACTAGCTTGGGGCCTTTTCCCTTTCTCTCAGCACCCCAACTCTGGATATCTGCAAGGGAAGTATGGCTGCTACAGCTCCATAGATCTTAGCCACAGAGAGTGCATATGTGGGAGCTTTAGTGCATGTCCTGAGATTCTGGCTTCAGGTTCATCCCTTGGATAGGAGGACATCCCATCAAAGTTGGGGCCAAGATCACTTGGGAGAAGAAATAGCAGCTGATGCCAAAGACCAACATCACATTTTCTTTGGACTCATAAAATTGGAATGGAAGGTGTGTCTTCACAACAGAAATAGGTTTTAAAAAAAAAACAACACTTAGCAATGTTAAGCCAAGACACTAAGAAAAGCTCTGGGGGAACTCTGCCAATTCAGGATGAATTTACTTCTTCTTTCCTTTTTTAAAGCTCTTGTGTGTATCCAGCGTGGACCCATTTTTCGTTAACACTGGAAGACTATCATGTCCCCAGTTAGGAGTTATTTGCAGCTTAAACATTTCCTTCCTTGGATCTGCTTGGTTAAAGATGAAGTGACTAGTGGAGGAAGCCCTCTGGAATCAGTGCAAGGAGACTGGATGACTGCCTCTTGTGCTTTCTTCATGTGGTCCTCCATTTTGGGATATATTAGGTATGAGGTTAATTGATCCAGGCCTGAGGAAATTAAATAATAAATTCAGAGAGTCCTCCTGTCTCTTTCAATGTTTACATTTCCCTCCCACACTTTAATCTATGGTCTTCTGGGTGCAAATAGGGACAGTTGCTTTCATTTGCATGAGTTTGAGAGGCATCCATTGGATTCTTCCTGTCCTTGGCCATGGAGCAGATCTCATATTTCTCCAGATGGTCTAGCCTATCCATGTGATGTGTCATGGAAGTTTTAGAAGACTGCTTTTTCTTTCTTTCTTTCTACAGAACATTACTTCTTGAATTTTGTTTACGGTCTTTGGATAGTGAACTAACCTGTCACCATAAGGCTTTGAAACAATCTGCTAAACTCAAAGCATGGCTTTTCCCCCTGACTAGGTAGAAGATAGCTGTGAAACATGGTCTGTACAGTTTATTTGTCCTTCAAGGATCCAAACCCTTTTCTCATGATGTTGCTTCTGGCATCTCTATGAGAGAAGTCATATTTACTACAAGGTATGTTCAATTGAACCTGCTTTTTTATGGATGGATAAAGAAATCTTCTTCGTGTTCTGGCTGTTCTAGCTTTAATAACCCAGTATGGTACAGTACAAAGAGTGATAGTTTGGGTTCAGAGCCATCTCTGATGCTTGCTATCTGTGGACATTGATCAAGTCTTTTAACTCCCCTGTATCTCCACTTAAACTTGTCCTCTGCCACAGAACTGCTGATTTTAACCCAGTTTCAATATGATGTTGGTCTCCCCAAATAAATCAAATTAGATTGAATTTAACCACTTACTAATTTAAGAACCCCCCCAGAAATACAAATGATAAGATGACAGTACTGATGGAGTTGTGTGGTTCCTTCCTATACCAAGTAGCAAAGATGGGAGACTGGAAAGAGGATGAGAGTCTCTGTGTATTTCAGCTGCATTCAACGTTCCAAGGTCCAACACTCCAATGGGAGAGCTACAGAGCAGTGTTCTTTGGGAATGAGGAACACTTGGGTCTGTGACATCCTCCAGGGGAAGGATTTAGGCTAAAGGACTTGGATGTTTGAATTCAGGGAATTTTTTTTGTCATTTTGGTTTTGAGAAATCATATTTCAACTCCATCATTGCATGTGTTAGCTTGATTGGTCTAATTTTTTCATATTTGTATTTGCTTTGCCTTGGGGATTATGATTTGGCTCATGTTACGCTCCCATATGTGTAATGATGAGCTATTATGATGGTTCTGGCCTATACTGCTTTGCCTCACATTGATCAATCAGTCAATCCACCAACAATCCTGCATTTAGTACCTGCCACATTTCATGCATTGTGTGAGGTGACTGTGGGATGAGGGCAAGTTATTTGAATCAGGGCAACATTGGTCATTTTGGGGCATCTTTAATCTTGGTTGCCTCCCTGATGAGAAAGGGGAGGAGGGGCAAAAATTTGTAAACATCTCCCAGGTTGGATAACTATGAGCAAAAACAATTGAAAAACTTATGTGAGCCAGGAACAGGAAGCCAGCTTTCCAATTTTGAATTGCTTTCCATTCCCTGGCACATAGGGCCTCAAACTGAAGTGACTGCAATTTAGGAAACTCCAGCGTCTATTGGGAAGAAGGTTCCAATGACCTCGGTGCCAGGAGACAGGATTTTGACAGTGCAAATAAGGACAGTGGAAATAAATTACACTGGCTCAAGCCACTTTGCTAATGACTTTTTCCACTGGAAGGGAAAATGATGGTGGTATGGAAATGTTCCTGGATAAGGACTCAGCACCCAACTCTGCCAGTGTGTAGCTGTGTGACCCTGGAGAGTCGTCTCACCTCTCTAGGGCTCAGTTTCCTCTTCTTAAAATAGGAGGCTTTGTTTGTTAACTTCTGATTTTTCTTTTCCCAGCAACAAACCTAGAACCTTCCCCCCTCATCATGATAGACCTCCCTCTTGCCAGCTGTATTCAAGATTTTCACCTTTTCCCAGAATCTGGAAGACCAGAGTCTAAAGAATGATTTGGTTCTGAACTTACTTGAGGAACATCCCAAGATTTTACTGTCAGGAATCCCAGAACTTAGAACTGGCCATCTATACCATGTGTGTACCCAGGCCACCCCATCCTTAGAGGGTTCGCTGACTTCCCACACATCCCCAGGCACTGGCCTCTTATGTTCCCTCAGCTTCACTGCCCTAATCTCCTTCGTCTCCTTCTTGCTCAACCCCCCACTTAGGTCAGAGGTGGCAGCACTGAGGTTGGGGGTGGGAGAGTCCGCATGGTCCAGGACTGGCAGGTAGCAGCATCAGTGAAAATGTTAATCTCATGGCAAGGAGAGGGAGGCCTGTCTACAGCACTTTGTGTAGGAATCAGAATGCATTTTTTTTCATAGAGACCCACTTACGTTAGTATGTAAGCTGGGCTGTTTTCTGAGTTTAGACCATCGGAGGTTAAATGGACTTTTTGAGGATTCATTAGCAAACCTATAAGGACAGTATGACCGGAGGAAAGAGCAGTGTACTGGGTATCAGGGCCTCAGGTTCCCGAACCCAGGCCTGCCCTATATCAGCCAGGCTACATTGGGCCAAGACTTAATACGGAGACTTTGCTCTAAGTCTCTTTCTGGAAACCATTTTGACTTACAAACAACATACTGAAAATGACTTCTGGGAATGGCGCTCTAAGACTGATGAAACACAGCCCGCTCGAGGACTGCTAGCACAGGTTCACTCTTGATTTGGTCAGATAGGAAAGACTAAAAAGGGGTTAAAAATATTACTTTATTCTAGTTTAGTTCTCTCAGAAGAAGTTACTGATGATAGTGAGACCATAAACCCCTACAGCACTTCCTAATCAACCTTCTCACAGGGGCCAGTGAGAAGGTGGGGGAGAATGACCCTTACATCTCTATGGCGTCAACTGAGACAGGCCCAACTTGTGCTTCCCCTAAATCCCCAAGCCTCAATGCGGGCCAGTTGAGGCAAACAGATTCCCCTCAAGCTTTGATGGGGACTGACTAAGGCATGTATAGCATTCCAGCGTGTGCATTCAACTCTGAAGTTCCCCCAAGCTTCAGTGGGGGCCAGTTTAAGGCACACACAGCATTTGTGCATTTAACCCCTAAGGGTTCCCCACTCACTGACTAGTGACCACCTGTTTTATAGGCCAACAGATAAAGAAGGCATATTGCCAGCAATAGCTTCACAAGTTTACATCACCTTATCCCTGTATCTCAGTGCACAGCTGCAGTGGATATTTATGTTATTTACCTTTATATAACTATGTATAAGTGTGGTGGAGATGTTTTGAACCATAACTGTGGGAAGTCATATCTAGTACCTGGGAACCAAAGATTGTTATGGCTGTGGATCCTGGGAAACTGAATTCTGAGAAATAATAACAAAAATTTCCTTCACACTTACACTAAAATCCACCTTACTTACACTAAAATTCACCTTACATATAGTCACCTACCTCCATGAGGCCTGTTGTTTGGTTACAGCAGTCTAATGGAAAGAGACCTGGATTTGGGATCAGAGAACCTGAGTTCCAATTCCATATGGCTACTTAACAATCCACACCTGACCTCTGGCCAGAGACTCTATTTGCTTCTCCACATGGGCCTCAATGGCCACTTTCATAAAAGGAGTCAATCTCACAAAGATGAACTCTAAGATCTCTCTAAATACTCTGATTGTAATATCCCCATGTCCATTTCCAGGAAATTAGTAGAGCTCTCAACATGTCTGTAAACACACATGTGAATAACTATGACAAAATATGGGAAGCGAGTACTTCTCTATTAAAGCAGACACTTAAAATGAGTTAAATTGTTGGTTTAGAAACTAGTCAGTCATGTGAGTAGAACCTTTTAAATAACCCGCTGGTGTCCATCCTTAGGAGCGCCTTATGAATTGGAATGTGAGCAAAATATTGGTGGGAGCATCTTCAGTGATTCAGGGAGGAAGCATCAGGCTTGAGTTGGGGTCTTCTTAGGAGAGCCCAGTGTAGCCAGTATCTACATCAATGGCAGTTGCAGGAGGGTGAGGAAAGGACACTTACCGTATCCAAGAAGATAGGACAATATTCCATGCCCCTCCCCCATTTTATAGTGTGAATATGTCTGCAGATTCCCAGCTTCTGAGTTCTCAGGGAGAAACATTCTCTCTTGCCAGGTAAAGAGAGTTCACATCTTAGAATATGGAGAATTGAAACATAGGGCATCCGTCTAGTCTTTGACTTTTTATCTCTAGGCTCTAAAGTTGTGCGCGCGCACGCGCGCGCGCGCGTGTGTGTTTGTGTACACACATGTACATATATTATTGGGTATATATACACAACTTTAGAACCCAGAAATTATATATATATTCATATGTGTATACATGCTATATATGTGTGTATGTATGCATATATGTAGGTATACATAAGTGTGTGCATTTATGTGTGTGTATATGTAGATAGTCATTCCCACTGTGACTAGAGAGCCAGATTCCCTTCCACATTGGCTAAATTGTCCTAGGATCCTTTGACACAAAAGACATATTACATGTAAAGCCTTTCTTTATTTCAACATTAATATTCATTATTAACTTAAGATAGAAAAATTCAGAGTGTGCTGTTATAGCTGAAATAAAGAGAAAAAAGAAAATATTTCCAGCCTTCTCAAGAGATAATCTCCTGTCACATAAAGGAGACCAAGCAACTTGCCATGAAAGCACTTAGCATTTCCTCTGAAGACTTTTGAACCCTCTACTTCAATCTAAAATCTCGCAACATTTCTTGTTTAATCTTAGTAATTCCGTATCCCATGGAGAGTCAGTGGGAATCTGATTTTCTTACTAGATATTAATACAAAGTTCTGAGAAAAAGAAATAAAATATACTGGTAGAGTCTGTTGTCATAAAGCCAACATAGTATCAATAAAGTGTGTAGCTTCCCTCTTTAAGTATCTGAATATTTAAGCTAACAGTGTATCTATCAAGAAGGCCAGTCTTCCAGATAAATGCCTGCTGTCCACTCACTGTGGGACTTTCATGCAGAGATGCTTCTTGGTGTAACACATCATGTATTCCTTACCAATAGCTCAGAACAAACTTGGAGCTCTCAGAACAGAGCATTGCTACCTTCCATGGCAAACACTCATCAGACTTGACTTTAGGAGGAATATTTAAAGAATGAAATTTTGATATTACAACGAGCTCTTCTCTCTGATTCTAAGTGACAGGGGAGTTGTGGATCTGTCCTGGTGGGAGGAGTCTCCCCATTGGAATTACCTGGGAGAGGAAATCACAGGTCAGGACCAAAAACTGGAAAATAGGAGAAAGATGATCAATGGTGCCTTTATCATCTTTTGGGTTAAAGCCCACTAGGGCTTTGGGGCAGATGCCAGCCAAGTTTCCGTTTTGAAGATGTGATTATAAAAACAATCGAGAGCAAAGAATCAAGTTGTTTAGGAGTTTGATTGGCATAAAATTCTAGGGAATGCAGGCGCCAACAGCCTCTTGTCCTTTCACTTCTCCTTTGCCTGAATTCTGCAGCTAGCTGTTTTGTTCATGCAGTGGAAGAAGCATGTAAAGAAGGCTGCCCTTGGATCAGGGATGGTCTCACAGAAGCATTGAAGGAAGACCAGAAGCCAAGGCCATGCGTGTGGCCATGGGGGGTCTCCTTCAAGAGAGCAGCTTCCATCCCCATTCTCCCCTCCCCACTTTCCCCTGCTTGCATCGTCCCTACCCCCTACCAGAGCTTGAAGACAGCTCAGTAATGGCTGGCTTCTGTTTGCACTGACCTTGGTGCTGGGCTCATCTTCATTTCAGCCTGGTTGCAGAATGTCATCACTGTCTAGACTGAAACTCTCTGCTCTATTAGCCAAGTGACAAAGTGAAAGGAATGAAGGTTTTCAAGATGATTGAGGAGTCTCTGCTTTGCCAGTTTGTATTAACCCAAGGAGGACCATTCCCAAGAAGCAGCTACTCCAGGAAAAGACTGAAGAAGCAGCGAAGCATCTGTTTCTTTTGCAAATAAACTACTTGAAGGAAGGAAATGAATTTTTATTAAGTACCTGGTGTGTACCAGGCAGCTTGCTGGGTGCTTTGTCTGTGTTTTAATTGGGTTCTTACAACAACCTTCTATTTTACAGAGGAGAAAACCAGTAAACAGAGGGAAAATGACAGGAATAGGGTCACATAGCTAGAAAGTGTCTGAGGCTGCAATTAAACCCAGGCCTTCCTGACTCCCAGTGAGACATGCCTCCACCGTGGCCTCTGGCTTCTCCGCAGTTAGACAGCTACAGTCAGGGGCTTGGGGAGTTCCTCTCAGTCCAGCTGTGCTTCTTGGATAAGTCACTGAGCCTTGTTTCCTCACTTGAAAAATGGGTAAGATAACAGTTGTATTATCTACTGCAATGACTTGTTGGGAAGCAAACACTTCATTTAAAACACAAAATGCTAGAGAAATATTGATTTGCTGACAGTCATCCAGGTGATTGCTACTGGAGAAAGAGTGGGGGAGGAGAGTAGAGATAATGGGGGCCGTGGAATTAGGATGACCTGTGTTTGAATCTCCCTTAGGCCATGTTAGCTGTGCGTCCACAAGGAAGGCCCTAGACCACTCCCAGCTTCTTCTTCTAGAACAAAGTTTGTCCTGAGGATCCGGGGAGATGATGGAGGTAAAAGACTTGGCAAACTCAGAAGAGCTCTTATGGCAGCAGCTATTAATACCATTGTTGTTCACACGTCTGACTCTTCATGAGGGTTTTTTTCTTTTGCAAGATACTAGGATGGTTTGCAATTGCCTTCTCTAGGTAATTTTACAGATGAGGAAACTGAGGCAAACAGGGTCAAGTGACTTGCCCAGGTCACACAGGGTCATACTCATGAGAATGAGTCTTCCTTTCTTCTAGGGCTAGGCTTTTAAACTTGAGTTTGTTAAATATATATGAAATGTGTGTATGAATATGTGTACATGTATACTTTATAGATCTTCAAATATATATACACACAATACACATGCAATGCACATGTGTATGTTGTGTCCCAATGTACATATATGTATATATAAAACACATACAAATATGCAAATACATACATACATACAAAGAAACACACATACATATTCCTTTGTAACTATGTGCACTTTATTTTATGCATTAACAAATCTGTTATTCTGAGAAGGGGTCCATAGGGTTCACCAGATTTTCATGGGGCCTATGTTAGGATAAGAAATTTTACTCTCCCTAGCAAGGGAGTCCCCACTCCTGCCATCACCAGAGCCTTCCCCCCTCAGCCTCTGCTCCCTGTGGAGTTCTGGCCTCTTTTCACAAAAGGAGGGGTTTAGATGAAGACATGCTTTCTGGTTTCCACACCCTGGATCCCACTGTGTGGAGGGTATTTGAGGAGAAGTCCCTCCCACCCAGTTACTTTATCTTTTAAATAATGTTGGCTTAGTTTCATGGATAGTCTCCAAAAAGCCTTTTCGAAAGGCTTGAAGGGACCTGAGAGATCATGTGCTCCAAGAGGATCTCTTTACAGATGGGAACAGTGTGGGCCAGAGACAGGGAATGATGTTCCAGCTCTAACAGCAACAGACAAAACTGACCCAAGATTTAGGCTCTTGATTCCCAGGCTAGTACTCTTTCCCAGTCTTCATTTTGTCTTTCTAATATTGTAGCAAATTATTCCTCAGTGTCTGGGGCTAAAAGAGCATTTGTAAGATGTTCTGGGAATTCAATTCAACATTTATTAAGCACCTACTATGTGTAAAGTGACAGAGGTCACATGATGTAGTAGATAGGATGCATAATATAGAGACAGGACAACTGGGTTCAGATCCTGCCCCTGAAATGTAAGAACTGTGTGGTCTTGGGCAAATCACTTAACCAGTCAACTCCAATCACTCCATAAGACTTAATCTTAAACTATTTATGGATTTAGATCTCATTTGGTGGTGGAGAGTGTGGTGACAGTGGAAACACTGGTGGTGTTGCTGGTGGGGCTATTGGAGGTGCTGACCATGGTGATGGTGGGGGTGAGGATGGTGGTGCTCAGAATTCCTTATGCTGGCAAAATCTGGACTCCTTAGTACATGTATACCAGAGCCTATGTGCTGGCCACAGTGTTAGGGATACCAAAAGAACTGTGGCTCTGAAGGAGCATGCTTCCTCTGAAGAGATATAACATGGACACAGATAAGTGAAGACAAGTGATTCTGATCAGGGAAAAAGCATCACTCAGAGAGAAAGGCTTCTAGCCTGAAGTTTCTTTAGAGCTCACTGTCAAGGAAAGTTTAGGATTCTGGGAAGTGAGAGTGAAGAAGGAGTACAAGACAGCATGGGCAAAGGTCTGGAGATGGGATATATCAATTTGGGGAATAACTAGCAGGCCAGTTTGGCTTACATAAAGAGTGAATGAAGGAGAGCCATATAAGAGGGATAAGGACTGGAGTTTTGATTTTATTGGTGTGGACAACACCCTGGATAAGGAGACTCCTTCTACCAATGCAGGGTAGCATCTTCTCCACAAATTTTAATTGTAGAAGGTCACCCAAAGCATTCCAAGATTAAATGACTTAGCCAGGGTCACCTAGTTAATAAAGGAAAAGTTAAGACTTGAATCCACGTCTTCATGGGACCAAAGCTAGCCAGCAGCCCACGGTACCAGTAATGTCATATTATGGAGAGGTAGAGTGGGTATTGAAGGTGGATAGTCTACTCTGAGGCAAGAACAGAATCACTGATGACATTTGAGCAAGGAAGTGATATGGTCAGATCGATGTTTTAGGAAAATGTACTTTGATTTTTGAGTGAAGAGACTGGAGGCAGAGGGACCTAGCCTCTGATTCTGAAGGCAGAGAGACCTCACCATCATTTCTTTTACCACCTCTTTGGGGAGATGCCTCTTGGGTTCCCTCACCTGACTTCCAAGAGCACCTTTGGAGCAGGAGTCATTGTGAATCCCTCACTGCCCGTACGTGGATAAACTCAAATTCCTCACTGGGTGGAGTTATGGTTGCCCCAGGGATTTTCATTGCAAACACAGTTATGTTGGCATGAATGTGATAATTTCCTTTGGAGCAGCAGTCCCAAGAATAAATGGCTTTAAAAAGTATGATTATAAAATGCATCTATGTGGATGAACTCATTGCTTTGACTATTTTCCCGATTGGATCTTGGAAATTCATAATTTCCCATGCTGGGACATGAGGGAAAGTGGCACTCTGTGTTTGCTGCTCTCTCAGGCATATTTCTTAGTA
Source organism: Potorous gilbertii (assembly GCA_028658325.1). Lineage (NCBI taxonomy): Eukaryota > Metazoa > Chordata > Mammalia > Diprotodontia > Potoroidae > Potorous > Potorous gilbertii. The sequence goes on along the minus strand of CM053771.1, from coordinate 552,356,991 downwards.
AACATTTGTGTATTTGCCTGCAGATGGGGATATTTGTTGGCACCTGATGGTGGTTACCACAATGCTGGACATTCTGGGGCCCCAGTCATTAGTATGTAAGTCTAGGGATTGATAATCAGAGTCTGGCAAATACATTATCTGCCCCATTGGACTTTACCTTTAAGTATCCCTGGAGCTCTGGTCCAGAATTCAGAATCAGCTCATGCATTTCCAGAACCCCATCTTCTTGCAAAGGAATTTTCCATGAGCCTCAAGAGGACCCAGTATAAGAGATGGGCAGGAGCTACTTTTATTCCCATTTGACAGGTAAAGAACCAAGGCATGGAGCTAAGGTCATTCAGCTAATTAATTCATGGCAACCCCAGTCCTAGAACCCAGGTCTCCTACTCACAATTATTTGCTCTCACCTAGAGTCACACTTAGGGCATCCTAGGGTTTCATCACTGGCGGCCTGGTCTGGTCTGTATCTGAAACAGAATTCCCTTTTCTATATCAACGACAAATGCTCAGAGCAACTCTGCTCAAAGCCTCCTAATGAGCTGATTGGAGCATCGCAGATTTAGAACCGAAGGGATCTGAGGGGCTTGACTCAGACGCCTTAATTTTTCAGATGAGGAAACTGAGGCTGTTGTATCCATTCAACCCATCCATTCATCCGCAACAACTCTGTGAGGTAGGTGTTACTACGCACATTTTAACTGCAAAGGACACTGAGGACAATAGAGGCTTTTTGCTTTTGGCTTTGTTTTTGTAACCTCTCTAGGATCCCACAGCAAATAAGGGGCCAAGGCAAGATTAGCAACTCTGGTTTTCCAGAATCCAAGTCCCACACTTCTTCCACTCTGCCCCCCAGCCCAAAAGTGGCTCATTTCTACTTTGGGAAGGTGGCCCTTCCCTTGTATCAAACTTAAATTGCCTCTCGGAATCTTTGCTTATAGATCTGCATTTGCTTTTCTAACGTGTTGGTGAGTGTAGCCACTACCTTATTCAACCAATTTCAGGGGCTCCCCGTTGCCTTTAAAATAAAATCTTGATCATCTCTTTAGTTTTAAAACCCTTCAAAACCTGGTCCCAATCAACACTTCCCACATCCCATGCTACAGCCAAACTTCTCTGTATTCTTCACACATGACATCTCATCTTCCACCACCCTGCATTTGCACTTGCTGTCTCTGACACCTAACATGCTCTCTCTCTCTCTCTCTCCCCCTCCCCCTCCCCTTGCTCTCTTCCTTCCTCACTCATTAGCATGGGTGCACCTTGAAAAGCTTGGGTTTTGGTTTTTTTTTTATTCATATCCATGTTCTTGTTCTTGTTGCAGTTGAGTCATTTCCAGTTGTGTCTAGTTGTGACCCCATTTGGGGTTATCTCAGTTTTTTTAACTGTAAAGTGGTGGACCACAATAACTCCTATCCTCTAGGCTTGTTGTGAGGGTCAAATGAGTTTTCAATAATCATGATGTGCTTTGAAACACCTTAAATGTAATCTGTTTTGGCAATGGAAGTGTAGCTTCCCGTGGGTCGAGCACCCCAGAAGAGGAGAGAAAAGGAGAGAAGAAGAGAGGACAGGACAGGACAAGAGAGGAGAGGACAGGAGAGGAGAGGACAGGACAGGATAAGAGAGGAGAGGACAGGAGAGGAGAGGACAGGACAGGATAAGAGAGGAGAGGACAGGAGAGGAGAGGACAGGGCAGGATAAGAGAGGAGAGGACAGGAGAGGAGAGGACAGGACAGGATAAGAGAGGAGAGGACAGGAGAGGAGAGGACAGGACAGGACAGGAGAGGAGAGGACAGGACAGGACAAGAGAGGAGAGGACAAGAGAGGAGAGGACAGGACAGGACAAGAGAGGAGAGGACAAGAGAGGAGAGGACAGGACAGGATAAGAGAGGAGAGGACAGGAGAGGAGAGGACAGGACAGGATAAGAGAGGAGAGGACAGGAGAGGAGAGGACAGGACAGGATAAGAGAGGAGAGGACAGGAGAGGAGAGGACAGGACAGGAGAGGACAGGACAGGATAAGAGAGGAGAGGACAGGAGAGGAGCGGACAGGACAGGATAAGAGAGGAGAGGACAAGAGAGGAGAGGACAGGAGAGGAGCTGCTACTCACTCATAGGTTGTGTTTCTCCTTCATTCTTGAAGAGGACCATGACATCAAGATGATGACTTGACTTCCACTTTGATCTGAGTGAGGGAGGGCTGTCCAAGGTCACCAGCCTCACTTTCTTCTCCAGAACCATCTGGGTCCAGGGGCCTGATATTCATCAGGATAACTGAAGATGACCCAGGATGGAGTGAGGGACCCTGGCTCCTTTCTCTTTTACCCAGGAACCCTGAGGGTCTTCCCTTCCCAGTTTGAATTTTTTTTTTTTGATTGAAGAGGTCATCCCTTGAGTAACTTAAAGGAGCCTATTCATTGAATGGGTGTATCTCACTCAAAGTAAGATTGAAGACCTAAGCCTGAAAGGGTCAGGGTCTCCCACTGCATCCTGGGCCATCTCCAGTTGCCCTGATAAATATCTGGACACTGGACCCAGATGCCAGATGACTCTGGAGGAGAACGTGAGGTTGTGCAGCCCTTGGTGACCTTGCACAGACCTCGCTCACTCAAATCAAGTTGTGTCATCATCTTGATGTCATGGGTCTCTTTGAGAATTAAGGACAAACACAACAATAAATGTAATCTGTTACTATTCAAGTCACCCCGGCTTGGAATCTTGGAGCCATCTTTGCCTCTTCATTGTCCTTCACTATCACAACCCCTTTCTCCCCAGCCACAGTCACTAAGCTTTGCCATGTTTACTTAGCTCTGTCTGCATGACAGTTCCTACATAGCCATCCTTTTCTCCACTCTTGCATAACCAGACTGTGGTTCAGTCTCCTATCTTAACTCTCCTGAGCTATTAGATTTGCTTGCATTGGTCTTCCTGCCTCAAGTCTCTCCCTGGTCTGATTCATCCTCCCCCACACAGCTGGCTGATGGACATTCCTCACGTGTGCCCATGTTGCTCCTCTGTTCGTAAGCTTCAAAGGTTCCCTCTGGTGGGGTACAGACTCTGGGAACCTCCTTGAACTCTCCTGGAGCTTCCCCACTTAATTTGACTTTGTTACCCTTAACCTAGCCTAGATCTCTATTATCTGTTATCTCAGTGTTACCCCACCTGCTTCTCACCCAATCATACCTCCCAATTGCCTCCAACTGTTTCCCACCCTTGATTACATCACTAGTTACCCCAGTCTCATGAAGACTAGACCACCCCTGGATCCCTCCCACAGTCTTCTCTATATAAGTTTCTTCTCACCTCCATGAAGGCTCTCAGATTCAATCCAGCTCTGACTCCATTTAGCTGAATCCTTTCTGACCTGCTTGTAAATGCAAGCATTACAAATGGTTGGTTAGCCTTCTTAAGAGTCACCCCAGTATGGTGAATATTTAATAAACTTTGTTTTACTTTGGCTGAAAGAAGCCTTGAGTTGACTTCCTTCAGCAGAATCTAGTGTGGTGGTATTTTGGGGTCCTGAGCACCCCAAATCTCAACATTATGATTCCTTGACCTCATCGTTATGGTTCCCTGATTTCATTCCCTTCATGTTGCTATGAGGAGAAAACTCAAGCTCCTCCAGTTGATGTGTAAAGGTCTCTATTTGCCTACTTGCTTCGTGTCACTCTCCATCACTCACTGGACAGTCTAACCCAAGTGGCTGCTTATCTTCTCCATCTCCAACATTCAGGCTGCCATTCCCATTCATGTGCATACATTGTCCCCATGCCTGGAACCCTGTCCCCTCTCCCTTTCACCTCTTAGAATCCTCAGCTTCTTCCAACAAGTCTTAGCTCATGAATCATCTCTTTGCAGGGCTCTCTTGGTTCTGGTGATTTTAAGGCTCCTCTCTCCTATATTGTTTGGGGTTTTCTTTGTACAGTAGAATTTCCATCTAAGAGTAACCTCATTTATGTATCCTTTGCTGGATAAGGAAAATGTTTTGGCAAAATTTGTCTTTCAGGATGAACAAAAATTCGCAGTACAAACATCATGTTTGGACTTGAATGGCTTATGAAGGGATGATGCTCAAGTAGAGCAATGGCTTTTTTTTTCAACCCATGTAAGATTGCATGCCATCTCAGGGAGGGAGAGGGAGAAAATTTAAAAGTTATCCAAGTGATTGCTGAAAACTGAAAACAATTACATTAATAATTTAAAAACTCCAAAACAAGTGTTGTTAGATAGATTCCTAGTCTTCCTAGAAGCAAATGTAAAGGAAAAAAATTCAGTGAGTCAAAACATGAAAGTGATTCTAAAAAACAAACAAAAAACAGTGGACAGTAGTGTTAGTCTTAGTTTTAGTGAAAGCAGCGTAAGAGAGAACACTCCAGACGTTGAGATCTCCAGTGATCTCTTAGAAGGAGATTCTCCTTCCAAGTAAGGTGCTTCCTCTCCTCCTCCATCTCTGTCACACCAGCTATAGCTCTTTTCCAAGGTAAAGTGCAGGTTAATTTATTTTATTTTTGATTTATGCTGTGTACTAATCATTGTTAATGTACTTCACATGCATTAGGGACAAAAATAACTTACTTAAAATTATAAATAATTATTTTTATTTGCTTTGGGAGTTGTGGTATGGATCATCTCATTTTACATCATTTCCTATGGGAAAATTCACTTTGCAATATGAACAAATCAAATAAATCTAATGATGAGGAATGGAATCGTGGAATGAATTAAATTCATAAACTGAGGTTCTACTATATATTCCTTCTATTAGCCTATTCATGTACTGCTTTACCCCAGAGAAATAAAAGCTCCCTGAGGGCAAGAAGTTTTATTTTTTTTCCTGTTTCAGTTCTTAGTATAGTGCTTAGCACACAGTATATGCTTAATAAATACTTATTGGTTAAATAAATGAATACATAGGGCCTCTGAGGTCATCTCCCTTAACTCTTGTGTTCAGACCTTCAAAGGATGATGTTTGTGCTGTGAAACAGCTTATTAATAATGCACCCAAATAGAAGCTTCCTGGAAAGCCCAAGGATTCCAAATGCCTCAGCAGTTCCTCCGTATGAAGACCAATTAAGAAGTCCAGGAATGGAAAGGCCATTTCGTGGGAGCACCTTGGAAAGGGCTTCTCATTATATGTGCTAGGGGACCAGATCCAGCACACTTGTACTTTCTTTACAGGGACACCATCCATTAACACCCACGACTGCCTTCCTCCACCACAGACCTCTTTAGTCCTGGTTTCCTGTTGAGTCATAAGCCTTCCTCTGCCAAATGCAGAATGGGGGTGTTTAACTTTATATTTTCTTGGGGGATGGAGTGATGCTGATGGGGAAAGGGGACATAGAGGGTGATTAATTAATTTAAAAATGAAAACAATGTTTTTTAACTGCTGAGAAAGCTAAAAGAACAGCTTTTGGAGGGAAGGACTGCTGACCTGTGCTTTGGATAAGCTACCCCTCACCAGTCCTCCCAAGCAAACCTATGGTCCTGTGCCCTGCTCTCTCACACACCCTCTCCCCCATGCCTTCAGCTTTTTCCTTCTCAGCCTGGAATTTAGAGACCTGATAGTCCTCACTACTGATTCTACTAATAAAGGAAGAAAGGTATAGAGAGGGAAGGTGTTTTGCAAGGGCCCAGAGGTGGGAAGTTACTTTGAGCTTAAGATCCCTGTCCACTCCAAGCCTTGCTCTTGCCTTGAATGAATAGCTTGCCTGTTTATGGCCTTAAGGGTGTGGAGGTTTATAGACATCAGCACCTTGGATAAGGGATGGTTCAAGGCTGGATGGCACATCTGGAACAAATCCAGGTTTGGTTTTTGGTTTGTTAGTTTTAATCTCTTTCCCTCCTCTTACTTTATTTTTTCTCAATTACAAATAAACAAAAATGTTAACATTCATTTAAAAGAAAATTGAGTTCCATATTCTTTCCCTTCCTCCTTCCCCTCCTCCCTGCTTGATAAGGAAAGCAATTTTATAGAAATTATTAATGTGCAGTCATACAAAAATCTCCATATTAGCCCTGTTGTAAAATTAAAAGTAAGTACAGAAAAAAACCAACAACCAACCAAAGAAAAAACTCAAAAATAATGAAGTAAAAAAAAATAAAGGATGTTTCCATGGGCATTCAGACTCCATCAGTTCTCTCTCTGAAAGTGGATGGCATTTTCATAATAGGTCCTTCAGAATTATCTTCAATCATATTATCTCTAAGACTAGCTAAGTCATTCACAGTTGATCATCATACACCATTGCTGTTACACCATAGAATGTTCTCCTGGTTCTGCTCCCTTCACTTTGGATCAGTTCATATATGTCTTTCCAGGTTTTTTTTTTTAAAGCACCATGCTCATCATTTCTTCTAGCATGATATTGCTCCATTATAATTGTATGCCACAACTTGTTCCGCCATTCCCCAACGGATGGGTTCTCCTTAGTTTCTAGTCATTTGCCACCACAAAAAGAGCTCTTATAAATATTTTTGGACACATAGTTCATTTTCCATTTTCTTTAATGTCTTTGGGATACACATCTGATAGTGGTATTACTGGATCAAAGAACATGATCAGTTTTGTAGCCCTTTGGAACAATCCTAGTTTTTAAAAGTGATTATAAAATTTTGAAGCACCACATTTGTACACTGAAGAATGTGAACTCTAAAGGACCACTGAATCAGTTTTACTTCTGAGTCATTCAGAATCATTAAAAAATAAAATTGGAAGTAGAATTATGGACTTGCTTGAGCTCTCCCCCATCCCCTGCAAAATACCTGTAAAAAGTGACTTTAAACAAATTCTATAGCAGCAGAAGTAACAAAACAACAGAGTGAAACACATTTTCAACTCCAGACAGCCTGGAAGATCGACAGGAAAGGTCTGTTGTACCAGTCTGGGAGAGGAGGGGAGGAGGGTGATCCAGAGTAAAATGTACCAGCATATACCTGGTCCCAGGGAACGTGGAGGAGCTGTGGTAGTTTCCAGACTTCTCAACTCCCAAATGCCAAGGATAACTAAGAAGGTCAGTAGGAAAGATGTGTTGGACCTGGGTGAGTGTAGTATGGCCTCAGCCTTGGGGGTGGTGGTGGTGGCAGAAGTGGTGGCTGCTTTTGGAGCTATTGGCCCATAAACAGTGGGGGGATTGAGTGGCCAATTAGAGGGTAATTACAGGCATCTCTTTGCTGGCACCAACACAGGATTCTCTTGATTTTCCTGTCTTTGGATCTGGGTAGCAGTCCTGGGGCAAGGAGTAGCACTGATGTGGCAGAGCTTGTGGTGGCAATGGAGAGGGGATTATCCTCATAGTTCCAAGGCAGAAGAGAGTGCTTGTGGTTACTCACAGACAAGAGCACAGCCAGGAAAGGATTAAATACCTCTGCCTTGATCATACCACCTTCGAAGAAATGAAAATTTACAGGTCCCTAGAAGTATCTGTGAAAAGAGCTGCACAAAAATGCTGAAACTTGGGACATTGCACTCTCTATAATGGAAGCAGAGTCATACCTTAACAAAGAGTCAAAAAGTCAAATAATAGGCTGGGGAAATGAGCAAGCAGCATAAAAAAACCCCCCAGACTACAGAATCTTACTTTCATGACAAAAAAAATCAAAACATACAACCAGAAGAAGACAAAGTCAAACCTCCTAAATCAAAAGTCTCCAAGAAAAATATGAATTGGTTATAGGCCATGGAAGAGCTCAAAAAGGATTTTGAAAATCAAGTAAAAGAAAGAGAGGAAAAATTGGGAAGACAAATGAGAATGATGCAAGAAAATTAAGAAAAATGAGTCAACAGATTGCTAAAGGAGACCCCAAAAATATTGAAAAAAATAACACCTTAAAACATAAACTAACCCAAATGGCAAAAGAGGTCCAAAAATTTAATGAGAAGAATACCTTCAAAAGCAGAATTGGTCAGGTGGGAAAGGAGGTCCAAAAGCTCACTGAAGAAAATAATTCCTTCAAAATTAGAATGGAGGAAATGGAAAATAACTACTTTATGAGGAATCAAGAAATTTTCAAACAAAACCAAAAGAATGAAAAAGAATAGAAGACAATGTGAAAAATGCAATTGGGTCTCTTGCACATCTTGGTCATTTACAAATTGTCAGTTTGAAAGGTGAGAAACTCACTAGAACTATTTCTTTGTTAAAAATTGTAGGCATGGCTCTTCTCAGTAGGGATGAGTAGATTTTTTTTTAAAGGCAATTCTCATGTCCAGGGCTTCAAAATAATAGTAATAAAAACCAGGTTATTCTCTTTAAAAAATACACTTTTTGATTCATTTTGTTTTTACATGATTTCCTAATATGAGTAGTCTCACTGAATTCTTAAGGAAAAGAAAGAAAAAATAAGTCAGCAAAACTGACAAAGAGTCTATCTTTATAACTGTATTCATCATTTTGCACATGTAATCTTCAGTTCTTTTTCAAGAACATAGTGCTAAGTTTCATCTTTTGTTCCCAGGAACACAAGTTGGTGGTGATAACTCAGATTCAAGCTTACCATTAGAGTAGTTCACATCCCCCCCACTTTTTGTATTCATTATTTTTCTAATTCTCTTAATTCCTTTTTCTTCACTCTATACCAGCTTTATACAAATCTTTCCATATTTCTCTGACTTCATTCTCTTTTCTTTTTTTTTAAATAAATTATTTTATTTGTTTTCAGTGTTGGACAATCACTTCTATATATCTTAGATTATTTTCCCCTCCCTCCCCCTCATTCCCTACTCCCTCCCTAAGATGGCATACAGTTTTATATAGGGTTTACACATTTCAACACATGTTGGATAGAAGAATTCAAATGTATGAAAGAATTCATGAAACAAAACAAAACATAATACAAAAGAAAATGGTCTGTTTCTATCTGTGATCCAATTCCATAGTTCTTTCTCTGATTGAGGAAGGCATTTTACTTCAAGAGTTCATTGGAAATTTTTTAAGTCCACGTATTTCACTGAAGTACTAAGTCTGCCAGAAAAATCCCTCACACACTGTGGTTGTTGCTGTGTACAAAGTTCTCCTGATTCTGCTCCTTTCACTCAGAATTAGTTCATATAAATCTTTCCAGGCTTCTCTGAAGTCTTTCTGTTCATCGTTTCTCATTTCATTCTATTTTCTTGTTTGTTTGTTTTTGTGGCACAATAAATTCCATACACATAGCAGTTTATTTAGCTATTCAACTGTTGATATGCCCCCAATTTTTTCGTTTAGTGTTTTTTGCTATGACTATTTTAGTGAATATGAACTCTGCTTCCTTCTACTTCCTTCCTTCCTTCTTTCTTTCTTTCTTTCTTTCTTTCTTTCTCTTTCTCCTCCTCATTGGGGGTACATATGAATAGGACAATGGTACTTTCTTGTTTTACTTCTCCAGAGCAAACACATTTATTGAGCAGCTATTCTATAAATAGGCCCATGCTAGAATCTGTATATGATACCAAGATAAGCAATCCACTCTTTTTGACTTCAAGGAGTTCACTATCTCAGTGTCTCAGTGTGGAGTATCAGTAGGGCAGGGGACAACAGCAACCAGGTGAGAAGTGGAACTCAAAAGTACTTGAACTCTGAGATTGCTAACAATACAAAAACATGTTTTGCACTATTCCCATCCTCACAAAGCAGTAGGTAAGATGTTTTGACTAATTTTCTTGACTCTGGAGAATTTCATTGCCCTTGTAACATTTTTATTTTCTTTAGATAAAGTTTGAGAAACATTCTCCAGGTATGAGGATTCATGCTAGAGTGTTAGAGCTTTTATTTATTAATTATATTTTTATGTCATTTTTATACCAGATACATTCCTCCTCCCTCCCTTGCAGTCCTTTCTCTTTTACAAAGACTTGTAAAAAAAAAGTCATCCTATAAAATGAACCAACATCTCACATGAATAAGTATGTATCCAAGTACAGTGCTTATAATCTCCCCAATCCCCTTCTGCCACCATAAACAAAGAGATAAAAAATATTTTTATGTCTCTTTTTTGAGATACTCTTGGCTCTTACACAGTTTTCTCATCACAAAGGACATTGACCCTTCTGTATTCTGAAATCACTCATCCTCCCTAAGTGGAATGTGTCCTTTGTTGAGCTTTTGTCCATTGTCCTTGGGATATCCTGTGGCCTAGGCTTGGTGACCTAATTTCTCCAGGTTCATGGGATCTTAGATGTAGTAATGGAAGGAACACTTACTCTCCATTTCTGATCAAATGCTAACCTACACTGGAATAAAGACAAAACCCAGTATGATAGATGGAAGTTAAAAGGAGGTAAATTTGGGCTTAAAATCAGGGAAACATCCTAAAATTTAAAACCGTCCAAAGAATAATGAATTATCTCAAGAGACACTGGGTTCTTCTTCTTGGAAGTCTTTAACAAGAGATTAGTCAAACACTGAATCAGAGACTTAGAGCTGGAAAGGAATGTAGAGGCCATAAAGTCTAACTCCTACATTTGACTATTAGGAAACTGAGGTCAAGTGAGATTAAAAATCACTTTCCCAGGGTTACAGAGCTAGGAGTGTTAGAGCTTTGATTCAAGACCAGATCCTCCTGACACTAAACCCAAAGACATGTTTTCCATGATTCATCCGTCATTGCATGGGAATGTCAAGATTTTGGTTCAGGAACTGAGATCTTCCTCAAGTGCAACTCAATAGGTCACACTCCCCTGTTCAATAAACTCTAGTGACACCCAGTTGCTTCCAAGGTCAAACAAAATCCTCTGTTGGGTGTTCAAAGTCCTTCATAACCCAACCTCCTCCTACCTTTCCAGGAATCTTGTCTTTTGTTTTCTGCCATTAGCTCTTTGTTCAGTGATACTGGCCTCCTGGCTGTTCCTTCAAGAAGACATGTTATCTCTCAGCTCTAGGCATTTTTTCTGGTTGTTTAACATTCCTGGAATGTTCTCCTTCATCTCTTGTACCCGTTTCCTTGGCTGCCTTTAAGTTTTGACTAAAATTCTACTTTCCACAAGAAGACTTTTCTAACCTCTCTTTATTATTTCCTATTGATGCTGTATAGAACTTGTTTGCTGATATGTGTATGCTTGCTTTCCCCCCATTAGATCTTGAGTTCCTTGAGGGCAGGGAGGGTAATTTTGTCTTTTTTGTATGCCCACCTCTCCGTATGATGCCTGGCATGTAGTAGGCTCTTGATAAATGTTTATTGACTGACTGACTACTGGTTGGACCAAATGATGGCTGATGTCTATTTAGCTCTAACATTTGGTTTCCCTGTGATTCTGTACCTGTAGGGCCATTGTAACTTGCCCTATGTGTACAAAATGGGGAATTGTTCACCATAGGTACTCAGGAAACGCTCAGCAAACCAATATCTCAGTGAGATGATTAAAGTACTGGAGGTGTGTGTGAGTGTGTGTGTACATGCGCATGTGCACATAAGAAATTTAGACACAGAGTGTTACAGAGACAGTAACAGAGAGAAGTAGAGAGACATAGTTTTGAGGTAGGAGACAAGGTTAAAGAAGAAATGAAGCATTTTGACTTAGGATAGGGAAATATAATTTTGCTTTGTATTTCCACAACATATTATTTTTTAGAATGTTCACTCCCACTCACTAATGTGGCATTCAATACCCTGCCTCCTGTGGTCTGGCAGCTGAGTAGAAGAATTTAAATTTGAGTGATCAGAGAAACTGGTACAAAGGTGTTCAGGTCTCCTGAAACCCAGCTAAGAAATTGGATATAACCAATGAGGCTTCTGCAAGGCTTTTGAAGATTAAAATTCTGCCTATTCTAAAATGATTCAAAAAATGGAAATGCCTCATAAAATATGGAGAGTGGTAATTCTTCACTCCTGGGAGGCCTGTGTGTGAATGGAAAGGCAATCATTTGCCTGGCAGTCAGTCCTTACCATGCTGATAGGGGGCAGTGACTCCAGAATTTTTCTGGGGTTCATTTTTCTTCTTTCTTGTGCTCATGCCATCCCAACTTTCCTATACCCTGCTCATTGTAGGATTTAACCTCTCTCTGTGTTAGTTTCTTCTTCTGTGAAATGAGTTGAATTTCATTTGGTGATTTTAAAGTCCCTCTCTGCTCTGGAATTGCAGAATTCTATGACTTCCTGAGTGAGTCTTCAGGCAAGCTTTGGCATGTACATTAGCCTATTGAGACCTAGAAAATGCCAGTTATGCAACAGGTCAAGTGAACATTGTAAGAATTGCAGGAAAGTCCCCTCCTTACTTGGACCTTCACAATCACACGCCCTCAACCCTCCAGAACATAAAAAGCCAAAACCTCGTTTGAATCATTCATGTGACCTTTGTGTTTCTGTAACTGTTTTTACATTATAACCCCCTGGAGGACAAAGACTGGCTCATTTGGCCCTTTATCCACTGTGCCTAGAACAATGGCAGGCACATGATAGGTGCTTCAGCAAGGATTACTGAGTTGAATGGAATTTAAAAGCAGCCTCCCCCACACACTCTTCTACTAAGTGTCGTCTTCATCACTTCTTTCTTTCAGTCTTTTGGAAAGTTTGTTTCTGTAGTTTTCCCTCTGACAAAAAAAAAAAATCTAGTCCTCCACAAAGAATCTGCTCCCACCAACTGTATCACATAAACATTGTGATGATTTCTATGCTAATTCAACAGTAGCATTTCTGTCGTCATCGTTGCTCTTCCCACCGAAATCACGAAGAAATTGAGACTTAGACGTCATCCCTAGAAGTGGCCAACCACCACCCCCCCAAAAAAACCAAACAAATGAAAAAACAACCAACCAAAGAAACAAAAACACTCCTTTGGAAACTATGGTGCTACTGAAGTGACATTGAGAATGTACAATTGGGATCCTCTATCTATGGAGATTATACATATACATACACATACCTATATACATACATACATATACATATATGCATACACATATATACACATTTATAAAATATTTCTTGAAATACTGTGCATCCATTTTAACTTCCTTGTAATTACTTGGCTGTGCTGTGTTATACTGTAAAACATTTTATCAGCTTGCTGAAATAAACTTTAAAGTATTCTGTCATGGGCCCTTCCCCACCCCTAGGAAAGGGCCATGGTGGCTCCTTTGTCTGGTCTTGACTTTGGGAGGGCCCAGGTTGAAATCTGCTTTGTGTCTCAGATGGATAACTGACATTGACATCAGCAAGTTCTCTCAAGTTTGCCAGAGACGTGCCAGAGCTGGGTCTTGGTGCTGAGGTATGCCCCCCTGTGCTTTTTGCCAGGGCGTGATGCCAGATGTTTACAGGGAAACCAAGCAGATCCTTGGCAAGCTGTTAGAGACTGTGCTCTTTGGGGAGAGGAGGGTGAATGGGGGTGGGGCAGACTCCTCTTGTTTTCTAAAAAACAAAGCAATGAGATGGAATTATTCACAGCTGACCTCTAGTTGGTTCTTTGTTTGTTTGTTTTTTGTTTTTCCTTGTAAAAGGAATGCATGCAAACTGCACAGCTCTGAGCATTCTCCTTATGAAGAGTTTTAGGCTGTATCTAGATCCCCGAGAAGAGGACACTGGCCCCAACTGCATAGCCAAACCTGTTTGCAATGAAATTCATTGAAATAACATAGAAAAACTTTTCCCAGTGTCTTGTAAAGGCATTCTATAGATCAATAATTTTTGGAATTCTCCAAACTAAATTAATATTGTTTTGAGAAGAAAGAATTTGAATTTGACAGGCAATGGTGGGCTAGAGAGCAGGTAAAAAGGGTGTGGAGAAGAGAAAGTTGTTAAAAATGGTGCTCACAAACACTGTCTACCAAGTCTCAGGGAAGAAAATTGGAAGATTTCAGTCTGAAAAATGGATAAGCCAGGAGTCACCCAAGAAAGAGAGGAAGCACAATTAAGAGAATGTTATTCATTCATTTTGATGTATAATTCATTTTTGCAATTACTAAGTAAGATTTATCTATACAATGCCTATGCAGTGCAATTTTTACCATGAAGACTGTTGGTTTCATTTTATTTGCAATAGAACAATCCTTCACTGACTTGAAAAAAAAGTATATGCAGAAAACAAAATAACTCTTAGGAAATGTAAATAAAAGTTGTTTTATTAAGGAACACTTTTCTCCACAGGCAACTAAGGAAAACTTTGATAATGGCTTAGGAGGCAGTAAGAGAGAGGGAACGATAAGTCTCAGAAAACAAGAAATTCAATTCAGCAAACTTGGAGTAAGTACCTCATGACAAAAAGTCTAACAAAAACCAAAATCACAACAACAGCACAGTTCTTGTCCACAAAGGTTTCAGGAGAAACAACTGGCACACAAAAGACGCCTTGAGGTGAGGAGGGATAGCCATGATACCAGATTATGCGGTCAAGGTTCAAAGCAATGTTGGCTGACTAGAACATTGAAGATGAATTAATAATTACGTTCAGTTGTAATAAATGTAAGGTCCATTTTACAAGTACAACTAGGAGAGGTGTAGCCACCTAGCTATTAGGCTGAAAAATAAAAGAAAATGATCTGGGGATTTTAGTAGACCCCCAACTCTTTGTGTACCTTCAGTGGGGGATCTAGCAGTCAGGAAAACCATTGTAATATGTAGGTTTTTGTTTTTCATTTTTGCAAATAAAAATATAGAACAGTGATATTCCAATAAAATAGAGATGAGATAAAGTATACATCGTGATCCCCACAAGTGATATACTGATTTGATTTTAAAATGTAGTATTGTCTATATTTTATTGTTTTCTATTTTTTATTATTACATGTTGCCATTTATTTGGTTGAATTTTTCTCAATTACATTTCAGTTTAGTTCAGACTGCACTCAGAAGTAGAAATTGGCTACCAAGAAACCTGTCTTTCTTTTGTAAAGAGATCAGCGATGTTTGGTTTCAATAGGAATGAATGCTAAACAAAGATTTGTAATTTGCTGACAGGGATAGACATTGAAGGTAGTGACAAGTTCAGAGTGTGCACCAAGAATGTTGGGGTAACAGCTGAAATGATGAGGAACATAGATGTGCAGATCGTATTGTTTTGAAAAAATTCACTGGGACAGAATCCAAGTTAAAGCACCTTGTTTATTGGATGATGCACCCAAGCAGGCCTGCTTTCATGTGGGAGAAACAGAGCCTAGGTGGCAGGCATTGTTCTTCTAAGGGAGCAGAATGGCCCCTGCTTCCCGTAGGAGGCAAAGGTGATTATTAGGGTTAAGTGTCTGGTTTAAATACAATTTTATGGAATAGGGGAAAAGAGGACAAGAGAATAGGAGAAGCAAACACGACTCCAAAATTCCTGGGCTGTCAGGTAGGCAGAGGTGTCTTTATCACACAGATAAGCACAGAGAATAGGAGAGGGAAGGGGAAAGCTCTTCTGGAATTGGAGGAGCTTTGTGAAAGCACAAAGCTAAGTCAATGTCCAGTCTTGTTGGGTCACTTTTCTGCCCAGGTGTGTCCTGAATCTTACCTTACACCCTGCATCCTGCTTGCTCCATCTGCCTCAAGCACTCCTTTCTACTTCATCATCAGAGAATGAGAACCAGGGCTCCAAGTTATGGCCATGGTAAAGCAGAGATCACTTCCGGCATCACAGAGCTCTTGGCTTCCTACCTTCAGGTTCCTAGGGGCTGAGGTTAATAGGATAGACAAGGCATATGGCTCTCTGTTTGGATGCTACTGACTATGGATGGGGTCCACAAGAGGTCTGAATGTCCACTTGCAAAGGAGAGGCCTACTAATGAGTGTACATGGGCCCAGGAGAACAGAAAACACCAGTTTCCCAAGAGGTTGGAGCCCAGCTGACAGTGACAGACGTCAATGTGGCAGATATGGTAGTCAGAGACCAAAGAAGAGGTCTATCAGAGGCCACACAGTTCCTGGCAGAGTGTTGAGACAGAGCACATAGTACTGATGCATTATCCAGCAGTAAGAGCTTCAGAGAGAAGTGCTCTGGAATTGCCAGAGGGTATTGATGATGCAGCTTTGGAGGTGTGAGTTAACCAGCAAACATGTTTGTGTCTTACTTATGTGCTCCTCCATGTGGGCCTCTTTGCACATGTTCCCTGATCTCATGCTGTGCCCTAGTGACACATTGTCCCTATACATGTACATGTGATTAGAGTTCTTTCTTGGCCCCTGGAATTTTCCATCTTATTAGCCATCAGGGCTACAATATTGGCTGTTGGACAACTAAATAAACCCCATGTAAATAGTTCTATGTACACAGTTTGCCTCTTTTTGGAGGTCCACAGGTGTTACATATTGCACACATAAGTGAACTTTTTCAATGTTTGGGAAAAAAATCACTTGTGTTTTTTCTCTCCTAACATACCATTTGTCATATGGGATGGCTCTCTGGGAAAACTTGGGATATCTATAATGACATAAGAAATGTGTGCTCATCCTTCATTGCCAAAAGAAGACTATGCCAACAGAGAAATAATGACATGAGTTGTACTTGACTTGGTTTTGAGTGAGGGAGGGCTGTGCAGGTCACCCGCCTCACTTTTCCAGAGCCATCTGAATCCAGTGACCAGATATTCATCAGGATGACTGGAGATGACCCAGGATGAGGCAATTGGGGTTAAGTGACTTGCCCAAGGTCACACAAGTATCTGAGGTGAGATTTGAACTGAGGTCCTCCTGACTCATGCTCTATCCACTGCACCACCTAGCTGCCTTTAAGAAACAAAAGACATAAATAAAACGTTACTTTAAAAAATGTTCTATGTGGCAAAATTTAAAACCCTGTAGAAGAAATTTGAGGAGTGGAATAAATCAATATTCAAGGCCTTAAGACAAGGCTTGTGGGTACCTTGAAATGATCAAAGAAAAAACGCATCACTGCACTTTCTGTTGCTTCTTCATTTTCTTCTAGCCCCAAGATTTTGAGCCTTCTTCCTTCTTTAAAAAAATGATCTACATTTGTATTCCAGGCACACCTAATTGTAGACTTCCATTCTGGTGATTTTTCTGGGAATCAGAAGAGTGAACATTTGTCTTAAAAATACAATCCAATAAGTATTCTGGAAAGTATCTGCTATTACTGTTCACCTGGAAAAGGTTTCACAACCAGTATTCCACAATTACCTTTTTAAATTTTTTTTTTTAAGGAGACAAGGAACAGTGATGTGGCTGGCATTTATTCCCATGTCCTGCTTGCTCCAATTAACCAAATACTGAAACTATTTGAATTAAAATTCCAAAACTTTTCTCTTTCATCTTTTAAATTCACGCTTATTTTCTTCACTATAAGAAATTTACTTAGAAGCAATGCTACTGGGTCAGAGGGTAGGCACATTTTTGTAGCCCTTTGGGCATAGTTCCAAATTGCTCTCCAGAATGCTTGGATCAGCTCACAGCTCCACCAGCAATGAGTTAGTGTTCTAACTCTCCCACATCTTCTCCAACGTTTGCCAATGTCATAGATGTGATGTGGTACCTCAGAGTTGTTTTGATTTGCATCTCTCTAATCAATAGTGATTTAGAGCATTTTTTCATATGACTATAAATAGCTTTAATTTCTTCCCCTGAAAAGTGCCTATTCATATCCTTTGACTATTTATCAATTGAGGAATGACTTGTATTCTTATAAATTTGACTCAGTTTTCTATATATTTTAGAAATGAGGTCTTTATCCCAGAACTTAGTTATAAAAATTCTTTCCCAATCTTCTACTTCCCTCCTAATCTTGATTGCATTGCCTTTGTTTGTACAAAAACTTTTCAATTTAATGTAATCAAAGTTATTCATTTTGAATTTCATCATGTTCTCTATTTCTTGTTTGGTCATAAATTCCTCCATTTTCCATCCCAAATAAATCATAAAAATGAGAAAAGGACACGCATGTATAAAAATATTTATAGTAGCTTTTCTTTTCAGTGGCCACAAAGTTGAAATTGAGGGGATGCCCATCAATAGGGCTGAACAAGTTGCAGTATGTGAATGTAATGGAATACTATTGTGCTATAAGAAATGCCTAAGAGTTGGACTTCAGAAAAACCTGGACTTAGATGAACTGATGCTGAGTGAAATAAGCAGAATCAGGAGAATATTATACGCAGTAATAGCCACAGTGTGAGAGAACTGTTTCTGACAGACTTTGCCCTTCACAGCAGTGCAAGGACCTAAAATATTTCCACAGGATTCATCATGCAAAATGCCATCCATATTCAAAGAAAGGAGTCAGAACACAGAATGAAGCAGACTATTTTCTCTTGGTGTATTTGGGTTTCATTTTGTTTTTCTCATGGTTTTTCCCATTCGTTTTAATTCTATGCAACATAACTCACATGAAGATGTGTTTAATAAGGATGTACATGTAGACTCCATATAAGAGTCCATATAAGAGTACATGCTGTCTTGGGGTGGGGCTGGGGAGAAATTTAAAACTTAAGGAAGTTATTGATGAAAATTGAAAACAATAAATAATAAATTTGGGGGAAAAAATAAATTCACATAGAGAAAAAATAAAAAGGAAGAGCTCTAGTCCCACACAAAGAGATGCCTAGCATTCTATCTGGAAAAGTTCTCACTAAGAACCACCCAAAAGTATTTGCTTTTTTCTGCCACATGTATATCTACCTTGTTCTAACTAACTTTTTCTAAATACATATTAGTGCTGCCTGTCCATATATGTGTATGTTGCCTTGCTTGACAGCTGGTTGTCCCCTGTCCATAAGTCTGATGAGTTATATGTTCCATGCTCTTGTAATTATCTTGCAAGTTCTCTGCATCTAGGGCATGGATCCATTTTGACCTGATTTTGGTAAATGGTATGAGATATTGGTCCCTGGCCAGTTTCTGCTACACTGATTTCCAGTTCTCCCAACCACTTTTTACCAAATAATGAATTTTTATTCTAAAATCTCAAATCATTACCCTTGTCAAAGACAAGGTTTTTATGTTCATTTGCTGCTGTAAATTGTACAGTTACTCTGTTCCACTGATCTACCTTTCTGTCTCTTAGACAGTATCAAATAGTTGTGTTCCTTCCCTCCAACTAAGTAATACAAGTACAAATTCACACACATTCTCTCTCTCTGTTGCTCTCTCTCTCTCTCTCTCTCACACACACACACACACACACACACACACACACACACACACACAAACCTTCCAAAGAACAGCAGACAAAGTCTTGCCTTGCACTTATGTTTCAAAAAGAGGAGGAAATGACAAGATAACCCTTAATTCTGTAAGACTAGCGCAGCCCAATGGACTAGAGGAAATACATGGGAACTTCTTTTGCTTACAAGGGTACCTTACTAAAAATAAGATGTACTCATGAACTCTTGTGTTCTCTCCTCTCTGTCTGCTTATTTACCCTATTATCTGTTGAAGAAGGGTTAACTCTGCTTGAGTTTGTGGTTAGATATGTCTACCTCACCTGGCTATTTTGATTATTTTATAAAACCTCCTCACTCACCATCATTTTGTTTACTGTTTCACCTATTTTGTTTATAGATGTGCAAGTACTATTGAGATATGTGTAACAATTCGGTGAGTCATTAAACTTGTAGGCATGGAAGCCCATCTAGCAATTCTCTGTATTGCATTTTTGCATTGTGTTGTCCATCTCCCTTTTCGGTAGATGCTGCTCAACCTTGTCTCTCCACGCCCACCTAGCAGCAGACACTGTGACATCACTCTTGTTGTTATTCAGTGTTTTCAGTCATGTCCCACTCTTTATGACCCCATTTGGGATGTTCTTGGCAAAGACACTGGACTGGTTTGTCATTTCCTTCATTTTACAGAAGAGGAATTGAAGCAAAGAGAGTTTTGACCTGCCCAGGGTCACACAGCTAAAAAGTATCTGAGGCCCGATTTGAACTCGGGAACATGAATCATTAAGACTTCCTGACCATCCGTCTATTAATTGCACCATCTAGCTACCTCATTTCTCCCTCTGATCTTTCCACTCTTCTCATTTCTTTCACTTGAACATTTCCCATGTCCTACTTTTGTCTCAAATATAGGCAGGTCAGATCAAGTATAAATAAATATACCTGGAGAGATACAACAATTTAAATTAGGTCAGAGAACCAATCCTCCATCTCAATGGGATTATGTCAAATTTGGGTCTCTGAGTTGTTACTGTACTAATTACTTTTTATCTGCTATAAACTCTCAAAGACAGGCAGCTAGGTGGCACCATGGACAGAGAGCTTCCCCTGTAGTCAGAAGACATGAGTTCAAATTTAGTCTCAGACGCTTATCAACTGTGTGACTCTGGGCAAGTGTTTAAACTCATTTGCCTCAGTTTCTCCATCTGTAAAATGGGGACAAGAGCACCTTTCCCTCGGTCCTAGGGTTATTCAGAGGAGAAAATGAGGTAATAATTTTAAAGGCATCGTGATACTCACTATGTAAATATTGATGATGATGATTGATGATGAAGAGAAAAATAGACAATAGAAAGATAGGGCTATTATATTGACCCTGGGTTAAAAAGTGAGGCAGCCGTTGGCATGGGCCACGTACAATGAAATCTTCAGCTTCCCCATCGAGAATGGAAGAAGGGCAAGGTGGAGACCAGTAAGAAAGCTTGATGAATCTCAACTGAATCCCAACCCCCAATGAGAGGAGGGAACTAAAAGGACCAAATAACTTTCAGTGCTTCCCTTCAGTGGTTTTGCCTCTGTATCGTTTCAGTTAGGAAATCATTTGTATTAGGACAAGAAAACATGCACGGAGATGTTCACCAAGGTCTTTTGAGAATCATCAGAGATGTAAACCAGGACTCGTTCCACAGCTAAGAGCATGTCAGTGAAGAAAACTCAAGGTGGAAGCTTCTGAACCATCTTTATAAAACAAAAAGTTCTCCCCTTCTGATGTGACTTACAGCATTGCAAAAAGAAATCAGCTTCACATGGTTCTAGGATCTATGCTACTTGTGACTTGGGGGTTCCAAAGTCAATTGTAATTTTCACTTTCTGGTAATTATTAGTTTTTATGGATCTTAGACTTGGGTCTTCAGACATTCATATTTGCTCACCGATCTTGGCCAGCAGGGAGAAATTTCCATACATTACCCTATATATGGGTTCACAACTTCTGTGAAGGAGGAATTCCGTCTCGTTAGGGATGAATGAAAGACTCCATCTCTTGATGATGAATGGAAGACCGTTAAGCCTCTTTATCAAAACCAGAGGACAAAGAAGGGTAAAAATCAGGGACCCAGATGGGTCAGAGGAAAAGCACTCAGGATATTCACAGTCTCATGTTTTCATACCTTCAGCATGAGATCAAAGACGGGTCAAATCCATGCTAAAGTATCTGTCCACTAAATACAACTTTAGATATATACATTTTGTGCATGGACCCGCTTTCATTTTCTAATCTCAGAAGAGAAGGTCCTGAGGTAATAACTCTGCATCTGTCTGCATAACCAGCTTACCCCATGAGTCAATGCTTCGGTAGCCACTTTCTAATTCATGCATCTCCCACAACTATAGGTATATTTCAAAAAAGGAAGTTTATCAGCCCCACTGTCAGAGATTGAAGTCAATATAGTAAAATGATTTCTTGCATCTCCCAGGTGATTTTCCTCTTTGCTTCTCTTTTATATAAATCCACCTGAAAACAAAAACATATTTTTAGAAATTCCAAGCTTCAGTTCAGTTGGAAGATCAGATTGGTCATTTCAATTTTATCTCATCTTTTAAAAATGTGTACTTTTCTTTGTGTTTTATAATGTGCACAACAATTTGCCTAGTAGTACGTGTATTTTAATTTTTTAGTAAATATGCCCAGAATAGGCTGTGGGCTTGAATTTTTTTTAACTGAGAATTGTGAGTATTAAATAAAATTTTGGAGATCACTGGTACAGAGGACTAACATCTTGGCCAAAGCTAATAGATACTACAGTGTTTAGATGGGTGATAATATCAGACATCATTATGTCAGGTTTTATAGACTTCCCTATGTCAAATTTTGTCAATAAGAATTTTAAGTCAATGAGCACAAATACCTTGTATGTGCCTGGGCCACAAAGAAAGGTTAAAAAAACAGCTCCTGACCTCAAGGAGCTTAAAGTGTAGGTGAGGAGACAATATACCAAGTACCATTTAAAAACAAGATGTCAATAGCATTAAGTGGGGATAGTCTTAAATAGAGTCTTAAAGTTGGCTCTCTGATTTTCTTTTCCAAATCTTATGTTAAGATTAAAGGGGATTGGGGGAGTTTCTGTGTACCAGATGGGATTTTAGTTGGGACTTAAAGGAAGCAAGAGATGTTACCTCATTTTCACATCTCTTTCTTTCTCAGTCATCAACATCAGAGATACATATGACTGTCATTTGTAGAAAAACCATAAACTTCACTGTTATTATTTCTTTGTTTTTAAGTCACAAGCACCTAAAATGAAAGAACTTTACAATCTGTCTCTTCTCTGAGCTCTTATACTATCGTATGTACCACATTTGGCAGTTGCTTATGTTTGATCCTGTGCAGCAGGTCCTATTTTATATGAAAACTATATGATCTCTTGGGCAAGATTTGTGTCCCTTAACTTTTTTTGTGCATTCCACAGTACAGGACTCCACAGTAAGTGATTCATAAATATTTGGAGTTTTTTCCTTTTCTTTTTTTAAAATTAACTTATTTGTTTTCAGTTTTCTACAATCACTTCCAATCTGGAGATTTTTTTTAAAGTACCAAGTATATAATCACTTTGTTCTACATCCCATTAAGCCTTGACTTTAAGGAGTTTTTATGGTGAAATAGCTATATTTCCATGTTTCCTGACAGAGGATGATCATGGGGCCCATTGGCTGAGATGACAAATACCAAGATGATAAAGGAGAGGAAAACTCCATGTGACAGGAATGTGAAGTCTAGGGATGTTCAGGTCTTAGAGAATTCTTATAAGCTATGGGAGGTGGGGAAATGGCTGACGCTAAAGGCAGGCAATGACAGCCTCCGGACAAGAAGGTATAGCAATCCTCTGCCTGCTACAATGTTTCTAATGGCAACTCTCCTCCATAAAAAACAAAATCCCCTGACCTCAAGAAGCTTATATTCTATAATAAAGTGTGTAGATAGATTTTTGCCAACAGAAAGGCTACTACATAATAATTATATATCCAGTGTATTGTCTAATCACCACAAGCTCTTACTCAAGAATATATTTAAACTTTGGGTTATGCAAGATTCCTCTCTCCCACTCCACCTCATCCTCTCACTGACAGTTTTCCGATGAAAGTGAATGAGAAATGGAATTTTTGGCAGAGGTACTCGAAGATGCCATCACCACAGAATCCTCTGTAAAGAGGAAGAGAAGCCTGGACTTGTCATTAGATGGTAAGGATTTCTGACTTCAGTTTTCCCATAACAAAAACACGGAGCCTGTCTACCTCATAGGACTACTGTGAGGGCAACAATTCATTAATGGTGTGTGTGTGTGTGTGTGTGTGTGTGTGTGTGTGTGTGTGTGTGTGTGTTTAAAGCTGACTCCCTAATTTTCTTTTCCAAACCATGGCCCATGAAATATGTGGCCTTTGGACGTTGTCCTGAAGTACTAAGAACTCTAAGGTCTCCAAGTGGATCTTTTCTTTTCCCTCTCTTTTTCCTTCCCTAATCTTAACAAGTCTTTCGACATTACTCTAGCTTGGTTTCTCTAGAATCTAGCGTAGTCAAATCCAATTGAATGAAATCTACCCTAATGTAATCTTATCCGATGAAATCAGATGATTGGGGTAAAGTGCTTTGCAAACTTTAAAATGCTGTATAAACGTTCATCATTATTTTCGTCATCCAGTTTAGTCTGCTGTCTTTCAGTAACAATTCAGTTCAATCTAATATAATCCAACTGAGGTCACCTTGACCCAATAAATCCAATCCAATCCAATCCAATATGGCTCAGTTCAATCTAATCTAATCAAATTAATCCAATGTATCAAGCCCTTTATTTAGCTTCTATATAATAGAGAAGTGCTAGAAACTGATAAAGGGCATATGGGAAACAATCCCTGGTCTAAGGGATCATGCCCAGACAGCTAGGTAGCACAGAGCTCTGGGACCATATTCAGAAAGACCTGAGTTCAAATATGACCTCAGATACTTCCTAGCTGTGTGACCCTGGGCAAGTCCCTTCACTTCTCTTTGCTTCAGTTCCTTTATCTCCCAAACAGGTATAATAGCAACACCTACCTCTCAGAGTTGTTGTAACAATCCAATGAGATAAAAATTATATTTAAAATGCCATGTAAATGCTCATTGTTGGGGATGGTGGTGTTACATAAATGACTAGACTCACTAGAAGTTCCAAGTATCTTGGTCCTACCTGTGGTTATTCCATTGGATGTACAGTGTGCTTTGTGTTTTCTTTCACCTCTGGGCTATGTTCATTTCTCTTTTGCTGTGAGCAGAAGGTGTTGCCCTTCTGCCCAGGCTGCCCAGCTCTGCCCTCCTCCTAGAAGCGTCATGACCCCTTCTCCCAGCTGCTGCTTCTTCTGTCCAATAGGAACCTCTGTTAAGGTGGGCCAAAGCACCAGTCCTTCTCCAACTTAACCTAGAACCACACACAACACTTGGCAGACTTTTGGACCCTGGACCAACAAATCATAGAATTGTCATTAAAATTATTTTACTTATGTGTTCAAGGAGAACCAGAAAAGGGGCACAAGGCTGGTCAAGCTATAGCCAGCTGCTGGTAGCACATCCACCCAGGGAACCAGTGGCTCCAGCACTTGGAAGTCCTGAGGGTGTTACTACATTCCACAGAAGGACAGCAAACCAGACCATTCTGATGTTTGTTTTCCTAACAGCCACAGTGTTCAGGTTCTATGACTAAATTGGAGATGGTTGAGAAAGCTGGAAGCTGATGAGGAGGGCGCCACCATATAGTAATGAGCCAATAAATATCAGACTCCCAAGTAGAGGGACAAGTGTTATTCACAGCAAAGAAAAGGAAAAAAAGTGAAAAATACTCTGAAGAAATATAGATATCACTCTCTTGCCTTTTTACCTCTACAAACAAAAATGAAAACTTTGCATCTTAATTTTCCAGGGCACATCTGTCCTGAGATGATCCCTTGAGCTGAAGTTATCCCTCTTAATACTGTGGAAGCCCATACCATCTAGATACAGATTCTCCTAAAACAAGAGGCTTTGGAGACAACTTGCAGAGCTTGGAAAAGTTGTCTTTAATGTTTAAAATGAAAAGTGCCATGCACTGAAACGAGACACATTCGGGGGGAGTGACAGGGTTCTGATCTGATGCAGGGAAAGGGGGAAACTTGGTTGCTAGGCATTATTCATTAGGACAAGACCATTGGGGTTTCTGTCACATGTCATCCCAGAAAGCAGCATCTGCAGATAGAAAAAAATAAGTTGTTAAAATAACCAAAGCAAAAAGTAAAAGAAATAAACCCCAGTGCAATCCTGAAGCCCAGAAACTGTCAGGAAGGTGAGATGGGAGATCACAGAGTCTTGCCAAATCTCCCAGCCATGAAGGCCCACCAGAGGCCTGCCATATCTCCAATCACAAAGCTTGCTGCCATGGTATCTCTGGAGTCACATTTCAGCCTAATTTCTCATCTCATTCCCAGATGGGAAGCATGATGTACTAAAGAAAGAGTCAGCCAGGAAGGTCTGGGTTCAAGTCCTACCTCTGATACATACTTGTTGTGTGATTCTGGGCAAATCACTTTACTGGTCAGTGGCCCAGGCAATTCACCAAACCTAGAGATGGCAGAGAATATCCTAATGTGCAGCTAGATGGAACTCTCTACTAATGCATTCTCTGATATTCAAGGTAGAGATGAACTACTTGTACCTGGAGGATCTCACTGTCTTGGACTGACTTCATGGACAAAAGGAGGCCCTTTGGCTGAATCACTTGTCAACACATATGCAAAAAGGAGGCAGGAAGGTTTGGATGCTTGCACCTGAAATCTGGAGTTGTGGTTTGAACCTCAGCTCTGGTTCTTCTGACTTCATGGTTATGGACAAACTCCATAAACTCTTGAGTCTCAGTTTTCTCCTCTGTATAGTGGGTACAATACTTTCTCTTCCAACCTTGCAAGGTTGTGGAAGAATGCCTTCTGAAAGCTTCAAAAGGTTACGGAAGCAGGGTGTTTTTAATATGCCCAAATGACTGTTTCCTTTTTCCTTCTCTTTCCTTTTCTGACAGCCATCTTTGTTGGCTGGGTCTCTTGTGGTCCAGCACAATGTGTCCACCTAAATGAATGGGTCCATCATTTCCTGAGAGTAACAACACAGTGACAGTAACACAGTGAGCTCTAGGCACCCTTCTCTCCTTTGGACGGGTCTGGCCTAGGGTTACTTCCCCAAGACATCAGCATTATTTCCTTTTGGGATCTTCCAAAGGGCTCTGGATTAATCCAAAGGATGAATCCAAGGTCTCCTCAGGACTCAGGCAGAACAAGAGTAAAATCAGTGTCTTGACTGTCCCTGTTTCAAGACAGTAATTATTTTCATCCTTGTAATCACTTCCATAGTAAATCTGAGTAAGCTATTCTCTACATAAGTGATTCAAATTCCTTTTTACTAGAATTTAGAAGGATGAACTTTGCGACAGAAGTTGGCCAATCACCACACACGATAGAACTGGGAATTCACTTAAAAGGTTAGGGCTATTTGTAAAATAGCAAAATGGGCAATGCTTACTCTTGAGTTCGATGGGATTTGAACCCATCCTCAGACTCATGCTCTTAGGAGGTGCTTCACCTTATCTTCCCTCATAGGGGTGTGTCCTTCCCAAACTATGCTCCAAGGATGAGATTCAAGTTGTGGATGGAAATCATGAAAAAATGTGGCCATTCTGCAAAGCCCTAACCTCAAACCAAACACAAGTCCAGCGGTCAGGGCTGAGTTTCACTTCAAGTTGTCAGGTGTCCCCAGAGGCATTCACAGCAAACCCCACAGAAGGGAAACAAGATTTTCATAAAGTCAGTTACTGCCTTAGAAAAGTGAAAGAAGGAAGGGTGTTCACCAGCCCTGTCTGATCAGGATAAAGAAGGTGATGGAAAGAAAGTTAGCTTCACAGTGAAGAGGTCTGGCAGCCGTGTGAATATGGGTAAATAATCTCTTATGGGCCTTAGTTTTCTCACCTTTAAAATAGGAATAATAAACATTATACTACATACTTCACAGGACTACCGCCTGGATCAAATAGGATAGTCCGTGGAAAGTGCATTATAAAATTAAATACACTTAAGAAACACAAGGTCAAAAAGGGAAAGGGTGAGTCAACAGAAATTGCTGATGTATGAGTCTTGAAAACCATATGAGCAAAGGGAGGCAGACCATATCCCATTAACAGAAGATGCTGAGCTAGCAGTACCTTGTAAAAATCAATTATTGGTAATAAAAAGGAGAAAAAGTAAAATTTATAAACCTCTGTGGGAGCAAGATGAGAGCATTCACTTTGAAACAATTTTTTAAAAATTATATAACTTTGCGGTTTTGTCAGCATGGTTATGCTATTTTCATTTGGATTAGAAGTGACGATAGTCAGATTTCCACGTTTCTGTTGGTTTGGAAAAGCCAGTTGGATTTAAGGAATATTCAGAGCCTTATCAACAATTCAAACTTCTGGGGTTTGTGAAACTGGGTCAGAGATCTAACGGAAAATGGCTTTTGTGACCTGAAAAATCACCGCATTGTAGATTGTGTGCTGAAGGAGGCTTAGAAGCCATTCTGATCCAACTCCTCATTTTCCACACTTGAGAAAACTGAGTCCCTGGAGGTGAACTCATGTTTCAACTGTCACACTGGAAAGAAGATTGAGAAGCAGATTTGAACCTAAGGCCTCTCCCTCCAGGATCAATAAGTACTCTGCCTTTAATTGTGGCTGGATTCTGAAATGCTACTGTGTATGAGGACAGCATTTTAATGTCATCATGCAGAAATATTCATTTGGGCCACCTCCCTTCACACTGTTCCAAATTACAACTTTGTCAAAGACGTAGAGGGTGGGCAGGGAGCTCTAGGAAGATACTTGGATTTCTGTAATGGTTGGTGGGCTCCTAATTCAACTGTTTTTGTTTTTTTTACCGCATAAAACCCCAGTAAAACTACCCGCACGTCATTAACATAATGTAAATGTATCTCAGTGTGTATCTCAGTGTGTGATTTAATAAGGATGTTGGTTAAGTAGTAGGGAACCATCTTAGGTGGGTCAACGAGGCATTCAATGAACACAGTGATATCTAGGTCTACAGATCATCAGGCAACAAAGTGCTATTTAATAAAAAAATTCCTTAGGAAGCTGTATGTATGTACATCTGTCTGTGTATGTATGAATGTATGTGTGTGTGTGTGCGTGAATTTGGATGTGTGTGCATGCTTAGGTGTAGGAAAGTATTTTTAAGTTTATATGGATATAATTTAGTGTGTATGAATGTGTATGTGTGTGAGTGTATAATGGTATAAATATATGTATGTGTGTGTGTGTATGTATGTGTATGGGGGTGCAATGGTAAATT
Source organism: Potorous gilbertii (assembly GCA_028658325.1). Classification (NCBI taxonomy): domain Eukaryota; kingdom Metazoa; phylum Chordata; class Mammalia; order Diprotodontia; family Potoroidae; genus Potorous; species Potorous gilbertii. The sequence continues at coordinate 552,328,613 of CM053771.1, read as the reverse complement.
TTGGCAAAAGTGTGGACCTCTTCAGGCCTTGCTTGGTAATGATTGTGATGGACAAAGGACAAAGGAGGCATTTGGTGCCCCAGCAACCACCTCTCAGATCCAGGATCTATGCCCATGTGAAGGGAGGGGCGCCCTCTTAGGGAGGATGACACTTTATCAGCGGGAAGTAAGGCAATGCTATATCTCCATTAGTGTTGCCTGTTTCCCTGAGGAATGTTGGCAGGGGTAAAAATCAATAATATATGCAGGCACAATGATGGAGAACTCACAGGGCTCTGGGCATTGTAACTTACTTCCTTTGAGGGAAGTAAGATAGAGAATGCCAAAAGAAAGTGCTGCTCAGAGAAGAGCAGGGAAGGAGCCCAGCCTCTTAGTCTGCTTGCATAAGAAGTGTTAAGAATCAATAATTGTTCCTGATGTTTTGAGGATTCAAAATACTTTTGTCAAGGACCTGTCCCATGCATAGCACTGTGAGAAATGGTGTGGCCCCAACACCAAGCCAGAGCAAACAGTCTCAAGGAATCTTCCTTCCATAATGCTGTCTATGATTGGACTGTGCCCTCCTTGCCTAGATAGGTGCTTGTCTCTCCTCCAAAACAGAAGGCTAGTTGGCTATAAAGAAGTAAATGAGGTAAAAAGGTGGGATGTGTGCTGTTTGGCCCTAGGGAAAAGAAAGAGGTGCAATGAAATGAAGCTAGAGAGAAGCTGATGGAGGCCAGAGGTCAAGAAGAGATTCTGACCAATCTGGTGACTTTAGAGAGAGCTATCTGACCTCAGGAACCATGGGCTGCCTCTACTACCTGTAAAGATAGTGGCTTCCCAGTCACTGAAATTCTTCAAGATCAGTTTGGATGATGTCTTGCTTGGCATTGAATCATAAAGAGTTTTTCAGAGGTGTGAGTCGGGCCAGATGCAACTAGGACCCTTTCCAGCTTTGAAGTCCCTTATTCTGCGATGTGGTGTTTATTGTGGATCATATTCTTTTATGTGTGTTTACACAGGACTGCATGAAGACATTTACTGCTTGATTTTACATAAATTTTTAGTTTTAAAAATTAAATCTCAATATAGAATTATTTAGAACTGGTTTCACTTATTATCCTACCGGAATGAGTCTGAAATTAAAAAAAAAATCATATATGTCAGAAAAATCAGTGTCCAACAAGAAAGCAAATGTGCCTAGTTAACATAGTGAATCTGTTCTGAATTGATTTCAAGGGGCCCATTGGCATAATACCTTAATCAAATTGTACTTACCCATGGATTCTACTAGCCCCTGGTGTTTGCAAGACGGTTGTTCCCAATACGGTCAATGGGGACTCCGAATCGCCTTTTTGGAAGCTCCACCGTTTTTCTGTAAGACATGGGCATCAGGAAGGGTGAATTTAGAGGGGAAATGCACAGAACTGCTGAGTGAAAGTGAAATCCAAGGCTCCTGGATTGGTTGCCAGAAGGGGCCTCAGATACCATCTATTGGGACTCTTTCCTTGAGGGATTGAGGACATAGAAGTCCTGAAGGATTAAGTGACTTTCTTGAGGTTACACAGCCCCAGAGTAGGATTTTCATCTGTGTATTTGATCTTATCTGCTTGGATCCCTCTAATAACTTATGCTGCGGTCCATAAGATGTCTGAATGGCAAGTGGCCCTGTTGAGAGGAAGCTGGGAAAGTCCAACAGTCTTTTGACTGATCCAGTGGTATCAAAGTCTCAAAACCCAAGCTAAATCAAGGTAACCTGTATGTTGCTTCCAATGTGGGAGAGTTCTAATGTTCCCAAAAGGAGAATGCCCATGAGCATAAAGGTGGAATGGGAAGAGAGAGGTAAAACCAAGGGAGAAGCTGGGCCTACTTGGTCCCACTTGGTGCTACTTTTCATCCTGATCTAGGTGGTTGACATGTATTTCAAGAACCAAAGAGCTGACCAAGGACTTAATCTAAGCCAACCACCTGTGTGATACATAATTCCCCTCTGCAGCTCACCTAACCAAGGCCATGCAACTCTTGCTGGAACGCTTCCAACACTAGAGAGATTACCTTCTAAGTAGCATAAGCCTTCCCACTCTTCCCCAGATCTAATATTCAGGAAAGTTAGAAGCTTCTTTGCCCTATTGTCTCTTTGTGTCTCACTAAAATGTCTCCCAACCCATATCTCCTCTACAAAACCTTCTCCCTAAATTTCAGTATGACTCTTGAAGGTTTCTAAAGTCTAGTCTTCTCTCAGGTCTATCTTCATAAATGTTTCTTTTCTACCTTTCCCCTCTTTTCTTTCCTCTCACCAACTGAATAAGATTAGGCTGGATTCTAATTGGTTGAAGATTTCAGTCTTCCAGTCACATTGGGCTGGTATTACTCAGCCTTTAACAATCTCTGGGATGATATAAAGGGCAACGTCGTTCAGCCGCAAACTAGCGGCCTACAGTGTCATGGGCAGATCTGATCTTTCTGCAGCTTTGGGCACTGATAATCAATTCCTCCTCCTGATGGCTTCTCTCTCCTCTTCCTATTTTTTTTTTGATATATGATTATTATGGAGTGAGTTGTCTGACCATCTTATTCCCTCTCTACCTTTGCAATGACTCCTCTTAAATTTTCTATTGGCTCCTTGTTTGATCTTACATAGAGGCAGTATGGCCTGTTGGAAAGAATGCTGACTCTGGAGTCACAGAAGGTGGGTTCACATTTTCCCTCTGATGCTTACTACCTATATGGTCTCCAGCAAGTCCCACAACCCCTCGGGTGCTCAGTTTCCTGATCTGTAAACAGAAATGAGGGTTGGCCTACAAAGTCCTAGCACCCCTCCTAGCTCTTGATATATAATTCTATTTGCCAGCTGCAGTTTGGAATTGTGCCGTGATATGAAGTATCTTGTAGAAACATGCCAGTATTGAGCCTATTGGGTTTAAACTAATCATCAAACTTTCTTTTGTTCTGTCGACTTTTCCCAAGGACATGGGGCTGTTGGAGGGGAAAGGGATCATGTATGAAAACATGACTGAAATATGTGAAAATGCTTTGGAAAGTGTAATGCGTTATACAAATATAAGCGATGAGATTATGACCATGGTAGGCTGTGCTGAATGATTCTCACAGATCTAAGCAAGCAGGGCTTGGACCACACTCCCACATATACACACATGGACATGCATGCAGGCAGATACACACAACACCTGGCTTCACTAGATAATGAAAAGAACCAGTGCCTGGTTGAGTGTCGCCTAGAGAGGTGACCTTAGAGGCAGGAAGCCCTGGCATCATATCCTTCCTCTGGGTATATGCTGCTTGCGTGAGGCAGGACAAGTCACTGACCCTCTGTTTCCCAGGCATCTCTCTGAGACTTTAAGGTTGAGAGCTGGTGGTGATTGGCAGGGAGACAGAGTTTTCTCCCTGGGAATTTCCTGAACCAACAGAATCATAGGCACAAACTTGAAATAAAATAGAACAATTGAAAGATTGCGAGGACAGATACAGGTTACAAACCAAGTGCTTTGAAAAAAACCGTTTCAGAGACAGGAAGGAACTGAGGTATAATGGCCCTTTGGGGTTTGCTGCAACAAGAATGAAGGCTTCTGAGAAAGGGGCTCTGGAGGCAGACTTGCTCCGGCTCTTGCCACAGGCTGTGGCTGCTTAGAAGTCCCAAGGTTCTGCCTGTTTTCATCTGGACATTTTCCTAGAATGAAACATTTTTAGAAAGTTCCCTGTTACTTTGCCCTCGCCTTCTTGCGCTTTCCCCCTCCTCACCCATCCTGCCCTCACTCACACCCACAGACCTTTTAAAAACAGCCCCAGGAGCAGCTCCAGGCTTCAGCCTGGGACACTAAGTCAAATTTAGGGCAAGAGACAAGTTTCCCACTGGCTATCAGGCCCTCTTGTGACGGACTGGCGGTATGACAGCTTTAAACCATTTTAACCCAAGACACTGAGGGTCAGCCTTCAGAGGGGTGAGAAGAAACTGGAGCCTAAGCACCGGGAATATGAACAAGGAAAACAAAGAAAGCGTCTGACTGGGGCATCCTGGACCTCGCCTGCTCGCAGACTCCCTCCCAAAGACACCTGCCCCGGCCATCGCCCGCACATGCTCATGCTCTCTTGGACATGTCGTTCATTACACCATTAGAGCTTCTAGGGATTCTGCCACCCAATGCAGCAGCTCCTCTTAGGAAGGCCTTAGAGGAGAGCCAGTCCTCGAACACCCCCCCAGAGAACCAAAGGGGGCCGTACTCTGCCTGAGGACCTCGAAGACAAGGCTCCAATGCCCCCCAGGCCGCCCCACTTCTGGCCGGCGCAGGGTCTCTCTTGACAGGAGGGCTCGAAGGTCTTTTTGGCCTCTCCCTTTCCCCGGCCCCACTGCTTCTGGTCTCGTTCTTGGGTCCAAGCAGAACAAGGGCAATTACTTTGCTGCACGACAGCCACACTTTATTCTATTGAACTTGACAGACATTGGGTTTTTGTTTCTGTTTCTTTTTTTTCTTTCTTTCTTTCTTTCTTTCTTTCTTTCTTTCTTTCTTTCTTTCTTTCTCTTTCTTTCTTTCTTCCTTCCTTCCTTCCTTTTTTCTTTCCTTCTTTCCTTCTCCTTTTCTCTCTTTCTTTCTGTCTTCAAAGTTTGTGACCACTCTGCATGGAGCGAGTTGAAGAGCACCATTTTTCCCAACAGCCTGTGCTCATGTCATGCCTCTGTGTCGCATATTGCTAATTTTCACGCTATTTCATTATTATTGTATTAGTTACGGTGTTCTGTGATTAGTGGTCTTTGATATTACTATTATAAATGACTTTGGGTGCCATAAACCATACCCACAGAAGACGGTGAAAATGGGCAATAAATGTAGTGTGTTCCCACGGCTCCACCAAACATCTTTTTCCCTCTCCTCCTGCCTCCCTGTTCCCTGAGACAACAATATGGAAATAAGGTCCATCAGTAATCCTACAATAGCTTCTAAGTGTCTAAGTAAAAGGGAGAGTTAATCTATGTGCCAAACTTCATTGTGGTTTTATTTTAAGACATTACCACAGTCACCCCAGCCTTCAGGAGGCATCACCCTGAGCAGTCAGTAGCCATCAGGAGGGAGCCAAGACCTTTCATCTGTCAAAGGATTAGAGTTCCCTGAAGCCTCAGAGGATAGTTAGCATTTTTAGCAATAAAGTAGCTTTTAAATTAAGGTATGTCCATTGTTTTGTTAGGTATACAGTTGCAACCTGAATAGACTACGGTATAGTATAAACAGAACTTTTATGTTCACTAGGAAACCAAAAAATTTACATGATGTACTTTATTGTGACATTGACTTTATTGTGACGTTCACTTTACTGAGGTGGTCTGGAACCAAACCCACAATATCTCTAAGGTGTACCTGACCCTAAAGACCCCCTCCCCTCTGCCCCCAGCCTTCTCTCCTCTAGGTTAAACATGCCCAGATACTTCAGTCTCTATACACATGGCATACACGAGTCACTTCAATATGTTGATTTCTAGCTTGTCAATGTCCATCAGAGACGTTTGCCCAGAAAAGAATTCAATATTACAGCTCAGCTCTGCACAGGACAAAAGACAAGGCTGCCCCTCATCTCCATGATTCCTACCCTAACACAGATGAAGTCTGTAGTAACTTTGTTTCCCATATCCAACTGTCACTTTATATTTAGGAAAAAGTTCACTAATGACCTGGCATCCCTTTAAGTCAAATGGTTGCCTAGCCAGACTACACCCATCATGTGTTATTAATGGCTACTTTTGTAGGCTTTCATTCCTGCAGGTAAGAAGTGCTAGACCATTGTCTAGTACTGCTGCCAAAATTTCTTTTGGTGTTTATCATCTTGCAAATATGAGAAGTGTAGACTCAAGGATAACTTCTGAAAGTTCCGAAGTGAATGAAATCTTTCTCAACACTGGAGGTCTGTCCTCCCAACCAGGTTTTTATGTCCACTCTCCTAAGGCTCCTTTGGATCATGTCTATGCTAACTAAAGAAAAGAGATGCAGCACAAAGCTCCTGGGGACTTTCAGTTAGTTCACCACCAGGAGTCACTCTATGATACAAAACTTCCTCAAAGCCAAACGAGCAGAGAGTTTAGATGCAGGCTTTTCCTTGCATAACTGGAGAAAGTAACTACTTATTACAGAATATCCATCTGGAATTGGACTAGGAATGCCTTTTGTATTCTGAAAGTCAGGACAATGTAATTGACCTTGGTAAATCGCAAAAGTATTTTCTTACTTTAAGAGAACAGATCCAAGCCTGAAAGGGCTCTCAGGGGCTTGCCAGCCCAGCCACCTCATTTAACACATGAGAACATTGAAGCCCAGAGAGGCTACATGTTTTGTCCAAGACCCCATAGGAGAAAACAGCAGAGGGAGATTTGAACCCAAGATCTTTGACTCCTGTCAGTGCTTTAAGCTGATCACTTAATAGCTATTACAAATCAAACGTTTTTCTTTCCAACTTTTAAAATATTGTCATAATCTTAGGAAATAACTGAAAACTCCTGCTTCCTGAGAGTTAGTGGGGAGTGAAATCTCTTTAGATCCTTAAATGTCTTTTGTCATCAGAGGACAACAGAGTGACCTTGGATTTCAGAAGGCATTTTGGTCTTATGGTGGGGAAAATTTGGTTAAGGGAAAGATGAGGCAAAGGTGGCTAAGCACATCTCTCCAAGTGTCAAGAGAGGGTTTCCTCCATGCTAATTAACATTGCTATAAAGGATCTCAAGGGGAACTATCTCCAAAAATTTCCTGGGCTGTCATTAAAAAGAGAGATGCAGAATTTTTTGAGTTACCCCAGAAAACAGAATGTAGAGCAAGAAGTGGATGTTACAGAAAAGCAGATTTAGGCCAAATGTTAGGACAAATCATTTCCTCCTCCCAGTTGGAGCTGTCCAAAGTGGAATGGGCTATTTCTGCCCCTTGGAAGGATCCAAACAGCAGTTGGTGGCTACCAGTCAGAGATGGTGTTGTGGGGCTTCTGGGTCAGCTGTGTGGGAGGACTAGAAAGCTCTAATATTTGATGACTCTAGGAGTTTGTGAATTCTGTCCTTAGCTAAATCATACAATCTAAGCAAAATAGCAACACAACCACTGCCACCCAGGTAGATGATGTACAGATACCTCTCCAGTTCTTTCACTATTGCTGCTGTAGTTTGAGGACCCGACATCCATCTGGGCCACTTACTGCCTTTCAACAGCTCTTTCAACCTCATCTGTAAAGTTAAGAGGTTGGACTCTATGCTGCCCAGCCTCCCTCCCACCCATTGAGTCATAGTCCTATGATCACAAAAAAAGTATCCTGGAATGGGACATGCCAAAGGGAGGGCTATTTCAGTGGTCCTAGTCTTAGAGGGCTGGAGGCAGGACCACCGTGAGACACTAGACTCCCACTCTAAGAATTACAATCGGATACGGGTAGAGGAAAATAGAAGAGCCATGACCTTGGGAAAGTTACCTCCCTCCCTGGCCCTTCATCCCCATATCTGGAAGATGAGGGAGTTTGACTTCTGAAGTCACTTCCTGCTCTAGATCTAAGGTCCTATTATCTCTAGCTATAAAATTCTGAGTCCTATAAATGATAGAATTTGGTGCTATGTCACCTTGAGAAATCCCCAATCCAGCTAACATTATCAGGCAGCCAGCCTGTGGTGGGACTGAGCTAGGGTGCTGAGGTCATGTATTAATGAGATAACAGGGACATTTTTTAAATAGACAAAGAAAATAGATTGCGCTTCTCATAGGGAGAAGCAACTGCATGGAATTGATTACCCCTAAGGAGCAGGCCTTGCTAAACCACATTTTTATGAATGACATATCCTTAGCAAATGGAAAACTGGGATGATGAGGGCTCCCTCAATATCTTCAAAGCAGTGATTCTTACCCTGGGGTCCATGGGCCGCCAAGTAACTTGGGGAGAGATTTCAGAAATCTCTCCATGAAGCTCTGTGAATTTGGAGGGGACAATAGAATTTCATCTTCACTAACTTTTAACTTCCTTTTGTAATCATATGGATTTATTTTCTTCATTTAAAAACATTCAGTGGGTTTCATCAAGATGCTAAGGGCAGAGGGGGGTAAACATGATAGAAAACTGGCCTTAGTCTGGCTTGGCTTCAAGAGGGAGAATCCCCTCACCCAGATTTCAGCAGCAAACCCTGAGATAGATGGACCTTTATCATGAGCTTTACCAATTTCATTCAAGGGATATTCATGTATGTGAGAGACGTACAGGAAGAGTGTGGCCCCATAAGCTGCTAGACATTAGAAGAAGAATGCATTCCTGGGAAGGGGATGAGGGAGGCAATGCTTTGGAAAATGGGAGGCCAACACGTAGTAACTTCAGAAGGCACTTTAGGGAGGAAAAGCCATTGAGTGTTTAAGTCTCTTGGATTTGAATTATGTAATGTTTTCAAAATTGCTGATGCGTTCAAAGGGAAAAGGAAAAGAGACAAATGTGAAGAACGTAGTCTGTACTTGAGAAAAGGTTCAGAGTGAGGTTTGGGTTAAGGCCTCACGCACGGCATCTTTCCATCAGAGTCAGAGAAGAGAAGGTAGCCAATCTCATTCTAAGTTCAGAAGGAGAAGGAACAGCAGAGAGAAGACAGACCATGGCAAAGGTTTAGGGTTTGTGTGGATGTGCATGGGCATGTGTGTGTGTGTGTGTTTTTGAGTGCATGCAAGCCTGTGACTGCCTATTTGTGTCTGTGTGCTCACATGTACATGAGTGTTTATGTTGGTATGTGCACCTGTGTGGCATGTTTGCCTCTGTGTGCTTACGTGTACATGTTGTTTGTGTCCGTATGCTTGCGTCTCTCTGTATCTCTGCACTGTGTCTTTCTTATGGGATCTCAGCTCCATGTGCTTTGACATATTTTCTGTCCTGGCAAGGTTTCGGGTCCAGATGTCCATTCATTTTCCAATTTTGCATCTCTTTGGGGCCTACAATGATTACCCTCACTAAGACTGTTTGGAAATAATATTGCTTGAATATTAAACAGATGCTAAATGTTTGCTAGAGATCATTGCAAGAGTTTAAGAGATGAGCCTTATCTGTAGCATTTAAATATGTAGAGATCTCAAACATAGGCCCTTTCCTTGGTGAACAGGAGGAAAGCGGAGAAAGAGAGATTCATTCTCTCCACATAGGATAAGAAGGAGAGGATGACCCAGGATCACCACTGATGGACGGAGCTTCACTGATGAATTATAATACATATAATCCAGATAAACACAGAGAAATACTGTTGGAGGGTAGATAAATAGGTAACAGACAGATGGAGGGATGGATTGTTGGGTATGTGGAAAGTTAAATAAATAGAAAAAGAATAAAACAGAAAAGATACTGAGGTTGGAGTCAGGGGAACCTGGGTGCCAGTCTGATCTCTGCTCTGCCGTAGCTGCGTGACCTCAGTCAAGGCAGTCACCTAATCTCAACGTTCTTCATGCAATTCTCCAGACTCGAAATCCTAAGCAGTCACAATCTGTAATGAGGGAGAGAGTTACCAAACCAACTACGCTGAAAATGCAGTTAGTTTCAATATATGTAATTCTATTCTAGAACTGTTATAATAATTGCTACAGGATATAATCATATTGCGGAATTATGAACATATTTGATGAATCACTTCTGATCAGTTTTGAGGAGGATATGGGTGGAGTTGAAGAGAATGGATAGCCTGGGTGAATCAAGAGCAAGAAAAGTAGAGAACGCTAGGCTTGGAGTCATGAAGACCTGGGTCCAAATTCTGCCCTAGACACTTACTAGCTATGTGCTATTTGGCAAGTCATTTAAGCTACTTATGCCTCAGTTTCCTCATCTGTAAAATGACATGTGGACTTGATGGCCCTTTCAGCTCCAAATCAGTGATGCTCTACTTCTCTACACTACTGGTCAGTGTAGACACTTGGGTGAAACCACGGTGCCAATGGAGTACTATCCATATGTTACCATATTAAACCCCTTGGCATTTTAAAGAACAACAGAAGGAATAGTTTTGGACAAGGTCTGTATAAGGTTATGTCTATAATGGAGGGGCCGTTATTTTCTGACTGTTCTTACAAACATTACTATATTAATTATTTAACTGTAAACCTAGTATGGAGGACAGTAAGGGGGGAGGAGTCTTTCTGGTATCTGCTGTAAATGAGCAGAAACAAGTCCAGCTCTGGCTATTTAAGAAGCCAAGCAGTTACTACTCATTTATGGAGCCTCATTCCCCCAGGGTCAGAAATGAACTGGAAAGCTTCTGAAATTCTACACTAAATCAATACACAAGTAATATTTCAATCTGTTACAATTTTAGTTAGTTTTGAAAAAAAAAGGATGCAGGAAATCTGTTTATTTTTTCTCCTCTGAGAAAGTTCCAGCCTTCAATAGTTGGCTGTTTGTGAGTTTTCATGGAAAGAATTTTTTAAAAAAATAATATTTTTCCATGAATAAACAAAATATTTTCCTTCCTTCCATTTAACTCAGAAATGGGTGGAAAAAATGATCTTATTTGAGATACATCCTTCTCACCTCTGTCTTTGCTGTAGGGGTGGGGAACCTGCAGCCTTGAGACCACATGTGGCCCTCTAAGTCCTCAAGTGTGTTCTTTTGACTGAATGCACACTTCACAGAACAAATTTCCATCAGAAAAGGACTTGTTCTGTAAAACTTGTAAGCTGTCAAAAGGCTGCATCCAAGAAACTAGAAGGCCACATGGGATCTCAAGACCTCCTCAAGTTCTCCACCTTTGAGCTGAGGCCACAATAGGAATATTTCACACTTATTTTTTTTCAGAAGAGCCTATGAATGTAAATTCAAGTTGACTTCTGGCTGAAAAGAGCCAAGCAGTCAGAAGCTGCCTTTCGACTCAGGGCAGTTGGAATGAATGTGAACATCTTTGCTCCCTCCAACTTTGACCTTTCTTTAACACTAAGAATCTTCCAAGTTAACCCATTTCTTCTAAGTTCTGGTGGCATAGGGAAGGGGTAGCAGTGATGTGCCCAATAATTGGTGCTGGCAATACTGAGAGGCATGTTAGAGAAATCACCCTATTCTTGGAGTCAGCATAGACAGGGAATTTTAATGAATTTTAATTCAATAATCACTGATCAGGTCCTACTATGTGTCAACACCCTTAAGAGAGGAAAAGACATATCATCCCCTGCTCAAAAGGAACTTCTGTTCTTAATACAGGCTGACTGATCCTAGGGAGAATTAACATACAAATAAATGAAAAAGATGCCTGCAAAGGAGGTGAAAGCTCCAATTAGTGGTGGGGATGGGGTGCTTATGAAGTCCTGCACAGATTCTGAAAGTCCTCTGGGAGCTCTGGAAGGATCTGGGGGGGGTCTCCGAGTGGGGAGAAAGGTGAGCACTCCATGCAGCAGCCTGTGTAATGGAACAGAGATGAGCCACACAAGTGCTTGTTGTGAAGTGCAACTTTGGAACATAGCTCTGCCACTAGGGTTAAAATCCTTGAATTTCTTCAGCTTCAGTTTCTTTATCTTTAAAATATAGGTAATAGTAAGTACAGCGAGGACAGCCAGGTGGCTTGGCGGATAAGGCTAGGCCTGGGCTTAGGAAGATTCATCTTCAAGAGCTCAAATCCAGCCTCAGACAATTCCTAGCTCCGTGATCCTGGACAAGTCACTTAACCCTATTTGCCTCAGTTTCCTTGTCTATACAACGAGCTGGAGAAGGAAATGTCAAATCATTCCGGTATCTCTGCCAAGAAAACCCCAAATGACATAGTGAAGAATCAGACCCAACCAGAAAAATGACTCTTAGATCAGAGGGTTGCTGTGAGGAGAAAAACTGATAAACAATGAAACAAGCAGGGGGCAACTGGATACATTGCCATAGGGGTCAGATGACTCAGGTTCAAATCCTTCCTCTGCCACAAGGCCTGTATGACATTAGGGAGTCATATAATGTCCCTGGGGCCCAGTTTTCCTCATCTGTAAAATGAAAGTTTGAACTCATTGTCCTCTGAGTTCCTGTCTAGTTCTAGATCTTATATTAAGTGTCAAATTGTGCTAGAACATCAGATTTAGGGCTCATATCACATACCACTCATGAAGACACTGAGGCCAAGAGACTGAAATAGCCTCTAAGGTGGCATTAAGCAGTAGGGCCTGGTCACCAAACTCAAATCTCAGATTCTTTGCTACTTTACCAATTTATTTTTTTGGGCTACTTGACTTGGCTACATAAAGAAATCTCATGCTTATCCTCAGTTTCCTGGTGTGTGAAATAGGAGTAAAAAAAGGCAAGACTAACCATATAATTTGCTGTCAAGGAAATAAAAGAATCTTATTTAATGGTGTGCAATTTATAGAACTCTATTTCTTCTTGTTTCCACATAATTTTACCACTTATAACTACCTGAAGACTTTTATGTCAGAAAATAAAAACAAGCCTCTGCCATCAAGTATTTTATCTGCAGTCAGTGATCCCTTTACTCTCCCCACCCTTGTCCCTTTCCACACTAGCTTCCATGCCTAGAATGTACCTTCTTATCCCACCAATCTCACAGAATCCTTAGATGGTTTTGAGATTCAGCTCGGTGGGCACTATCTACAGGAAATCCTTCCCAATTCCCTTACTTATTGGTACTTTCTCCCTGCTCCAATATTGTAGTACTTTTCTGTTACAGGCTGGCTGACTCAATGAAATGGAAACACCTTGATAGCAGGACCTAGTTTTTGTTGGATTTTTTATGCTCAGTGCCTACTACAGGTAATTGGGGATGAGAGACAAGATGTCAAAGAGTTGGTGACAGCATTTTTAAGCTCCGAGACTCCAGACAGGCACTTTGTACTTGTCTTGTAGGTAGGCAATTAGGAGTCTGACAGAGTTAGAGATAGGCTTAAATACAGGGATGTGGAATTAAGGCCTGGTGGGTTTGGTACAACCCTGTGTCTCTAGCAGGTATAGGCTCCATGTGTCTCTAACATATAAGGGATTCATATTCCCTAACAGGGATGGGATCCGCATGTCTCTAACATGTGCATGACTTATGTTCTTTAACAGGTATGTCCCATATAACCATTGTAAAAGGTCTTCTCATAAAGGGAGAACAGGGAAGGGTGCCTGAATTGTCTTGAATCCTCAAGGGTTCAAGGACAATTCTACTGGTCCTCGCCTTTGAAAAGGAAAGGCTGCCCAGACAAATACTTCTCTCTGTGCCAGAAAATCTAGAAAGTACTTTGCTGTTCAAGTAAAAATTCTGGCTTCCTGGGGTCCCAAATATTTGAATAAAATATTAACTTTTTTTTTACAGATGGAAGACCAATAAGGAAGGCAATAAGACTCTTTACTGGATCCCTGAGGAGAGCAGGGAAACATCCTTTGATTTCATTTCTGATCCCTGACCTTGATGCTAACTTGCACTCAAACTCCTGAATCTAGGATTTTCTCTTCCCTGGTTCTTGTCTTTTCAGCACCATCTAGTTTGGGTCACAAATCACATCATTCATATGTCATCTATATTTGGTGACTGACAGTCTACTGTACAAGAAGCTGCTGGCTCTGGAGGGAGACGCTGTTTCATGTAACATTAGGTGTCTCAGAGAGAAGACATCAGCTTATGTTCAATATTTCAAGAGTGGCTCCACACAGGATAAAAGAACCAATGAGATCCCTCCAGCCTTTTTGCCTATAGACTCTCAGTTCAGCCTCTCAACTATGTTATGGTCAGGAATTTGTTTTCTTATATTTTCTTAATATAATATTACTCTTAATATAATATTCTTATATTATAGGTAAAGAAACACGTTCAGGGAGCCCAAGTCACTTTCCTAGTATCATAGGCTGAATTTGAACTCAGATCTCTCCTGACTCCAGGTTCACAACACTATTTGTAATACAACTCTGCTTCAATCAAAGTAACTGAAAATCATTTTTCAGTTCTTTTCAGTTCTGTGATATGCAAATTATGATTGATCTGAGTGTTTTTAAACAAAGAAATGAGCTGGCAAATAATTTATTACAGGGGCAGACTTTTGCCTGCTTTCTGTACCATTTTATAATATTACTGATTCTTAGAAAGAATTTAGTTAAGTTGAACTAGATAATCAGGATTTACCTCAGATTTAACCTCTTTGGTGCCCTCACCCTTTCTATTAATGGAGATGAATAAATAATAAGGCTTATGTTAGGGAATTATTAAAGATTCAAAAGGCTAAGAAGATTTCTGGAGGTTTGAATGGATTCAATTTTTTAGAGGTTTAGAACTAGAAAGAGCCATGGATGCCTTTTGCTTCAGACCCCTCAATTTTATACATGAAGAATTTTGGCCCAGAGAATCTCGTGATGTGCCTAAGGTAGTACTTGGCACAGGGAGGAATCAGCAGACCCGGCATTTGAATTGAGATATTTGTTTCCAAACCTTCGCACTGTACCACTATGTTTCTTACACTTCTCAATGCTGGGAATGACTTTTTAGAATGATGAACTCAAGGTCATGAGAGGTGATTCTCAATTATCAAAGGAAAATTCACTGATTGTCACGCTACTGTAATCGTTCAGAAAAAAAGAGCTGACGACAAGGACAGTTTCAGAAGATGGTCAGTCAGGATTGAAGACGGAATGGTTTTCTGAAAATGATTTAGTTAATAACGAATACAATTGGGCAGAATCTATCCTGTGCTCACATACTCTAGTTAACTATGTTTCATTGTGCTAAGTTCTACATCTACTATAATCCTGTGTGTGTGTATGTGTGTACACGTGTCCCTGTGTGTGCACATGGATTGATACCTCTTTCGATGGTCATACTTACCATTATGATGAAATAAATAAACCATGGAAAGACTGGTTGTCATTTTCTCTGTTCCCCCTTATTCCAGAGCAGTGATTGTTCCTTAGCACACTCTCACAGTGGTGGGTTAATGAGACTGACCCAAGTGTTAGTGACTTTCTAAGTTCCTACTCAGAAAGTAATTTGCTCCCACCCCCATGGTGACAGCCCAGCTTGATGACAAGAATGTCCCTGCTACTCTTTTCACAGATCATCTCTTGTTTCAGAACCTAGAGCTGAAGAAGAGGCCTTTTTCCTTGGCCTAGAGATGTGTTCAGTTACCTCTGTTTTCCTTTGATGTTGAAGGATCCAGCGGAGAGCCTGTCCAGTGGAGCCCCGAACACAGGAAAGCTCCTTTTCTTCTTGGTCTCAATCACATCATTTTCCAGGGACACCAGCTCATCAAGGAACAGGAGTTTCTGAGTCAGCTCGGTGGCAGATTTCTCTTCAGTGTTTTCCAGGTGGGATTGCGTACTCTCAGCTATGGAGTTAATGGCCTGCTGGAGAAAGATTGTCATTGCCATTGTTATAGAAGCTAAAACACCTAAGGAGCTCTGGAGAGTCCATTATACATTTAGGGCCTTTTACAGATCTCCTTGTATGATGAGAATAGGATCCAAGCAGAAGGCAGATGTTTCTAGGATTAAAAGTAAGGAGTTGGGGGCTGTTCAATATAATACAGGTAACTATTACAATGGTTGGGGTTGGAGCCAAGGTTCTGAAGAACTACTCTTCCAGTTGGATGGCCCGTTAGGAAAGCAGCTTGGGGCACACTGACTTCTATAAAAATCTTCAGTCTTAAAACTGAACCTTCAGTAACTAATCACTCCATCATTTAGCAAACAGCAGTCACTTCTCTGGATTATAAGTTGTTTTTTTCCTATAATGTTAATATAAGTTTAATGGTTTGTAGGGGGAAGAATTAAAGATATTCCCCACCCATTAATAGGCCTCAATACTTTTTGGTAATTTCTATTGAGGCACTGGGTCAGAGGGTCATTGCTTCTGGCTCTGAAAAGTTGGATAAATACTCTGAGGTGAAGCTTAACTCATTGGAAATGCTTGGTCAGTCAAGAGTCTGGGTAGCTGCTAAGGACCCCCACCCCACCAGCTTTGAAAATCCACATCTTGGTGCTTCTCTCTCTGGTAACTGTATGTATGTAATGGTCAGACAGTTGGGTCTGTCTGTTGATCTGTGATGCATGTATTGCTTATAGTCAGACAGTTGGAAGCCTTGTCTGTTGGTCTTTCTGTTTGTAATTTCTGCTTGTAATTTTTGTTTGTATTTTCTCTGACGTTCAGGGTGCTGACTTTTCCACCCTGATCTAAGTGAATGATATATGTGTTTCATTAAAGTGATTGCTCTCCCCTCAAAAGTTGTTTTCCTTTTAGAAAAGCAGATCTAATAACCTGTATAGCAGGCCCTCCTATGTATGTTGGGGTCCTTGCTAATACAATTCCATAAATTTAAATAAACAAATTTAAATAACAATTAAAAATAAAGGGTTTTACTAGATCCGCTCCAAGGTCCCTCCCAGGTTGACAGTAACCACATAGACGTGGGTAGATTTGTACTCATTTTAATTTCTTTCAATACATTTACTCATTTTATTTAAATATTTTTAGAAACAAATATTGATGTGATTGTAGTTGATTATGGGATTCTCTATGAAGTGAATATCCACCAGCAAACTCTCCATCTGAGTTCCTTGAATCAGCTGCTTCTGCTAACGCTAATGGCCTTCTCCAAGCCATCCAGACATTGGCCTGCTTCATTTCTCAAGCACTGAGGTCATTCATCACCATTTACCCTGCCCAGGTGTCTGCAGTCCCTTTCACTCTCCCTTCTGGGGAGAGATCAGGTAACTATATTAATGTATTATCTTTGAGAGGTAGGACACTGAAACGCAATCACTCATTCACACCATAAAAGTAATTACTTTTTAGGAGACCAGCAGAGAGAGTAAAGTCTATAAGGGGTGGAAGTCTAGAAGTGAATTTTTACTTTATTTCATTCTTTTTCATGTGAGGCAGGGCAAAGGGTCCTGCTGGGATGGATGAGCAGCAGAGAGCCCCAGTGACCTGCTTCCTTTGTCTCATACCACCAAAGCATGATGCAGTAGAAATACCTAGTGTGCTTTGGAAAAGGCAGCAATATCTTTCTTCATTGAAACCAAGTAAAACAAAATGTGAAAGAATGTGAAATACTAATAGGAAGAAAAATGCTCTCTGGAAGTAGCAAAAAATCTTTCCCTTTTAATATCTCCCAGGGCTCAGGATGGAGTGCAATGAAACATCTATCATTAAAAGACACAAAGAACTGCTATGATAAGAAGCTGGTTCTTTGGGTGCCCCTCTCTACTGCATGTGGACACAGAGACCAACAGACCCAGAAAGAAAATCAAAGAACCAAAAGAATGTCAATCCGTCTGTGTGGATAAGGTGGTCAATGTCTTTACTTTAAGGGTCAAGGGAGTCACAAAGCCAGCCAGCCTCAGTTCCCCTCTTTACCAATACTCAGCTCTAACAGTCACAGAAAAGGCTATGTTTAGAATGGTTTATCTTTAGCCAGACTTGGTGTCTATTACAAGGATTTTCTCTTGTGATTTATATATCAGATTCAATTTGTGAAACAGACAATAATGAAGTGCCTACTAAGTACAAGATATTCTGCTCAGTTCTGGGGAAACAGTGATGCAAAACCCACAGCTTATCTCCTTAGGGTCTTCCATACTTCCAGAGCCCCTCAGATGGGAGCACAGGTAGCTACAACTAGTGTTAGCATGTGGAGATTTGTCTTTTTCTTTTTTTTGCTGCAACCTTCGTTTGTTCAAATTGAAATGAAATTACAAACTGAGTTAATGCACGTTGGAGTCTGTCACCTTCTATTTCACAATAGTAAACAAAGGGTGAAATTAGTCAAAAGAATGCAAGAATTGGCTTGAATTTTTGTTACCAGAAATTTATTTTCCTGGTGAGCTAGGCACAGAATTCAGATTTGGGCTAAAATTCCCTTCAAGAAAAGCATATATAGGGCACTGTAACATCATTTCCATTACCTCTGGTGCTGCTTCAACCCCGGTGCTCCATTGCATCAGGAAAATGGCCAAGATCAAGTGAGTGGCCACAAATCTCCAGTCCAGCATCTGGAAAACAGAACACAGAGAGTCAACAGCCTACAGTTGGGAGGCATAAAAATCATTTAAAACGTGGCTGAAATGCTGTGGCAAAACCAAGGCTAGTGGAAAAGCCTTTAACAAATGCAATTAAATTTCATTCCATTCCATTCAATTTAAAATATGCTTCTCTGCCTTCAGGGACAATGCAGGAGAATCTCTATGACTTTACAAGTCTTCTAGAGCTGCCATGTAAATAAAACAAAACAATGAAAACATGAGCTGCAGAAAGGTAGATGGTAAAGAATGAGCTATCACACTCGGGGAAGGAGTATTCTCATTGACTCTTGTATTTTCCTTAGGAGAGAAGGCCAAAGAGAATTTCTTGTGAAGGTGTGCCAGACCCTCTGACCTATACTCCAGACCAGCCTTAGTGCTACCATTTTAGTGATGCAACTCTGTAGTTTTGTGATCTTGTTAAGAATAGCCAGAGATGACACTCCCATGGTGTAGAACCCAGCAATTCTAAGTCATGTTTATTCCCTGATGATGCCTCTGAGTAGGAACTTCATGAAGTAAAAAGTTATAACAATGAACAAATTCCAAACCAGTATTCCTTGTCATGACCTAAAGGGAGAGGGCTTCCTTTGGAGTTAGTGGACCTGGATTCAGATCTCACATTTAACACTTGCTGCTTGGTTGACCTTGGACAAATCCCTGAGCCTTCCTGGTCCTCAGTTTCCTCATCTGTAAAATGAGTTGGCTGATCTAGTTGGCCTCTGAGTTCCCTCTGTGCTCCAGGTCTATGATCCTAAGGTCTATCATCCCATTGTTTCATGGTTCACAGATTAAGTTTGTCATTTTCCATTTCTATCAGGGAGTACAATAAACAAGAATGTTTGCTTTCCTCTGGCCTTACATTAACATCATCTTCCGTGGGTGGCAAATATTTTTCAGGTATCTCAGTTATCACCTGATTGAAGTAGGTTGACATAGAACGCTTAAGGGAAAAAAGTTCTGTTTTTTTTTTTAACATCAATCATCTCTACAGATGGAAAAGGGAATGTTGTAGCTATCTGGTCAAAATGGAAGACAAAAACTGCCCGTGGTCTTCATGCAGAGAACCAGTTCAGGAAGCCTAATTTATCCCTGTCCTGCCATTCTTCTCTTATTTTCTTCACCTTAAAGAAAGAAATAGGATGACATACATAACTTTTCTTATGTTTGTCTACTTGTTTCATTCTTTATTCATCAGCTCTTTCTGTAGCATGGTAGAGCAGCAAGGAGTGTGTCAGAATGGGCAGAAGATCGGATGTAACGTCAAGTTCAAATGCTACCTTTGATACATCCAAGCCAGCCCTTGACATGTACAAGCCATGTGAACAAAGGGGAAATTTCTTACGCTCTTAGACTGTTTTCTCATCTGTAAAATGTGCATGATAATACCCCTATCCCACCTGACATGCTTGTGAGGTTCATGGAATGTAACCATGTCAGTTGTTCTTATATTCTTAAATACCATAGCCTGAAAATTTTCTGAGGTCTTTCCTCAAGTGGCTTATACTATGACTGCTCTGTCCTGATTCTTCAACTGCCTCCCTGCTCAAGGAAGGCAGTGCTTGCACAAGACTCTACAGGCTTGTTGTCCTGATGTCTCCCTCCATCTCATCGATGTTGATGCCTATACCCGCATGGTGATGAAAAGTTACAGGGTCACACCTTGGCAATAACCACATCCTGATTACTTGGGGATGTGGGTAGAAAAAGAAATGGTCAATTTGAAAAAAATGTACATCTGTGGTCTAAAAGCATGTTGGTCTCCTTTAATCTAAAAGCCCCAGGCACCTAAATTTAGTACTGGGGACTCTAATACAAATAAACACCCTGGCACCTGCCACACAAGACACATTTTGATGAACCTGTGAAACCTGAAACCTGCAAAATTAGAAACACAGGAAATGACAGGGAGGGAGCAAAGGGCTCTCCCAGTTTAGCCCTTCTTTAGGGTTTTGTTCACACTGGGCAAAAATAGCCCATGACTTTGAAAACTACTTATGATCAAGCACAGTGATTGGCACATAGTTTCCACATGGTAAATATTTGCTGATTGATGGTATGATTGATTATAAGATAGTAGCACTGAATAGCCTTGTGAGTTAGTCAGTAAAATTTTAAAAATATTTTAAAATATTTTGGAGAAGTGAAATCTCTTAGTTACTGTGGTGAGCGACCCTTAAGGGAACCATGGAATCTCTGAGTTGGAGATTCCTGTGTATTTATTAAAAAATTACAAGCAAATTATCAACAAATAGGTCATTCAGAATCACCTTGGGATCTCTGGGGAAAGGGAATCCATCACCTCTGGAGATGCCATTTCAGTTTGGGATAACTCAACTTGTTGATAAATAGTAGCAAAAATGTGCTTTGTGATTTTCACTTGCTGCTGCTATTGTCACTTCTCTTTAGACAGAAGATGAATTCTCTACTATGTATCACCAGTTAGTAGATACTTGGACACCATGCATATAGAAAGCCCTGTAATAATCGAACAATATGGCACCTAAATTGAACTGAAACAATGAAAGGATGAATTACTTCATACAGTAGATAACTAATTTTATGAGGAAAAATAAATGCTACTTATTTCAACCAAAGTATAATATTTTTGAAGTCGATGTGTCCAGGTCCTGTTGGATCCCCTTTTCTTATATCTAACTATTAAAATTATGTAGTGACCAATCGATTCAACCCTGGACTGAAGGATACCTACACTTTATTCTTTTTCTTTCACTTCTAATATAATCATAACCATAAACCTGTGGAAACCAAAAATGGAACTACAGATACCAAACTCCCTCACATGATGATGAAAAGATGAATGAAATTGTTTCTGTGAGAGTAGTAACATTGAATTCACAGGGCTATTTTAAGCAATGTTTGTAATATGCTTTAAGACTCTCTGGGAGTAAAATATCATAAAATTTAAAAATACACAGTATTTGCTCAAAAATAGGCTAGTTCTAAATATTGACCACACCCCTAGAGGAGAAACCTATGCAAGAAGATATATATGGATATATACACTAAAAAATATAACACTAATTACAAACATTCAGAGTTTATACAAACCAGATCTGGGGAGAAAATAGAGCCTTTATTCAAACTAATGTAATATTTTTCTTTTCTCTTACAGACTTTTTTTTCCCATCTGCGGAATGAAATATTTCCGATTTCACTATTAGGAGTAGACCATTGTTTATCTCCTTATTCTTGGACTAGTCATAGCCTTCCTACTCAACCTACGTGCTTGCAATTTCTCTTTTCTCCAAGGCATGTGCCACATGGTTACCAAAGTTGTCTTCTGAAGGCACAGGGCTGAACTTGTCAGTCCTTTCTCACAACCTTCAGTGGTACCCCTGGAGTCTAAGCAAGGCGTTTAAAATTCTAACCAATCTAGGTCTTACCCACATTTTGGAGCCTATTTTTCTGTTACTTTCTTTTTGGATGCTTTGTCCATGAGAAATTGAACTCCAAGCTGTTACCTTCAAGTGGAATCTCAGCCCCACCTCTCTGCCTTTGCTCAAATCATCCTTTGTGCCCTTATAATGCCTATTTTCCTCCTCACTTTGACCTCCTCCACTTCCTCACTCCTTTTACATCACAACTGAGGTGCCATTACTTATTTAAATCATTTCTGATTCCCTATAACTATACCAAACACCTTCTGTTTTGCATTAATTTGTATGTAGTTTATATTTATTGAAATATATATATGCTTTCTCCTCCAGTAGAATGTTGGATCCCTGAGAATACACATTCTTCCATTTTAGTTTCTTTCCCCTGTGGGCTAGGCATAGTATCTTGTTAACAATGGTCGTGAAATAAAGGTTTCTGGAATCAAATTTGAAAAAGACACCTTCCTATATTTTATCATATTAAACTTTTCACAAAAGTTTAATTGCCAGAGGAATTTAAAACATAGGAGATAAGGCTAAATAGACTAGAAAAATTAATCTGATTGACCACAGCTCCCACTGTTCCTGCAGCTGCTACCACCATCCCTGATAATAGACTACTTCGTACTGTTGGTGGAATTTGAACTCAGGTCTTTTGACTTCAGAGCTCTTTATCCTATTTTCTCCTCCATCCAAAAAACTAGAAATTATTTGGTATAAAACCCTTTTCCCTTCCTATTTTGAACCTCAGTGTGGAGGGAAAGGCAGAATCTCCCCAATCTCTGGTTTTATTTGTATGATGATATGGAGGCAGTCTCCAGATGGGGGAATGTGGTAAGCTATGAATTGAACATGTTGTTTGAAACTTAGCTCCAACTAAGATGGTGCTTTCAAATAAGGACTTGATTGAATAAGAATGATCTGATACTGATAAGATCCTGATCACATCCATAGCAATGAATTTGGAGATAGTATTGGAAACATGAGGTCAGTCATCAGCTGAAGGGAAAGGAAATAAGGCAAGTTCAGCTGTGGCATCTCACTTCTCTTATGGGGCTCCTTTTCATCCCTTTAATCTTTCTAGATAACCAATTATTCTTAGTTTCTCACCATCATGTATGAGAAACAATATTTTTTTATGCTTTTTTTTCTGACAAGGTTGCTAGCTAAGAGATCTGGGAAATTCTCAGAAATAATTTATTTATATTTTAGTGGCATTTTTCATAAAATATCAAACACTATTCTAGTAGTGAAGAAGCAATAATATAGTTCAAAAGATGTAGAATTGGTTAAATGGGAGAAATGGAAGAGCAGTGGTCAAAATTTAATGTAAACTTGTTTGGAAGTCTCTTGGGAAAGGCCCCTGGGAGTCTGTTTAATAATTTTATTAGTGACTGGAATGAATGGAATAGCAAATATGTAGATGACAAAAAACAGGGTCAAGATCTCAACTAGCTGGAATTTGAGGCCAGATCCAATGAGGTGAATTATCAAAGCATTAAATGCAAATGTTCAATGTGGGCACAAAAAATCAGTATCATAAGAAAAGGAAGGAGGAGACAGAGGCAGAGCTTGAAAAATAAAAGGATAAGGCTGGGGGGTAGAGTTAGGGAAATGCAAGCTTAGTGTGAATAAAGAACATGAGTTACAAGCCAAAAAATGCTAGTGTTAGCTTGGGCTCAATGAAGAGCGGAACTTCCAGTAATGACAGATGACAGTCACTCTGTACTCTGCCTTGGTCCTGCCATGTCTGGAATACTTTACAGCTCTGGATGCCACTCTCTCTCTAGGAAGAGTCAGCAACAGAGTATAAGGTTTGTCATGATGTGGCAAGTGGGATCAAGCTTCACCGTAGACCATACTCACTCCCTATTGTAGTTTCATTAAAGGTACATCCATCCCCACCCCCTGAGTTTTTTCAAAGTAGTGCTCCATCCTGATTAATTTAGAGAAAACTTCTCACTTTAGAATCAGGCACATTTCTGCTCTAACTGAGAATGTGTTGATTGAAGTGAATCTCTTATTTGCCATCTTTGATTCAAAGCCACTCAGAAATTTTTTAAAAGGATATTTTTTGGTCATTAACCCATACAGGAAAAAAATCAACATCCATGTCTTTTGCCTAGAATGTCCACAGACCATAGAGATATTTTTCAACACAAGATGGCAACAGAACCAGGTTTTGGACACAAACACTATTCGTAGTTTTCAGGCATGGAAAACCATGAGATGTGGGATTTCACAAACCTGCTTAATTCTCAGCAACCCTAATTTAATGAATGAGTGGAGATCTACAGCCAAAATCATTTCTGGCAGGGAGGAGAAGGTGTCTGTGAATGCCCGAAGAATTCTTGTTGATGAAGCCGATGAATAATGTTTGTTGTTTTCTCAACCTTATGTTTGGGGGAAGGAAACCACCTCAGGTAAATAAACCACCTGGACTGTTATGGTCATGGCTTGGGTGAGAGCGAGCCAGCTGAGGACAGGCTGTTTTGAAACTCTTTGGCTCCTCCTCCTTCCTTCCAGGTTGATGAATGCCCATGATCTTCCTAATAGCACTAATGGAATAAAGGGGGAATAAAGGGCGTTAAAAAGCAAGGGATGAGGCCTATAAGGGCAATGAGTTTGCCATTCCATGCTCCAGAATATCAATATATGGGTGATTTCAGCCAGGTGGGCAGACATTCCCCTCCTCATTTCAGACTGCAGTCCATCCCTGTCTGTCCTATGCAAATCATGCCCGTGTCCTCCTTTGTTTTGAATAGAGGAGGATCACCTGAAGTGCTGGGAGTTCTTTATTATACACTCTTGGCATCCTAAGGATAACATGCTGCATACGGGCTATCTCTTGCTATTTATCATTTATACTATATGACCAATTTACTTTTTCTTTTATTTGGGAGAGGTCATGCCAATAGACACTGAGGTAAAGTGAATAAAGAGTCAGAAGGCCTGGGTTGAAATTCCATCTTGGATGCTTGGGCAACTCTACCTTCTCAGTCTCAGTTTCCTTATCTGTAAAATAAGATGGTTGGAACAGATAACTTATAAGGTCCTTTTCCACATCTAGGTCTGTGATCATTTGTAAAATAAGAATGTTAAATTAGTTGTCTTCTGAGAGCCCTTCCAGCTCATCCTCTCTCTGACCCCATAAACTCCAGTACCATTGGGGATTTAGCTAGAAATGGACCAGAGAACCCTGGAGGAGGATAGAACTAGAAAATATCAGGAATTGAGGGATAAGGTTAGACTACTCAAACCATTTCTTTATAGGAGACTACAATGTGATACAATTTCACTACTTCTGGGCCATATCTCTGACTATCATCTCATGGTTTTGGGTTGAAAGTCTCTAAAGTATCTGCTCATTGGAAAGGACTCTATATGAAGCCATATGTCCTCTCTGTATGTGAATAGTGATTAGAAATGTAGTATTTATTAGGTCTGGGCATTCTTATCTTGCTCTTTTTAAGAGAGGATTTATTCACACATTAATAAAACAATGGTTCCCTTCTTGTTCCAAGTTGAAATAATCACCTTTTTTTATGTTA
The DNA here is from genome assembly GCA_028658325.1 of Potorous gilbertii. Classification (NCBI taxonomy): domain Eukaryota; kingdom Metazoa; phylum Chordata; class Mammalia; order Diprotodontia; family Potoroidae; genus Potorous; species Potorous gilbertii. The sequence continues at coordinate 552,303,727 of CM053771.1, read as the reverse complement.
TTTATTCTATTTGTAGCATTTCCTCCCCTTTTTTTCAGAAACCACATTAAGTAGACAACTTGGGAAATCAATACCATGGGAATAGATCTATTGAGCATGTATCTATTCTGGTCTCTTGACTTTTTCCTCTTTATCACTGTCACTTATCATCTGGGAAAAGGGAGTTGGTAGCAACCAACCTTTGGGATTTAAAGAGAATAACATGAGAATGGAGGTAATACCAAATAAGACAGAGCAAGAATCACCCAGTCAATAGTGTAGCCCAGAATTTTCCTGCCTCCCGCTTGGTCTTGGCATCCAGAGGCACTTGGTGGTTACTAGAAGTACCAGGGGGTCCTCATTTGATGTCTATCATAATTATAATGGCATCTCATGGCAGAGAGCCTCATTCTGGTGGCATGGTTTTAGTTTGATCTGAAGACGGCACTTTCCTATTTAATAATCCTGTCCCTTATGGGGGCAAAGAGAAATTTGAATGCCTAGGCCACTGGAGTCAATTTCCACATGAGCTTCTTCTTTGGTGAGCTGGGTATATATTGACACAAGGGCAAATATAGTAGAGCTTATTTATAGAAAATATTCCTAAAGAGAAGCCAAGATTCCCATTGGTCCAATAATTAGAAACATCCAGATAATGTGCTATGATGTTAAAAAAAGACCCACATGTCTTCCATACCTTGTCTGGTTGATTGTATTAAACCAGGAAATATGATTTGTACCATAGATCTCTGAAAAAATGTACATAGAAGACTTGGAAAACTAATGATGGAAAAACATAGTACCACACATGTCTCAGATATCCAAGGGTATGCTTAGATTGACCAAGACAACTGATTAAGAACAACCACAAATTAGCAGCTTGGGGGCTTATGTTGGAATTACAAAGAGTTGTCTTTAAGTCCAGTCTATGAAATGGATGAATTATATGCAAAGTAAGCAACTCCCAGGAAGTCCTTCAAGTGAGTTACAAATTAATAGTTGATCCAAATCAGTGACGAGAGTTCACACGTAAGGAATTCCCTTCACTGACAAAATAACAGGTTCTGTTGCATGTGTACCCAGACACATACACACCCCTACTCACATGTACATACTCCCACATGCCCATACACACACACTGTTTAAGTAGAAAAACGTTTGCAACAGCCCAAACAACACATTTCAAATCACCTTCACATTCAATAATGTGTTCTTACAACAACCCTGTAGGGTGGGAAGGCCAGAACAAATATTGTTCCCATTTTCCTGATGAGGAAAGAGAGACACAGAATAATGAATTGTTTGAAGAATTTAGTGAAAGAACCCAGCCTCGATCTTGGTCTCTAACTTGGGTTTGCCTACCTTGGGTCTCTTAGTTCATACTCATGGTGAGGAGTAATGGCGGAAGGGAATTTAAGGAAGTGTGAACGTTGGAACATCTGCTTTTTAAAATCACATTTCAACCCAGGTGTAGGGAAGAAGATGAAGAAAATGCCAAAATGAGTAAGTGTGACTCTACGAAATACTTTTGGAAGCTTCTGGAATTGCTCTCCTGTTCAATTACTCTCTGCTCCCTACTATGTGATGGGATAGGCAGCATCACTTCCCAGGCTCAGGCAAAGTCTCCCTAAGCAGGGTTGCTTCGTCTCCTTAAACATTCTTATTTGGCTTATCCTTTACTTGGGTGGGAAGGAGGAAGGAAAATTCATAGTTTTGCTTAAAAAGCATTTTCTTGTGGCTGAATGAGGGGAGGGGGGATTGCTTGAGTTACTGAATGAGGTTGCCACAGAATGCAGACTGGCCCTCTAGTTTCTGCTAGGCTGCCTGGCATATTCAGAGTGAGTCAACTGAGAAAGTGTGAAAGAAAACCCACACTGAATGGAGAACAGGACTGATCCAGCTGCCACCGGATCATCTCCACCCAGAAAAATGGCTTGGCCAATCATGAAGAGTTCATTGTATATGTAGCAGAGGAGGGCAGAATAAATGATGGGGATAAAATCGCCCTGGTATGCATTGTGGAAAGCAAACATTTGATTACATTACCATCCATTGCCAGCAAACTCTCAGCTTTTCAATCACTTCTGCATTCACCCTCTCATTGTGCCAGCTGTCCAAAATATCTCTAATTACTTCAATGTGTTTTTCTTTTCAAATTTTAAAACGAAACTTTAATTCTCTTTTCTTACCTCTGAAATTGTGAATTCCCAATGCTCAGTGGTTCCTGGTCCCAGATTTGGGGCTATTGGCAGAGGGATAGGAGACAACCCCGGGCACAAAATGATGGGTTAGGAAAGGCTATGTCTAAGAAGGATTTAGGATGGTGTTGGTCTGAGATTGGAAGACTGCTCTCAATTGTAGATCAGAATGCTGAGGGAGTGAAAGGTTTAACCCTCCTGGATGCTTAAGTCTGAATATTCCTGGGAAATTACCAACTTCTTAGATATGTAGAAAATAACATAAAACACCGGGGAAATAAAAAGAGAACGTCCTTGCATGGTACCATATAACAATCTCCCTAGCATGCCAATGAACATCTAAAAGCAAGATGGGTGTTATTCTAGAGCCTGTGATGCTATCAGTCTCATGCACATTCTCATCAGACTTGCTTACTTATGTACTTGGTCTGGACTTCCAATTTCACTGGTGCAAAGAACTCGCAAAGTGGAAACTCTTTCTACTAATGCATATGGAATAACTTTCTGCAATTAAAGTCTTAAAAAGTTACCAAGGGAATTGAGGGGTTATGTGACACCTGTGGTCTATAGCAATTTTAGAAGGATGACTTGAACTCAGATCCCTCTGACTCCAAGTCCAGCCCTTTAATCTACTCTGTTACCCTGCCTCTTTCATAATATAACATCAATTCTTTCCCATCACAGAAATTCATGGTTGAATAGACCATAGAGAGCCTTCAGTGAGCACCCTAAGCTCACTTTCTAGATAAAAAATAAAGCAGTATTGGTCATTTGCCTGATGACATGAAACAATCCATTGGCAGAGTAAGGACCAGGAGTGGAGTGGCTCTCCTGACCCAGTCCCATGTCTCAGAGTTTGTTAACAACTTTTCATCAAACAAGCCTTCAAAACACAGCAGATCAGCTGATGAATCTGGGACCCAGGCACCATCAGTTATTAATGAACTTTTACTTCTCTACCAGAGCCTGGATGTAGGAGATAAGTATCTACAATAATGCAAATGTAAATGGGAATAGATTTAGGTGGACGTGCCCAGACATTTGCTTATACACACATTTGCCTCCTTGCATGTCAACAGTGTACATAGAAGTAAATGTGCATATGTGTATTTTATGTACATACTCATGCCTACACGCGCACTTATACATGCTCACAAAGGGAGAGAACACACAAATGTGCTGAGGTGCAATAAAGAAAGGATGGGAGTATCCATGGCATTTGAAAAACGTGTATCATAAGACCTAGAATAAGGTAGGAGGACAAAGTAGAAGACTGCTTGCAGAAAGTTCAGATGTTAATCAGTACACGTAAGGGTCACTTGGATGGCCATCTGGTCACAGGAGTCTTTATTAGAAAGTCTAGCAGGGTCCAGAAGAAGAGTTCTAATGAGGAGAGAATTGCCTTTTATGGACTGTCAGATACTGTCCCATAAGCTCTAAAGACTTGAGGAAAACCTCGTCACCTGTAAGAGGCCCTCATCTTTTGGGGGTAGTGTGTGGGTTTATAATTCTGGGTACCATAAATGCCTCCAAACCTGGAGTCAGCCATTCTGACCCAATAATAATCAATAATTTTTCTAGTATTGGAAATGTGTTGAAATAAGTACACAAGGTATCTATATATACACACATATGTGTAAATATATACATACATGTAAACACATACATATATGTAAATACATGCATACACATATAGACACACATATGCAAACTCCCTCAAAAAAAACCAAAAAATCTTTGTTTAGATTTTTATATTTACTTCAAAAGGAAACCAAAAGAACAAAGCTTAAAGCTTAGATCTCAAACTTAAATACCCCCCCCCACACACAGTTTTAAATTTCATAGTGCATTGCTAACATTTAAGATAGCAGAGTTCATTAAAAAAACTCATCAATATTTCATTTATTTCATTAAGTCACATTTCTTATCCATGGCTTAGGAGAATAAAACATAAAGGGAAAGCTACTTTGCTACAAGTTTTTCAAGCTAGTAAATTTATGCATTTTTTATTTTCAAGAATTATAAACATCAAACAACACATTAAACATATTTTTAAAAGAGCAGCAACAAGTAGTTTGAACCAGTAACTTAAACAGTTTTTAATCATTCTTTTGGAAATAGGGGAAAGCACTGAGTTTTGTTGTTTTTTTTTTTTGTGAAATCTATGAAAAGCCAAAATGCATTCAATTGGTTTATGCCCTAGATATACACTTTGGAAACAGTCTTTTAAATCCCAACTCATTGCATATATAGTGGAAATAGAATTTTCATGGTCTGCTAGCAATAGGGTTATTTTAAATTTAGTAAAATTGACAAATAAATGAAGCAACAGAGAATCTGTGAAAATAGATTACAGTTTTTTCTTAAAGAATTTCTCCACCTCTTTAGTTTGCTTACCTTGTTCAAAATTCAAGAGATCCAAATCTGAAAGAGACGTTGCTATGCTCTTTCTCCCTAACTTTGCCCTGATGCTGAGCTTTTTTTGAGTTTTTATAGTTTCAGCCTTACACTACCTACTCCAATCCCTGCCTTTGCTTTCTCTTACATCATTTCTACAGATTTTCCACTGATCCTTTAACTAAGCCTCTCTCTCTCTCTCTCTCTCTCTCTCTCTCTCTCTCTCTCTCTCTCTCTCTCCCTCCTCTCTCTCCCTCCCTCCCTTTCTCTCTCTCTCCCTCTCTCTCTCTCCCTCCCTCTCTTTCTCTCCCTCCCTTTCTTCCTCTCTCTCCCCCTCCCTTTCTTCCTCCTCTCTCTCCCTCCCTCCCTTTCTCTCTCTCTCTCTCTCTCTCTCTCTCTCTCTCTCTCTCCTTCAACCCCCTCTCTTTCTTTAACTCTCTCTTTCTCTTTGCCTCCCAATTGTTAAATTGCTTGCCTTGATCCAGGTGACTGGGTGCAATTAAAGCTTTGGCTGTTGATGAAGGAAGGAGTATGACAGGAAAGGGACCAAGCATCACGCTTAGCCTCTGCCTCATCACCTCTTCTTGGGGTTTTAACCAGGCTCTGATTATTACAACTCACAATACAGAAACATAATACCTCATGACATGTTTAAACCATAAATCACTGGGGTTTTTGGAATTGTAATTTGGGGATGAAACATGTGCTTTAAGGCTCATAATCAGACACCCCCCCCAATGGCTTTATTATTATTTTTCTAGCTGCTCTAAATTAAAATGATCATCTGTGGAAATGGCAAGTGTTTTTGCCATCTGTTGTGGCTACTTTGCTGTGTCAGTGAAGTCTGTAACTCTCCAGACATCCCATCGCTAAAATGGGAAGACTGACATTATCAAATCTATAAATATGGAACTGTAAAATCCAGGCTATAAATGCAGAGGGCCCAAGTGCTCCCTTATGGCTCTTATTGGGGGGGGGGGCGCATCATAGGATCATGGATTTAGAGCTGGAAGAAAACCCAGAGACAAGCCATCCCAACCTTCCTATTTTATCTATGAAAGAGATGGAGGCTCAGGTTAAGTGACTCACCCAAAGCTACCAGGGAATAAAATTTCAGAGGCAGAATTTGAACTCAGAACCTGTGGCTCCGCCGCTGATCCTCTCGCCATTCGCTGCCCAGCTGGTCTATCAGGTGAATTCTCCACTTCATAGCAACAAAAACATACACCACAGGATTTCCTCAGTGGAGGTAATCCCCAGTGTAGAAATCCCCTTTCCTGAGGCACCCCACATTTTCTGGGAGCACCAAGGAGTTGGGATTTTCTTATGCTCGTGCATCTAGTATGTGTCAGAAGCAGCATTTTAACCCATGTCTCCCTTACTGCTAGGATAGCAATCTAATTACTATGGCATGTTGTAACAAAATATATGTACTTACAATGTGTCTGTACCTATATATATGTATGTACACAGGTCAAAGGTGTATATATATCCATTATGCATATTTACATATATATATACATACAAACCTTATATGTGTACATACACACATAAGTAAGTATAAATACATATATTCATACATTTATGTGTGTATATACAAAGTACAGCTTGTGCCCTTCCCCCCAAAATCTTTAACACTATAAATTACAGATCGATTTCCAAGCTATAATGGTGGAGAGAATTTCTATCTGGAGAGGTTTAAGTAGGTTTCAGATAATAAAAGTAGATAGACAGACAGACAGACAGACAGACAGACGGACAGATGGACAGACGCCAGAAAAATCAATGGTAGAGAGATGCATTAGGAAGTTCATACTTATGGTGTACAAGGTACTTTCTTTTGGGTAAACATACAGCACTGATCGGGGGGAAAGTGCTAGATTTGGAATCAGAAAACCTGAGTTCAGATCTCAGCTCTCTTTCAGACCCCCGTGTGACCTTGGTAAACTATTTAGTCCCCTTGAACTTCATTTCCTCATCCATAAAATGATCTAAAGTTTCTTTTGACTTTAAATCTAAAATCTTCTGATGTTGTCAATCATAAAGACAACCTCAAACATGCCATCAATGAAACGATAATATCAATGCATGTCTAGCAAATGTGTTTTGCTTGAAGAGAAAACAAAACCAGATCACACATTTTCCCACTAGTGCTGCTTGATTTTCTGTAAAATACTATTCAAAATCAAACACAAATACAGGAGCTATACTATTCAACCTAATTCAGATAAGGAGGAGAGATCAAGAACAAACTAGATTAGCTCTCTGGTCAAATGTTCCATTTTCATGAAGGGCTTCCAGGGATAATATGTGCCTCAACGAGTCTGAAATTTGAGTCATTGGCAGGAGCCATGAAGTCAAGATAAAAATATATCCTAATTGTGGACCCTCCTTTAGAATTTAGTGACACAAAACTATGCTAGCTTGAGTTCACGTGATGGAAAACTCTGAATATAGATTTAACTGACTTTTCAGAACTCTCTCAGCATCCAGGGCTCTCAGCTTCCTTTCTGCCTGTCCTGGAAACTCAGCCTGCATGGTGCTGCGAAGGCTATCTGGGGCTATGCTGTCACAGCTCTGTCACTTGGGGCGTCCAAAGATGCCACCCTATTTGTAGATTTTGTTGACCCATTCAAAAATTTGATGTAACTGCTGTGCAGCTATGATAATTAAAATATGTGCTTTATCCACATAAATCTGGTTAAACTTAGAAGTGTGTTCTTCATGAATTTTTTTAGAGAGCTGCTTATTAAACATTTACCAGAGTACCCTTGGCCAAATGCCTTTGAAGTTCCCTACACTTCTGAAATTTTGTGATTCCATTGGCCACTACCTCAAGGATTGTTGTAGCATAATTTTCATGTAAAAATCATAAAATGCCTTATAAATGTGGTTGTTTGTTGTTGTTGTCGTTGTTTCTGTGGCAGTTGTGGTTGTGGTTATAATTTTCTGGAATAGTGGATCCCACAAGTCATCAAAGTTCATTTCTCTTCATTTTCTTGAGGACCTTACAACTTCCCTGAGTGTGCCACCACATTGAATGCCCAGCATTCTGGCATTTATTCCCTCAACATTGACTGCGTGGCTACTATTTGGATATTTGTCAAGAGGCAAAATGGAAATCAGTCTAAGATGTCTGAGGATTGTCCAGCATTAACCTGAGAGTGGATTGTAAATGAAATATTTGATAGATTAAATAAGAGGAAGCGTTACAGTGGGAGATTCAGGAAGATCTGGGATCAAACTGTCCTTCTGATATCTGCTGTGGAAACATGCCAGTCACTGATGTTGTTTGTGCTTTATTTGTGAAGAGGACTGATGGCATCAAGGGTGATGTTTTGACTCATGTGTGGATTGGATTCAAGTGAGGCTGAGTTGTGCAGCTGTCAGCCTCACTGTCCCTTCCAGGGTCATCAAAGTCCAGTGGCAAGACAAAAGTCAGGATGATTGGTGATGATCCAGAATGCAGTGGGTGATGTTGGCATCTTCCATGTCTGCCCAAGCTGTAAGCGGGGTATGACACCTGCTTCAGCCACTGTTCATGGTGGTTGGGATAAATTATTCTCTTCTGCCTATTCCACCAGGGTAAGTCTTCACATGCTTCAGGTGCTTGGGTAGGAGAAGGGTCCATTATAAAAGCTCTCTGGGACTCAGGTAGATTCTCTAAGACTTCCCAACCAAGCCATGAAAGGTGGTAATCTACTTTAGTGGAAAAATTTCCAACACACAGAGTCCATTACATTGAAAAACAATCTCCAGTTCTTCATGTATTTGCATAAAATGTACAAAGATAAAATTTGAACATAAACTTTGAAAATTACCATTTATATCTTTATATTGTATATAATTTTATTTTACTCTTAATAAGAAATTTTATGAAAATTGAGGAAATTATAGTTCTTATATTTCTATAACGTATGTAATCTTTGAATGTCCATTACACTGACTCGCTTATTTATACTGGGTACTTAATCACTATGTATTAAATTGCCTTGTGTCTGAAAATGGTATTTGGATTTGTGAACCATAGCTAAAAACATAGGAAGGAGAGGATTTTAGGCTGGAAGGAGGCTCATAGGAATGTATTTGTTTGGCACCCTGCAAATCTAATCAGAAGATATTTAAGTTAAAAAAAGGATAGGGGAGGGGAGAAATTATCTTCAAATATGCACTGAAAGAAGCAGTAGCAGGAGCAGAAGGAGAGGAAGAAGAAGAAGAAGAAGAAGAAGAAGAAGAAGAAGAAGAAGAAGAAGAAGAAGAAGAAGAAGAAGAAGAAGAAGAAGAAGAAGAAGGAGGAGGAGGAGGAGGAAGAGGAGGAGGAGGAGGAGGAGGAGGAGGAGGAGGAGGAGGAGGAGGAGGGGGAGGAGGAGGAGGAGAGCTGCAAATCTCTCAAAACTTGTTTGGGGGAATTTGGGAAATGTCACAAGCCTGGCACGGTATTTTATATAGTAGTTATGGGGGACTTTAGTTATTCATTCATTTTCTGGAGCATGCTTTCTCCCCCTCCTTCTCCTCCTCCTTCTCCTCTTCCTTCTTTTTCTTCTCCTCCTTCTCTTCTTCTTCTTTGTCTTCTCCTTCATCTCCTTCTCCTCCTCTTTCTTCTTTTCCTCCTTCCTCTCTCTCTCTCTCTCTCTCTCTCTCTCTCTCTCTGCAACCGTTGGCACAGTGTATGTGGCCAGGAGTCTGGATTGCTGGATCAGGAGTCACTAGGATCTGAGTTCTTGTCTGATCTGAGACACCTAATGGCTCTGTGACCCTGGACAGGTTGCTTAACCTTTTTCTTTCAGTTTTTCAACTGTGAAATGGGGGAAATAGCAATACTTTCCAGAATGGCTCCAAGAGTCAAGTGAGGTAATATGTAAAGCACTTAGCCCACCTGGCACATAGTAAGGGGCTATATAAATGTTTACTCTCTTTCCCCCTTCAATAGGAAAGTACCTAACAACTTCTTGACTGATTACACTCTTTGTCACAAGAACCAACAAAGGGATATTCCTATATGTCTCATCAACAATAAATCATTGGCAGGGATGGGAATCTTCAGGAGACTGACAGTCCTTCCCTATGAATGTTTGTGATGCAGAGGGAGTAAAGATACAACATGGACCATGCTTTTCTTGGAGCAACTTTCCCAGGATTCAGATGTAGAGGAAATAAGATGCAAAGGATGAGAATTCACCATTATAAGTGAGTTTAGGAAGGACATGGAAACTTTCTGAAATGTAATTCTGAAGGCTCAAAGGGAAATCGTTGTGGTAAGGAGACCAAATGGGAGCCTGTGGAAGGATCTATGTGGATGCCCAGGAACCCAAGCAGTCAACTGGGAGTTGTAAAAGATACTAAAGATAAAAATGTACAGAAAAATAGGAGACAAAAGGGCAGCTAATAGAGGATGAATGCTAACACATGACATGCTACTCACCATATGAATACTACAAAGAGGTAGAATTGCAGTGTTTTGAGGTCTGCAAAGCACGTTACAAATATTTTCTCACTTGATCCTAACAAGAACACTGGAAAATAGAGACTATTCTTATGCCTGTTTGACAGATGAGGTCATTGAAGTGGGAAAAGGTTAAATGACTTGTCTGAAGTCCCACAGCCAGAAAGTATCTGAGACAGAATTCAAACTCAGGTCATCCTGATCAGCTCCAATTGCAATATTCTCCCTACTTTGCCAGGTATTTTGTCCTCTAAGGAAAAAGTGATAAAACTCAGGAGTGACTTTAGTGAGGAAGGTCAAGGAAAGTATCATGTCTGCTTGTTGCCCTAGGGGTATGGGATAAGGAATTCTAAGTTGTCCATTCTTTTGCAGCTTCTCTTCTAAAGAAAGTGATTTTTTTTTTTATGGGAAAGGACCAAATCTAAATGTATAATAGGGAACTGATATGAAATGTATGCAAGGAGATAATGAAAGAGAACTATGTGGCCTTAATGAAATCAAGGCTCTTGGGTCAGATAAACTTCATGCTTTGATACTGAACAAACATGTCAACATGTATCAAAGGTATAGATGGTGATTGCTGAGATACTCCTGGTGATATTTGAATGATTGTAAAGAAGAAGAGATATACCCTAAGAGTGAAGAAGAATAAATGTTGGGATTTTCTGAAAAGGGAAGAGAATGAAATTGTAAATCATAGATCAGTGGGATTGACTTGTATTCCTGAGGAAAATACAAAATGGAGTATTAAAGAGATGGTTAGAAACCATCTAAGAAAAGAAGCAATTCTCAGCCAGAAAGATCAAACATATCTTTGTCAAGAACAGTTCTTTCACCATATACCAAGATGAAATCAAAATAGGTTCATGATTTAGACATAAAGGAGAATATAATAAGCAAATTAGGGCAGTATGAACAAATTATCTGTAAGATCTATGGATAAGGGAAGACTTGATTGACTAAGCAAGAGATATAGAGGATCACAGGTGGTAAAATGGATAATTCTTTTTTACATGAAATAAAAAAAATGCTTTTCCACAAAAGCTTCATGGAAAGCCAAAATTAGAAGAAAAAACAAGAAACTCGGGGAAAAATTTACAGCAATTTTCTATGACAATGGCCTTATATTCTCAAATATGTAGAATACTATGATAAATTTCTAAAAATAGAAGCCATTGTCCAATTGATAAATGGTTAAAGGAGGGGCCACTAGATGGCTTGATAGATACAGCACTAGATCTGGAGTCAAGAAGACCTTAGTTCAAATAAGGTCTCAGGCACTTACTGACTGTGTGACCCTGAGCAAGTAACATAACTTCTGTTTACCTTAATCCACTGGAGAAGGAAATGGCCAACTCCTTCACTCTATTTACCAAGAAAACTCCATGGAAAGTACTGTCTATGGGGTCCCAAAAAATTAGACATGACTGAACAGTAACAACAAAAAACATGAACAGGCAGTTTTCAGAAGAAGAACTCAAAACTACCAATGGTCACATTAAAAATGCTTCAAATATCTAATAAGTTAAGTTACTCAAATTAAAACAACTCTGATCTCTGAGATGTGATATCACATCTATCTGTTTATCTGTCTGTCTACCTATCCACCTATATAACTGATTGGCTAACAAGAAAGAAAAGAAAAAACGAATCCTGGAGCGGATTTGAAAAAATCAATATGGTAATGCATAATAGGTGGAATTGTAAATTAGTCCAAATATTCTGGTTTAGAGTGTTTGAATGTGGTCATTTTGGAACTCTATTCAAAAGGTCATAAAAATGTGCACATCCTTTGATCTAGGAAAAACTCTATTAGGTTGATATACCAAAGAGATCAAATTAAAAGGGGAAGGATCTACATATACAAAAGTAATTGTTTCAACTCTTCACATTGTTGCAAAGAACTGGAAGTGGAGGGAATGGCCATCAACTGGGTAATGACTGACATATGATTGTGATGGTATACTATTGTGTTATAAGAAATGATGAGGGAGAACTGTTTCAAAAAATCCTCAGAAGACCTATATGGACTGATACAAAGTGAAATGAGCAGATACAGGAGAACAGTGGGCATAGTAACAGTGATGGTGTAAGGATGATCAATTGTGAAAGACTTAGCTCCATTGCTCAATAAAGTGATCAATGGTAATTCCAAAAGACTCATGATAATAAATTTAATCCGGCTCCATAGATAGAAATGATGTAGTGTGAAGCATTTTTTTCCACTATTTTTTCTTTTTGCAACATGGCTAATATAGAAATATGTTTTGCACACTTTCACATTATAATGTGCCTCACATTGCTTGCCTTCTCAATGGGTGGGTCATGGGATAGAGGGGAGAAGAGAATTTTCAAATCAAAATATATAATAAAAGAACATTAAACATAAAATAAAATAAATAGGTCATTCCAGGAAATCATATACCTTTTATTTTGGTCAGGGCTTCTAATTTGAAAGAAGAAAGGAATATTGAATCATAGTGAATCTAGATTTTAGCTAAGTATTTTTTAAAAGAATCTTATGCAATTCTTAAGGATGATGTGGGCTAGACAAAAGTGCAGTTAGACAGATTGCAACAGTTTAATGAGCACATTCAAAGAAAGTAGCCATGCTTGGTTTTATGTCAATTTTAAGGAATTTCTAGTGGAATGCCTTAAGGATTTGTGCTTGGCTCTGGGCTAATTGCTTTCAATGACTAGGATAAAGTCATATATGTCATCTTTGTTGAATTTTAAGAGGATATAAACCTTTTCGTGATAGCCTATATACTGAGTGACAACTGGATCTAAAAAGATATCAATTAGAGAGTTGGAAGGACTCCAATAAAGTTATATTTCATAGGGATGTATTTAAAGTCTTGTGTGTTCTTTAATGCAATTGAATATAGAAGAAGAGGGAGAAAAGATAACAATATTTATATAACCAGAAAAAAATTGAAGTATTAGTTTCATTGGTTTTAATGGTGGGATATAGGTGTCAAAAAATAGATGTATATTTAGTTTTGATTCAGAAAAGCAAAGCTTCCAGGGAGAAGGATATTCTGCTCTACTTCAGAGTATATTTAGAGTATGGTGCATAGTTCTGGGCAGTTGATTTTAGGAAGTATAGCAGTAAACAGGGTAAAATCAAAAGAACAATTGGAATGATGAAGAACCTAGACAGAATTCAAGCCAGGTGTGCAGGTGAAGTGACTGGGGATGTTAAAACAGAAGAGAAAAGAAGACTCCCAGAGCAGAAAATAGCTGAGTTATGTAAGACATGTAAGATACCTTCTCCTTGGTGCCAAAGGGCAGAAGTCAGAATAATCAGGAGATGTGTAAAGAGGCATATTTAGACTTGTTGGGAAAAAAATAAGTTCTTAACAACTGGGATAATTCCAAAATGGAAAGAATGTCCTAGTGAACTAGCAGGCCCTCCTCTTTGAAGATAACGGAATAAGTAATGGAAGACAACTTGGTTTTGTTGTAGTAGCAATTCTTTTAAGGGTATGAATTGGAATACACATCCACTAAGTTAGCTTCCAATTTTGAAATACTTTGATTTTGTCATTCTGATTCTGTTCTGTCATCTACAGAATATAATATATAATAAAATCAACAAGCACAAAAACTCTTGTCTTCAAATGAGCAAAGAATGAACACAAATTATGGGTAAAAAACACAGTGAACAAGAGAGCAATATAAAGAGGTAAATATGATGTCATATCTAGTCACTGGGATTGCAAGAAGTGATGAATTAAACTTGCATATTAAAAGGATATGCTCACTTGAAGAAATAAATGAACCCCATGGACAGCATTGGTGTGACATAGGACACAGCTTCACAGAGAATGATGTGCAACTAAATGACTGAGCAACAGGGCACAAAACTTTACAACGGAAGTTGGCCATTAAAGAATGGAAACTTTTTTAAAGGATGAATTCTAAGATGCAAACCCAAATTATTCACATGATGAAGAAACAAGATAACAAAGAATTAAAAAAGAAACCTAAGGGAGGAGATAATAAAAGACCACCCAGCTGTGCTCTGTGAGTTCAAGCCATGAGGTTTAGTTAAATTATGATACACAATCAAAGGACAGGCAGAAGTTCTTGTTGAGTTCATGTCAATGAATGGGAGAGTTATGTTGTAGGAATGGGCATGCTCTATTTTGGTTGTTATGTTTTGAAGTGATGAGAGTGGGGCTTGCAAACTCTAGGCTGGTTAACTATAACTTGATTCTTGAAAAAAAATTTTTAACCATTTAAATAAAGTCTGGTTTTTGAATATCCTTAAAGGGGAATGGTTATCACTAAGAGATACCTTGGTTTCATCAAGGTTATTTTAAGTCACTCTAATCTCATTTTCTCTTAAACAGAATAACCAGATCAGGGAAATATCTTGGGAACAACAGTAATTTACTTGACAAAACCTATCGTTATAAGATACCTTGAGTATAAGATGGAGAGATGTGAGGACAAACATTGAGTCATAAGACCTGTAGTATTCCGATTAACAGAATGCTTTTTGATGTTGTGCCTTATCCTCACAATTAAACTATTTCAATGTCTTCCTCGCTGCCTCATATATCTCTCCACTCTATATTTCAATTGTTCATACAGATATTAAACTGATTTATCTTACATTCAAACTTGACCCTGTTATTTCCTAACTCAATTAACTTCAAATGGCTCCCTTTTGTCTCATGATCAAATATAAGATGTCTGTCTCTAGCTTTTAAAGACCCTTATAGCATGATTTCAGCTTTCCAACCCCATCATGCAACATTCTTTGCCATACATTTTGCAGTACAGTCAAGCTGGCATTCTCTTTATTCCTCACAAACAACAGAACATCTCCCATCTCCACATCTTTACACTAGTTATCCACCATGCCTGGAATACACTGTATCATCACCTTTGCCTCATAGAATCTTTCTCTTCTTTCAAGATGTAATTCAAGTACCTTCTTTTACAAGAAACCATTCCTATCTCCATTCTGAGTCTTACCTCCAGCTGCTAGCTGTTGATATGTTTACTTTGTGTATAAGCACACATTGTTTTCTCTGATAGAATGCAAATTCCTTGAAGAAGATGGTAAGTTTTCTATGTCTTTCTTTGGATCTTCAAGGTTTAGCCCAGTGTCTGTGATATGGTAGAAACTTAATAAATGCTTGCAAGAGGATCATGGTGGTTATTTCTCAGTCCCCTTTGGGGACCTTTTCAGCATACATGAGCACTCATTTAGTATATGACTTCTTTTTTCTGAGTAGATTGGAGTCCATTCTAAATGGACTGTTGGGTTTTCCGTGGTTTTACTCTCTGTGGGCAATGCTGACCTTTTTGGTCAATCAGACACTGCTGCAGTTGCTGCTACTAAATTACTTGCTCTAGTGGCCGATATCATGCTTTTCTGTGCCTGGGAAGGGGGGAGATGGGAATTGCCTCCTGAGATTTCACAGGGCTTTTATCAAATGAAAGAATGCTAAAACAAGAAGTTGCCTCATCCCAAATTCAGGCTTTCCTAGAAGTCTGTCTGTTCATAGTCAGCCTGCTGGAGAAAAACCGCTTCCTTTACTGTTCCATCTCCCAACTCAGAGAGTTGCCTTTATATCTCAAGAAGAGAGGCTCTTTTTGTTTGACTTTTAAAGTCCTTTACCAACGTTGTTATACATCATTCACATTCCACTTCCTTTCTGTGGTCTGACCAATTGAATCTACTTGGTGTTCCTTGTACATAACACCAAGTCTCCCCTCTGTGGGCCTTTGTATAATCTCTTCCCCGTGCCTAGATTTTATCCCATCTTCAGCTTTTCTTCTTTTACTCCTTGTTTCCTTTAAAACTCAGCTCAATTGCTACATTTGATTTAAAGTTTCTCCTCTCCCCAGCTGCTGGTGCTCTCCTCCCCAAACTATCTCATATTTATTTTGCATATGTTTTACGCATACTTATATTGTCTCTATTAGTTTGTAAAGTACTTTTGGATGTATCACTAGTGCCTAGCACAGTGCCTCATACATAGTACAAGCTGTCTATAGGCTTACTGATGAATAATTGACTAAATTACTTAATATAAAGTATGTTTTAACAAAATTTCTATGAAGTTGCCATAATATAAGAAAAACTTAATCAATGTAATTATGTTATAATACTTTGATAAAGACAAATGACACTACCCAGGAAAATCTTGTAATTCAGTTCACTGTTTGCATATGCCAGTTTGAGAGTTAAAATCATAAAAGAAAGGAGGAACTAGGGTGGTGAGTGAATAAATCTTGAGGGAAAGACGGGATTTTCTCTTTCCACTCTACATCATCAAAGATGTTAGAAGAGAAGAGGACAAAGAAAATCAGGCTGTAGCAGAGGACCACAGTGAGGACAGATACAGATATAGAGACAGTAATATATGGTGGGAATCAACTTGTAGGAACAGAGAACTGCACGCAAGGAGAGCTGTGTATTGACTACAGAGAGATGATTTCCTGAATCAGAAGTTGTGAGTTACCATTTTCCACATGTATATGCTACAAATGTACCTTGCTACCATTACTCTAAGATTGACTCCCCTTGCCCTATGATCTGCATGTTTTTGTAGGAGAGTGTGCTTCAATTTTGTGGGAATATTTGTAAAAACTACTATTTAAAAATTATGCAGTGGTGGTAAATTCCTTTGCTGAAAGCTCATTAAACTTATTGGCTGACACTTCATGGAAAGGGTACTAATGGGGGCTTGTAGGAGTAACCATCTACAGGACTACTTCCTTAAAATAAAAGTAGTAATCAGCTTTTGGAGAATCAGCCTGCAAAATGAAGTGTAACTTGTAGAGTAGTCTGGAGGGATTGATAAATACATTGGAAAAAAAAGGTCAACAAAACCCAGTGATAAAGCAATAAGGTCTAATGACTTCAGCAGCATTCCCTATCCGTAGCTACCTGCCTGTTTCTTTTCTTTTCTTTTTTTAAATTAACTAATTAATTTATTTAACTTTTTAGATTCATTTTCACAAAATTTTGGGTTCCAAATTTTCTCCCCATTTGTCCCCTCCCCCCTCCCCAACACACTGAACATTCTAATTTCCCCTATCACCAATCTGCCCTCTCTTCTATCATCCCTCCTTTCCCTTACCCCATCTTCTCTTTTGTCCTGTAGGGCCAGATAACTTTCTATTCCCTATTACCTGTATTTCTTATTTCATAGTAGCAAGAACAGTACTCAATGGTTGTTCCTCAAACTTTGAGTTCTAACTTCTCCCCATGCCTCCCTCCCCACCCATTCCCTTGGGAAGGCAGGCAATTCAATATAGGCCATATCTGTGGAGTTTTGCAAATGAATTCCATAAAAGTCGTGTTGTGTAAGACTGACTATATTTCCCTCCATCCTATTCTGCCCCCCCATTGCTTCTATTCTCTCTTTTGATCCTGTCCCTCTCCAAGAATGTTGACTTTAAATTGCTCCCTCCTCCTATTGCCCTCCCTTCCATCATCCCCTGCACCCTGCTTATCCCCATCTCCCCCACTTTCCTGTATTGAAAGATAGGTTTTCATACCAAAATGAGTGTGCATTTTATTCCTTCCTTGATCAAATGTGATGAGAGTAAACTTCATGTTTTTCTCTCAGCTCCCCTCTTTTTCCCTCCACTAAAAGTCTCCTGCCTGCCTCTTCTGTGAGAGATAATTTGTCCCATTCCATTTCTCCATCTCTCCTCCCAATACATTTCTCTCTCACCACTTAAC